>CP136054.1:65121748-65439248 GCA_032464435.1 Aegilops umbellulata | reverse complement strand
TACATCTGATGTACTATTAATCTTGTCAATAGTCAAATGCGGTTTTGAAAAACGCATTAGAGCATGGTTAATAATATAGTCTGTCGATGGCTATAAGGAACTGCCATGTCATCTATAGCCATCATCTATTATATGCACTCATACAGTAGTGTGGGCTATAAGGTTGGCTATTTCCCGCAAAAAAATTATAAGGTTGGCTATTGTATTAGTACTTTTTTCCATCTCCTCTCCATCTCTTTCTTCATATTTATTGTACGTATTTAACTAGGAATGCGTATATAGCTAGGATCTTGCATGAGAGCTCACTCCCCTTACATTTTCACATCTCTCTCCTCCACATAAGCCCTATATAAATGGAAGGAGGGAGTACAACTATGAGCACTTCATACTCTAGTATATATGTTGTCAGTACTCCACTAGTACTACTGGACAGGGACCTTAAAAAAGTTACTATTGGACTGGCTATACGTGGCGAAATCCTAGTAGGAAGAGCATGCGCGAGAACAAGCACATCCACGTGGTTGAAAACAAATTGGAAACCCTCTCGAGTACAAATCTAGGAGTGCGTACGAATCTAACAATATTGATTGGGCGTTGTTGAATGTTGATCTGCGAACATCAATCGATCTCGTAAACATGTGTCGGGGCATGAACCGAATGGGATGCCAGAACTAAGACGCGAACCATTTGTTTGTATGCATGTCGGAAAAATTACGAATAAACATTGGAAATACAAGCATGGTCTAGGACCACATGCAAATGATACTCGGTGGAATATTCAAATGAGGCATGCGGGAGGATGGACTCGACCGGAGGGTGACATGATCGATGGAGAAGAGGGTTGGAGAGGAATGAGAAATAAGAAAATGCCACATGATTATACTTGAACGGCTTAAATAAAAAATAAGTTGTCTCGCTTGGCCTACATAGTGAAAGGCATAATGCGCAACACGGAGCACTGACGCTCGAATATAGCCAGGAAAACAGGGAAACCAACATGTGGGGCACACCTGTCGGGACGACATAGCGCAAACTAGTCCAATGGAGGGGCTCGGCCACGACCTCCTCGCTATCGGTTCCTTTCTTTGGGCTGTCATGCTAAGCATGATCATAAAACCTCAGCTCCAATGTAAGAGCGAAATATCGAGGATTTAGTTTGGGAGGCTAGTTAATAGCCCCCGGTAGTGTTCGGCGACAGTCGAGGTCAAGTTGTAAACACTTCGGCCAATGTTATGAACGGCCTGTTATTTAACATAGTCATCAGATCGCTGACCAGTTTACACTTACAGTGACAGTCAGTTTTTGGCTTTCTCCACTGAGGTGCTTAACCATGTGAGCTGGAAGCACAATCGCAGTGGTTCTCCCTTTGCACGCCTAGCCGAACAAAGCGGGATGTAGGAAGCAAGTGCAGGAGCCGAGCAACCCAACTATTGACCGAAGACACAATTTGAAACCGATGCATATATAGCAATATCTGAGAAAGTTTTTGCCGAATCCCTAAAGGTGTCTGGCGTTGCACTGCGAGACTAATGGTGGAAAAGCACAAATAGTTTAAAAGTGCCAAAAAAGCTTGGAAAACCAAGAAGCGTCAGTAAAAACATGACGTCCGAACAATATCAAGTGTTTGGTGCCAATCCGAAAATTGGTCTTAGAAAAAAGAAGTGCTTCTGTCGTGCTTTAACATGATACGTCCTATCTCAAGACTTCAAGCGGGTCAGCCTACGGCTTCAACCTCCTGTCCCGAGGGCGGAGTACTTCTCATCAGGCCAGTTTAGCAAACTAAACTCTAGCGGCTTTGAGAGAGAAATTAGGCTCCCCAGCTAGTGACCACACACTCGTGTCGAAAAAAGGAGTGATAAATAATAATAAAACTTTGCAACGACTAAGAAGAAGAACACTTAGTATGAAACGGCTCGAATAAACATAAGAGCCCCCAAGTGACTTGTGTAAAAGTTGACTATATAATGTAAGGTGACATGTAGAATGCCTTCTAGCCGGATTGTAGATCGTTTGTCGTAGCGGACCTTTTCGCTTCAACCTCTGGACCCAATAGTCCGGAGTGTGTCCGAATACCCTCGCGGTTATAAAAACCGGGGCATGCGTGGAGACCAGGCGTAGGGGTCATTAGTGCTTTATCCGACAATTGCCCAACTAGTTATGTTATATTACATGGTTAGTAAGAAACATATTCCAGGGAGAATAGTTCCGTTAGGGGTTCCTTTCCCTGGGAGGCATGCCCTAAAGTGCATGTTCGGACTATGAAAAGAGCAAAAAAACATCTGGGGACAGGTAAATAAATAGGTAAGAAATCATCTTTTAGTTCACCGACCGAGTATTCCCTTAAGAACGCTAGCTTTCGTCTTCACCCAGTCTGAGGTACACATCCGGCTGACCCGGCAGTAACAATCGCAGAGGTGCTCCCTTTACCACCTAGCCGAACAATCGGGAACGTAGGGGTAAGCACAGGAGCCAGGCAACCCATCTTAGCCAAAACTTAAGTCATATCGATGCATATAATGGTGAATAAAAGGTACATGCGGAAGTGTGACGCATGTGTTGGGCATAAAGCCCGTATTAATAAGCTTCTGTTAAAGAAGCCCCCAGGTATAATGAGCGCGGGTAGCACGTCAAGTATGTGCAAACAAAGTTTGGACAAGAAAATTTTTTACAAGCAACTTTTTTCCAAAAAAGTATAATGCTTGGTCGAACCGAACACAAGTTAGAAATTTAAAACTTTGAGCATGAAGGCAACTTAGCTGGTTAATGTGTTCGGTATTGACGACGCGGTCCGAGCTTGATGCGGGACAAGGTTCCATCCCCCAAGCCCGTCCCGAGGTGGCGGAGCAAAGAGCTCGGCACTCCGAAGTGGTGACATAGCACGGTCAATGCAGGACGGCAGAGTGATGCCGAAGTCCCTGGCATGGGGTAATGAAGTGTTGACGAAGCCCCCCGTCCAGTCGAGGTGACGCCAAAGGATATAGTCCGGCTGGATCATTTTCCTGTGCACAAAAAATAGTGCAAACCGGAGATAATAGTAATAAAAAAATAATTGCATAACAAATAATTTATGCAAAGTGAGTAATAAAAGAAATATGTCCTGGCGCCGAAGTCAATGTCGATGCAGGGCGGCGGCGTGATGCGGTAAAGGCATGGCAAGGCCTGAATTCACAGGTTGGTTCGAGTTCCAAATGCGGCGTTCGCCGGACTATGTTCGGAAACTTGACCGAACCACCATGCAACCGTCGTGAATGCGGCCACCATTTAATAGACCTGTGTACATATGATTCTTGGGAAAAATGAACCCAAACAAGCAAAAAATATTAGGGATTGATAGCACCTGATTTATTTGTTGTAGCAATCCGAAGGAAGGTGATTCCCTGAAACGCCCTCGATGCGGCTATATCTCCCACGTGTCGAAGCACGACTTAGAGGCATAACCGCATTGAAAGCAATGTCGCAAGTGAGGTAATCTTCACACAACCTATGTAATACATAAGGGAAAGAGATACATAGTTGGCTTACAATCGCCACTTCACACAAATACATGAATAAAACATTACATCATACAGTTACAATCAGGGCCCGACTATGGAGCCAAAATAAAAGAAGAAACCCCAAAAGCGACAAAGGTCCACGATCGACCCCAACTGGGCTCCACTACTGATCGACTAGAACGAAACAACTTAAAGGACAAGATCTTCATCGAACTCCTCCTTGAGCTCGGGTGCGTCACCTGCACGGTCTCATCGGCACCTGCAAACTGGTTTTGGAAGTATCTGGTGAGTCACGAGGACTCAGCAATCTCACACCCGCGAGATCAAGACTATTTAAGCTTATAGGTAGGGTAAAAGGTATGAGGTGGAGCTGCAGCAAGCGACTAGCATATATGGTGGCTAACATACGCAATGAGAGCGAGAAGAGAAGGCGAAAGCACGGTCGAACAACTATGATCAAGAAGTGATCCTGAAACTACTTACGTCAAACATAACTCCAACAACCGTGTTCACTTCCCGGACCATGCCGAGAAGAGACCATCACGGTTACACACGCGGTTGGTGTATTTTAGTTAAGATCAACTTTGGGTTTTCTACAACTGGACATTAACAAATTCCCATCTGCCACATAACCGCGGGCACGGCTTTCGAAAGTTGAAAACCCTGCAGGGGTGTCCCAACTTAGCCCATGATAAGCTCTCGCGATCAACGAAGGATATTCCTTCTCCCCGGGAAGACCCGATCAGTCTCAGAATCCTGGCTACAAAACATTTTGACAGTAATAAAACAAGTCCAGCAAGACCTCCCGGCGTGCCGACACACTGATAGTAGCCGCGCGTATCTCGTCTCAGGCCACGACCGGATAAGCTAAGCGTACAGGTACCAACATAACCCAAGTTGCCAAGGGACGGTCCCGCACGGTGCTCTAGTTTGGACCAACACTTAGACAAGCATTGGCCCGGGGGGCTAAATAAAGATGACCCTCGGGATGTGCGACTCCCAAGGGAAAAGGTAATAGGCTGAGGCAAATGTAAAAGGCAATGTTGGGCCTTGCTGGAAGAGTCTTATTCAAAGCGAACTGTCAAGGGGGTCCCATAAATCACCCGACCGCGTTAGGGACGCAAAATCCGGGAACATAATACCGATATGACGGAAACTAGGGCGGCAAGAGTGGAACAAAACACCAGGCATAAGGCCAAGCCTTCCACCCTTTACCAAGTATATAGATGCATTAATTAAATAAGATATATTGTGATATCCCAACAAGTAAACATGTTCCAATCAAGGAACAACATCTCCATGTTCCAACAAGGAACAAACTTCATCTTCACCTGCAACTAACAACGCTATAAAAGGGGCTGAGCAAAGCGGTAACATAGCCAAACAACGGTTTGCTAGGACAAGGTGGGTTAGAGGCTTGGTTTAACAATATGGGAGGCACGATAGGCAAGTGGTAGGTATCGCAACAAAGGCATAGCAAAAGGGCGAGCAACTAGCAAGCAAAGATAGAAGTGATTTCGAGGGTATGGTCATCTTGCCTGAAATCCCGCAAGGAAGAAGAACGAGTCCATGAAGAAGACAAACGGATGTAGTCGAACGAATCCTCACAACTCCGGATCGAAACCGAAGCTAACGAGAGAAGCAACCCGGAAACAAACAAACAACATAGTAAACCACCCATCACATAAACATGGCATGATGCACAACCAAGTATGATGCATGTCCGGTTTAATGAAGCATGTCATGGCAAAAATGCACAAGCAATCCTACAAATTAAGTGGAGCTCAATATGCAACGAGTTGCATATTGACGAAACACCACGACAAGTTATTTAGTTCGATCTCGTTTATGTACCCAACAATATTAAATGTTGATTAACATGGCAAGGGGTGAAGCATAACAAAACTATACCATCTAGGCAAGTTTAAATGAGGCCGGAAACAACGAACAATAATTCCGGAAGAACCTCATGAGCATATATTAGATTTGGCACTGTTCTGCCCTATACACAATTTTATTGTTGTTAAACAGCAAAATAAAGTGCACCATGTTAAACTAGGCATTTTTCTACCCCATTTACATATAAAGTTTATTTAAAACCGAGCTACGGTTATTTAGTTATGAAATAGATCATTTTAACATGGCATTTATGTAAAATAAATGCAAACAACAAGTTTAACATTTTAAACATGGATGAAAGCAGCATATTATGAAACTAGATGAAATTCTAAGCATTGTTCATATATAGTTTGTTTAGTTTGGATGCATGCATATTTAGCTATAGACATTTTAAAACAGTGGCAATTCGGTAAATATGCATGCACTGAAAAATGCTAAAATACACAGAGTGGGAAAAAAATATGCACGGGCCCGAAGCATCACAATGCAACGGCCCAGATGAGGTCGGCCCATGTGGCTGTGAGAGTGTGCAAAATAACAGGAAAACGTAGCAAAAACGATGGGGCGGCTGGGACTCGAACCCCAGACACCTTGAATGAATAGTGGCCGCGCTAGCCACTGGGCTAGCTGTGTATTTGTGATCAACTGGAAGTCGACAGAAACTTAAACATCTGCGCATCGCGACCAGGACCAAAACTCAATCATGCGCACGGGGACTCGTCGGCGACGGGAGCCAGCAGCAACCCTTGCTGGATGCAGAGGGCCGGCGGGGGTGCGGAAACGTGCCATGGTGCGTGTGGTGGAGCAACGACGCAAGGGTGTGGGTGTGCTCGCGCAGGAACAGACCACGGGCTCGCAAAAGAAAACAACAGAAACTCCACGAACTCGTTCATGGTGGTCGTGCACAATCTCGACCGGAGCGACGCCTACATGCACGGATTTGAAAGGGAAAAGGAGGGGTTTGCGAGAGGAGCTCACGAGGGGCTCGAATACGTTGGCAGGGCGGTCGGAGAAGCGGTGAAGACGGCTTGGGGACCCACAGATCGCCGGTGTCCGTGAAGCAGAGAACACAGGGGAAGAAGAGGTCGTAGAGGAAGACGATCGCGTCGGCCTTGGAACTAACTGGCTCCTGGCCTGCTTGTAGTCGAAGAAGACGACGTCGGGGAAGAAGACCCTCGCGGCGCGCGCGTTGTCTCCGGGCGTGATGTAGAGGACGCAGGGGAAGTAGAGGGACTTGGCGAATGCTCTGATCCGGGAAGAAGAAGTCGAAGGGGAAGAAGAGGACGTCGGGGAAGGCGTCCTCACGCTCGGATCAGCGTCAGAACGGGCTTGGGGAGGCGCTGCGGTTTTCGGGGTCGACGGAGGGAAGGCCGGCGATGCTCCTACTCCGGTGATGAGCTCTTGCTGGAGACGAGCTTCGGCCCGTCCTGGGCATGGCGTTGGGCGGTGGAGGAAGCAGGCGCGTGGGTGCCCCCTTACCTGTGGCGGCGGCAGAGGAGGAAAGAGGGGGAGGGAAGGAACCCTAGGACGAGGAGCGGGGGTTTTATAGGAGGAGCTGGCGCGGTGCCGTGGCCACGGTGGCCATGTGCGCTCTTCCCTGAGAGTTACTGTGAGAGAGAGAGGGTGCGTGAGGTGGAAGAAAAAGGTGAGGGGGAGAGGATGACAGGGGGGTCCATCCCGGTGCAAGAGCAAATTTATCAGGGGAGAGGAGCAAAGGCCAAGCACGGGCTGGGCTGCGGGAGGCGCTGGAGCTGGCCGGGCTGCTGCTGCGCTGGGCTCTTTTCCTTTCCATTTCTTCTCCTTTCCATTTCTTCAGACAGAAATACAAAAGGAAAGAGCAGGGGAAAAAGAAGAGGATCTAGAGAAATATAAAAATATTCCCATGATCCCGAGCATGCTCACTATTTAATAAAATTAGTTTGGAGATTTATAAAGGAAGTAAAATAATTCAAGTTTGAATTAAATTCAAACTTGAACCATTTTAAACCCTAACCAAAACAATTCCAGTTGAGATGAAATTAGGCAGAGAGGGTGTAGGCATCATTTAGGATTTATAGGGACAGGTTGAACATTTTTCCGAACAGGAAAAATGCCACAAGAAAAAAAATGGAATAAAGAAGTAAGGAGAAGTTTGGATGGGATAGAAACTTGGGTGAACTTGAAGAATGGTTGCTGATATGGGCAAGATGAAAATAATGAGGTGGATAGAAGAATAAGAGGGGTTCACACAAGAACACACAACAAAACTTAAATATGCAGAACAAGGCATGATGATCATGATGCAATGCAAATGATGCAACGATGAGTGCAACAAACAAAACAAATCACATGACGAATCTCGGAATCCATGGAAGGCATCTGGAGCACCGGTCTCGGGGCGTTACATTCCCAAAATTGGGACTCGCTCCGCACACCCATTGCCTGATTGGCGATAAAATGACGGCATGGCAATGCTGGTAAAGGTTGGCTCGCCAAGGCAAAGCCCTCGGCCCAGCTAACGTGACGGAGTTGGTCGGCTAGTGACGCCGAAGTGTCCGGAGTAGGTTGATGAAGAGATGATGAAGCCCCCGGTCCAGCCGAGATGTCGAAGTAGGTCGGCGTGATGGACACCAGCTTGAAGAAGCAATAGTGCGGCCTTGCCGATGCAGGTCGTGACGTGGTCGATGCCGGCTTGATGAAGCGACTATGCGGCGATGCCGATATTCCCGCTCCGTGTAATTCGTGGGGCGGCGATGTTGGTGATGATTTGTCCTTCGCGATGCCGGACTCTTGTTCGGCTTGCCAAGATGATGATCCGAAGAAGTTGAGCTCGGCTCAACAAAGTGACGACGTGTCTAGCACAGGTCGGCAGGCATGGAGCAATAATGCCGGACTGGTTTGACACCGGCAATGATGTTGAAGATCATGTTCAAAAGATGTTAAAGTTAGTGGGATGTGTTCGGGAACAATACACAATATCCCATACAAAACTTCCTTCAAAAAGGATGTCCGAAATCCCGTTCATAAAAAAGATGAATTCGGATCGGATTCGTTCTCGCACAGAAAACAGATCCGAAAAGTGATGCACTAATCAGAAGGTTCCCGGAGTTCGGACGATCAGATCGAGCTGAAATTTGGAGGGGTGGTAGATATAGGAATTCCACAGCCGATCAACGGTTGGATATTCCAAAGGATGTCCGAGCTAGAAGCTGGACACCACGTCCTAAACTCGTCCAGATTCCCGTCCAGATTTGACAGGGCTCCGGTATATCGTGGATTGCCAGAGATTCCTCCATCGGAACTCGACGAAATTTTCCAGGGTTGTTGTAGACTCAATTCCGCACTATTCCACCAAGGAGATCATCAAAGCGATACTCGAGGAGGTGGTGGCAGCAGATACGAGTTCGCTGTCCAGAAAAACAGCACGGTCGCTTGAGGGCAATGTTGACGTTGATCCCCCGAGCTTCATGGATGATTCCTCCGTGATCTTGATAGAGATCGGAGTTGATGTTTGATGAAGGCCCTCGTCCGAACATGGTGATCCGAACACGAGGCGCAATTCTTGGTCGAACCAAGGTGAGCAGTCGAGCTGGTGACGAAGATGCCGAAGTCGCAGTTGATCTGCAGGCGAGCCATTGATCCTTTTGTCGATCACACAACGGAGCTCTCAATGAAAGCACCAATGCCGGTGTCAAAACCGACGGATCTCGGGTAGGGGGTCCCGAACTGTGCTCAAGGTTGGATGGTAACAGGAGACAAGGGACACTTTATTTTACCCAGGTTCGGGCCCTCTCGATGGAGGTGAAACCCTACTCCTACTAGATTAAAATTGATGATATGGGTAGTACAAGAGTAGATCTACCACGAGATCAAGGTATATGATCTATCGACTAGCCTGGCCTCGGTTTATATAATGCACCAGAGGCCTAGGATAACAAGAGTCCTAGCCGAATACGCCGGTGGGGAGAAGTCCTTGTCTTGATCCCCAAGTCTTGTGGAATCTTCCATGTATGCGGCAACTGTCCGAACTGGCCCATGAGTATACGGCCACGGGGGTCCTCGGCCCAATCTAATAGATCGGGAGACGACGTGCTGAGTACCCCCTAGTCCAGGACACCGTCAGTGCGCTTTGGACACAATCTAAACACACCCCAACACCCAGCTCGTCGAGGATGCACGGGGTGCCGGGACGCGTCCGCGGAGTGGTCTAGCTCGGCCAACTGCATCCTCAGGACCTGATACCATGCTGGGTCGTCTTGCTCTTTCAATGACATGCGTCGATCACGTGTGAGCAAAGGGCATCTCCAATGTTTCCACGACCGCAGCTGACTACGCTGGCACACCAAAAACAATCGTCCCTCGCACCATCGCGCGGTGCGTTCCCAGCCGGTGCCAGCTGCCCGCACTCATGCCATCCGTTCGTATGCCGTCGTTAAGAGGCTCGGTGCCCGAGGAACCAACTCAGGCGACTTAATGACGCACCAGGACACTTGGCCTCACCGGAATGCGCTACTTAAAGCGGCAACGCCCAGCTAACTTCCACACCATAGCGCATCGTCCTCCTACCTGGCACCACATCCGCCATGACCGCAAATGCGAACGCTCTGCGGGAGAGCTTGTCTTCGGGGATGGAGCTCGAGGTCGCCGCCCTCGCTCAAGTCGCCGCCCCTGCTCAATTCGCCACAGAAACGCCGTCAGCCACACGTCCTACTTGCCTTCGTCCAACGTCCGGCACCGCCGAGGTCGGGGACTCCTCCGAGGATGAGTAGGGCATGGGAGGCGGTAGGGCATGGTGTACCATCTGGCCGGTCCGTCTCCCGTGTTCTACTTTTCCTTGCCGGAGACTGCACCTTCACTTCACGGGTTTTGAATCCCGCCCCCGTACATGGAGATCGCAGATGGAGGACATCGGTCGCCGCCGTAGAATAGGTTTAGGGTCGGGTTTCTTTTATTTTTCTGTCCTATAAAAGTTCGAAATGTAATGAAAATCTGCCGTGTTTGCATTAATCTTGGCCGGTGTATTGTAGGAGTAGTAGCTAGATGCCCGTGCGTTGCACGGAAGATCAAGATCTTGTGGGAGAAAAGAATGAACAAGGGAAGGCCTTATCTGCAAATGCACATTCACGCATTTCACATTTTCTACATCTACGGAAACCTACGAAAGGGTTAACATAAATTGCCTCTCTCTCCTCCGCTGATTTTCATGGTGGTGGGCCCCTACCTCCCCCCAATCTACAATCAATAGCTCACACGTTTCACATTATGTTAATTACGTAACTGGGACTACGTAGGTGTAGCATTACTCATCCTAAAAAACCCAACTAAGCCAACCTCGCAGCATATCTCCCGGGAAAAGACCCGGCCGTGCCGTTTTAGTCGGGATTATCGGATTACTAGTAGTAGTCTCGATGGATCGCGCAAAGCAACTAGTTTTTTTAGGGGGCGAAGCACCTAGTTTAAAAGGAAAAAAGGCGGTACACTCACAGGACCCCTGTCACGGTCGCATTGCACCCCACACACGTTCGGTCCTGCACACGGCTCACGCAAACGGAACGCGCTTCGGCTTGCCTCTTCACTGAGACGTGGGACTGCACTTGGAGAAACCAACCATGCGCGAAACTCTCCCTGCCCATTGCGCGAAAATCCTCCCCCCGTCCAAAAATTCCCCCCAAATCCTAGACTCAACCGCTGAGGGAGTCCTAGATTAGGGGGTGTCCGGATAGCCGGACTGTAACCTTTGGCCGGACTCTGGGACCATGAAGATACAAGATTGAAGACTTCGTCCCGTGTCCGGATGGGACTTCCCTTGGCGTGGAAGGCAAGCATGGCGATACGGATATGTAGATCTCCTTCCGTTGTAACCAACTCTGTGTAACCCTAGCCCTCTCCGGTGTCTATATAAACCGGAGGGTTTTAGTCCGTAGGACGGACAACAATCATACCATAGGCTAGCTTCTAGGGTTTAGCCTCTCTGATCTCGTGGCAGATCTACTCTTGTACTACCCATATCATCAATATTAATCAAGCAGGAGTGGGGTTTTACCTCCATCGAGAGGGCCCGAACCTGGGTAAAAATATCGTGTCCCTTGTCTCATGTTACCATCTGCCTAGACGCACAGTTCGGGACCCCCTACCCGAGATCCGCCGGTTTTGATACTGACATTGGTGCTTTCATTGAGAGTTCCTCTGTGTCGTTGCTTTTAGGCCCGATGGATCCTCCAATCATCAATAGCGATGCGGTCTAGGGTGAGACTTTTCTCCCCGGACAGATCTTTGTATTCGGCGGCTTTGCACTGCGGGCCAATTCGCTTGGCCATCTGGAGCAGATTGAAAGCTACGCCCCTGGCCATCAGGTTAGATTCGAAAGCTTGAACTACACGGCTGACATCCGCGGAGACTTGATCTTCGACGGATTCGAGCCTCAGCCGGGCGAGCCGGACTGTCACGATGGGCATGACCTAACTCTGCCACCGAACAGTGCCCTGGAGGCCGCACCCGTGTCCGCTCCAACCCTTAGCTCGGAGCCAACGGCGCCAATCGAGGACGGGTGGCTGGACCCCGCCTCAGGGGCTGCAATCTCTAGAGCGATCGAGTCGAACACTAGCCCTGTTCTTTGCAAAGCTCGTGACTCCAAGGTGTCGGACTCCTCTTTGGACTCCGGACCCTCCGCGCCCCTGCCAATCGAACCCGATTGGGCGCCGATCATGGAATTCACCGCCGCGGACATCTTTCAGCACTCGCCCTTCGGCATATTCTGAATTCACAAAGGTCTCTCTCTTTGTCAGGAGAGTCCTGGCCGGATTATGGCCAATAGGATTGGGATGCGGACGACGAAGAAGCTCGATGCCCACCCACCACCCACCTCGTAGCCACTGTCGATGATTTAACCGACATGCTAGACTTCGACTCCGAAGACATTGACGGTATGGACGACGATTTAGGATACACCCAAAGAAGCCGATGGCGACGGAACAGCGGGGGATGACCCCTCCAAGAAGCAACCCAAGCGTCGGTGTCAGTGGCGCCGCTCTAAGTCCCACCAAAGCAAAAACGATGATATCGGCACGGGAGATAATAACACCCCAGACAGTGCCGAAGACAACTCCCTCCAACAAGACTCAGCGCAGGAAGATGGAGAAGCCAGCCCTCCTGAGAGGGCGGCAGACAGAGAGGAAGAGGAGGATAATTACATGCCTCCCTCTGAAGGCGAGGCAAGCCTCGGCGACGACGAATTTGTCGTGCCTGAGGATCCCGTCGAACAAAAGCGCTTTAAGCGCAGGCTTATGGCAATGGTGAGTAGCCATAAGAAAAAGTAGCAACAGCTTAGAACTGATCAAGATTTGCTAGCCGACAGATGGACTAAAATCCTTGCGGCCGAGGAATATGAACTCGAACGCCCCTCCAAGAGCTACCCAAAGCGTAGGTTGCTACCCCGATTGGAGGAGGAAGCACTTAAACCTACATCACCAGCGCATGAGGCGGCCGATCGGCCACCTCGCGGCTGCGACAGAGAGGCCTCTCGGCCCTCCACTCAAGCCGCACCCCAGCGTCGCTCAAAAAATACCAAGGCACGGGGAAATGCACCAGACCTGTGCGATATATTGGAGGACAAGGCAAGGCAAACAAGATCGATCTATGGATCGCGTGCGCGCCCCACGACACGAGACGATAACCGTCATGCCGGATACAGTAAGTCCGGCCGGGCCGAACACAGCAGACAAAGCTCATTCGAGCTACGTCGCAATATAGCCCAATACAGAGGTGTCTCACTCCCACTATGCTTCACAGATGAAGTAATGAATCATCAAATCCGAGAGGGTTTCAAACCCGTAAACATCGAATCATATGATGGCACAACAGACCCTGCGGTATGGATCGAGGACTATCTCCTCCATATCCACATGGCCCGCGGTGACGATCTGCACGCCATCAAATACCTCCCACTCAAGCTTGAAGGACCAACTCGACATTGGCTTAATAGCTTGCCAGCAGAATCAATTGGTTGTTGGGAGGACCTGGAATCCGCATTCCTCGACAATTTCCAGGGCACATATGTGCGACCACCAGACGCGGATGACCTGAGCCACATAATTCAGCAGCCAGATGAATTTGCCAGACAATTCTGGACACGGTTCTTAACCAAGAAAAATCAAATCATCGACTGTCCGAACACCGAGGCCCTAGCAACCTTCAAGCATAACATCCGTGACGAGTGGCTCGCCCGGCACCTCAGACAGGAAAAGCCGAAATCCATGGCAGCTCTGACGACACTCATGACCTGCTTTTGCGCGGGAGAAGACAGCTGGCTGGCTCGCAACAATAACATGACCAAGGGCCCTGGTAATTCACATACCAAGGACACCAATGGCAGGTCGTGTCGCAACAAGGACAAGCACCGCATTAACAGCGATAACGCAGAGGATACGACATTAATGCCGGATTCAGAGGCTCCAAACCCGGTCAGCTGAAAAAGCCATTCAAAAGAAATACCCTGGGCCCGTCCAATTTGGACCAAATACTCGATCGCTCGTGCCAGATACATGGCACCCCCGAAAAGCCAGCCAACCACACCAACAGGGATTGTTGGATGTTCAAGCAGGCCGGTAAGTTAAATACCGAAAATAGAGACAAGGGGCTGCACAACGACGAGGACGAAGAGCCCCGGCCGCCAAAAAATAGTGGATAGAAGGGCTTCCCCCTACAAGTGCGGACGGTGAACATGATATACGCAACCCACACCCCCAAGAGGGAGCGGAAGCGTGCGTTAAGGGAAATATATGCGTTGGAGCCAGTCACCCCAAAGTTCAACCCATGGTCCTCCTGCCCGATCACCTTTGATCGAAGGGACCACCCCACTAGCATCCGTCATGGAGGATTTGCTGCATTGGTTCTTGACCCAATCATTGACGGATTTCACCTCACTAGAGTCCTTATGGACAGCGGCAGCAGCCTGAACCTGCTTTATCAGGATAAAGTGCGGAAAATGGGCATAGATCCCTCAAGGATTAAACCCACAAAAATGACCTTTAAAGGCGTCATACTAGGTGTAGAGGCCAACTGTACAGGCTCAGTTACACTTGAAGTGGTCTTCGGATCCCCGGATAATTTCCGAAGCAAGGAGTTAATCTTCGACATAGTCCCGTTCCGCAGCGGCTATCACACACTACTCGGACGAACCGCATTTGCAAAGTTCAATGCGATGCCGCACTATGCATACCTCAAGCTCAAGATGCCAGGCCCTCGAGGAGTCATTACGGTCAATGGAAACACCGAACGCTCTCTTCGAACGGAGGAGCATATGGCAGCACTGGCAGCGGAAGTACAGAGCAGCCTCTCAAGGCAATTCTCCAGCCCGGCTTTTAAACGTCTGGACACCGTCAAGCGTGCCCGGAGTAACCTACAACAAGACCGCCTGGCACGTTACGAGCAAGCGTACCAATACGAACCCAACCCCAGCCCTCGTGAAACCGCGAAATCAGTACTACGCGTACATAACTACGCTCTGAAAACTCCATGGGCACAAGGGGAGGGGCACGGCCTTGGCATGCCCTAAATGTGGCTCAACCGCACGAAGGGATCCCGATATCGTCATTTTTTCTTACTTTCAGGACTCCATCATGCGGAAGGCCTGTCCAGCAATACAATCGCCGAACACACGATGCAACAACCAAGGAGGCAGAAAGCTACGTCGAATTCCCAGGTGGTCTCTATAACGAGCAAAATACCTGTCTTACATATCGTCTCGCCCCTAGAGCGGGACATGTCAAATAGTCCCATCTCTGTCTTGTCGCACTATTTGAATCGTTCTGCTTTTACAGCAGCATTTTAAAATAAAACAATGCTTAGCTTCAGCTCATTACTGCATTCTCTATTCATTTCTTTTTAAATATATATGTCCAGTTATGACATCTAGCACCCGTACACTTTTGTACGGCCAATACGCCAGGGGCTCAAGCACCCCATAATATGACGTGAGAAGTCCGAACACTTTCATAAGTGCAGCCCTCTGATCTTATAGCATTATATGCATCAGCTCTGAATCATGTCTTTGGTCAATAGTTGGGTTTGCCCGGCTCCCATGTTTTGGTACCTTACGTTCCGCTAAATCGGCTAAGGTAGCACTGGGAGAACTACTGCGATTGTGCACCGGTTGAGCTGGGTTGAGCACCTGAGTAGATAAAGCTAAAACTGACTGTCATGATAGGGCAAGAGATGGCCGCTGTTCGAGAGGTTTCGAGTCCTTCAATACTTATGCCGCTTAGAGCGAGGAGTCGGCTTTGTCCGGCCTAAGGCGTGTATAGCGCCCCGAATTCGGTCTTCCGAACACTAGGGGCTTCGCCGAAATTTAAAATTATAGAATTCTCTTGCTAAGTGAGAGAGATAACGCATTATAGTCCGATTGCCTTGTTCGTTGTGCTGAGCACCTCCCTCGAAGGACCCAAGAATAGGAAAAAGAGTGCTCAGGTTTATCCCGAACACCCCAACACTCGTGGCATGGGGGCAGAAGCTGACGACTCGCCATCTCTCAAATTTAACAAACAACCGCATAGAAGGTAATATTTCAAATTAAACAAGCGTTGCATAGCGCATATGAACAAGTTTTCTGCGTACAGGATAACACGAGCGAGTTTACTCAAAAATTACATCTCTGGCACATTCATCCGCCACAAGGTGGGCACCCTTCAGGACGCCCTCATAGTACATCTCGGGGTGGCGGTGCTCCTTGCCCGGCGGTGGCCCGTCCTTCACAAGCTTCTCCGCATCCATCTTGCCCCAGTGCACCTTAGCACGGGCAAGGGCCCTACGGGCACCTTCAATGCAGACGGAGCGCTTGATGACTTCAAGCCTTGGACAGGCATCCACCAGCCGCATCACCACACCGAAGTTGCTCCCAGGCAAGGCCTCTCCAGGCCATAGCCGGACTATAAAGCCGTTCATGGCCTGTTCGGCCACCTTATGGAGCTCGACTAGCTACTTCAGTTGGTCGCTCAGGGGCACCGGATGTCCGGCCTCAGCATACTGAGACCAGAACACCTTCTCCGTCGAGCTGCCCTCCTCGGCTCAGTAGAAGGCGGCGACATTGGACACGCTGCGGGGCAAATCTGTGAATGCTCCTGGAGAGCTCCGGATTCGGGTAAGTAACAAGTAATTCACTTTCACGTGCTTGCTTTGCATAAAGAAAGCCTTACCAGCCACTATCTTCTTCATCGCCTCAACTTCCTAGAGGGCTTTCTGCGCTTCGGCCTTGGCAGATTTGGCGCTCTCAAGGGCCGTCGCGATCTCGGACTCTCGCGTCTTTGAGTCAAGGTCCAAACTCTCGTGTTTCTTCATGAGAGCCTGGAGCTCTTGCTGCACCTCGCCAACCCGCGCCTCATGCTTCTCCCGCTCGGTGCGCTCCGTGGCCGCCTTCTTTTCGGCCTCGGACAACGCCTGCCTAAGGGTTGCCACCTCAGTCGTGGCCCCTATAGCACCAATAGCGATCTTGTCATTTTTTGCAACTGCATCTTTTTATAATATACTCCACAAGGTATTACTTACCTTCTTTTTCCCCGAGCTCCTTCTTGGCAAGGCCGAGCTCTTGCTCGAACCGCTCAAGGCTCTGCTTCAGCGCATCCACCTCCGCAGTCAGTGCGGCAGAGGCCAGCAGCGAAGCCTGCATACGCATATTGACTTAATTCTGTTAGACTCATGTGAATGTTATTAGATCCTCTATTCGGCTTTTCTTTCCGAACGCCAAACAGAGCATCATGGGCTACTGTCTATGCGGTAATATTTTTACAAATTTTTTACATACCTCAAAGCCTGTCAAAAGGAAGGCACATGCTTAGGTCAGCCCGCTCTTGGCGGACTGAACTTTCTGAATCACCGCACTCATAATGGTGCGGTGCTCCTCGTCGATGGAGGCGCCGTTAAGCACCTCCAGCAGGTTATCCGGTACCTCCGGTTGGGCGGAGGTCACCAGCGTCGTAGGCTTGCCCTTCTTCTTAGGGGGCCGCCTGCTGGACTGCGGAACCTTTGAAGGTTCCGGTGCGGTGTCCGGCCTGGGGCCGGACTTAGAGCCCTCGGGGGCTTTGTCCCCTTGGCGCCTGGAGTCCGGGAGGTCGCCTTGCCGTTCCTCTAGGACCACCTCCTCCTGGCCTGGAGCCTCCTGGGACAACACCTGGCGTCGTCTGTGGGGGGAGGGGAGGTGGCAGCCGGAAGTGAAAAACTATTCACATCCGACAAATCCAGGGAACCACTCGACAACACGTCGAGCCGGTCTTTGGGCGTACTACACAATTATATTCGGCGTCAGGAAAAGTTATGCAAAAAAGGAACGCCATGAGTCATTCTGGTATCCGAACACTTATGATTTTGCCAGGGGCTTGGCCTTGTGCGGCCACTCCTCTTCGTCGTCGTCGGCGTTGGTGGAGTAGTCCGGAGGGAGGGTCCTTCCTTTCTTGGACCCTCCGGCCTCCCCAGTTGGGGCGGCCTTCCTTTTCTTCTCTCCTCCCGCTGGGGGAGAGACCTATCTTTCCTCCTCCCCGTCTTCGTGGGAGGAGTCCGCCTTAGAGTCATCGGACAATGAGTCCGACTCCACCGGGCGCAGGGAACTCTTCCGGATTCCCGTGGCCTTCTTCTTGGCCTTCTTCTCCGGCACCACGTAAGGTGCCGGAACCAGCAGCTTTGCCAAACTGGCGTCTGCTGGGTCTTCGGGAAAAGGAGCCAGACAGTTGATCTGCCCGGACTTCTCTTGCCAATCCTGTCAAAGGTATGGGAGTTTAGATCCCACAAAGAGTCAAACTATGAAAGACAAGTATCCTATAAAAGGTAAAATAGCTTACCGCTTTGGCTTGGCACTGCGCGGAGAATCCGCGATCCTCGGTAGCCGATGCGGGAGCCTCGGCGCCCTTGAATAGCACCTTCCAGGCATCTTCATACGTTGTGTCGAAGAGCCTGCTCAAAGTTCGGTGCTGGGCCGAGTCGAACTCCCACAAATTGAAAGCCCGTTGTTTACACGGGAGGATCCGGTGGATGAGCATAACCTGGATTACATTGACTAGCTTGAGCTTCTTGCTCACCAGGTTCTGGACACATGTTTGGAGTCCGGTCACCTCTCCTGAACTGCCCCATGCCAGGCCCGTCTCTTTCCAGGAGGTGAGCCGCGTAGGGTCTCCGGATCGAAACTCGGGGGCTACGACCCATTTGGGATCACGCGGCTCGGTGATATAGAACCGCCCCAATTGCCACCCCTTTATGGTCTCCACGAAGGAGCCCTCAAGACATAGGACTGTCCAGGAATTGCAACTAGTTTCTGGTGTTTGTAGGTAGTGCTATTTTTCTACCGAGTGGCACCCGGCAGGGTGGGCTCGGAACAGACTAGGCACAGGTGGCACGGTGTACCAAGTGGCACCCGGATGGTGGGCTTGGGAACGCTGCTCACATTGTTTGGGGCCGTGAGCGACACCCCGGCCGGATCTCCTTGCGGATTGTGGGGACCTCGACTCACAAGTCGTGATCACCGAATGCACGTGTACAGTGATCCCAGAGATCAATGCTCACTGAACACACAGAAGCTGAATAACAAGAGTCTTACATCCATACATACCGTCTTACACAAATTATGACCATTATGGTCAAGTCTTACATAGATAAAGCCTTAAGGGCTGAACATCAAATGAAACACAAGCAGCGGAAATCTTCGTCGATAAGTAGAACCCATGCCATCTGCCTTAACCCTACAGGCATTCTGACTGGGAAACGTCCTAGTTCGGATGTTCGTCTCCAAAGAATTCTTCCTCGAACTCCTGTTCTTCCATGCCTGGTCAATTAAATAACCAGTGGCAAGCCAATGAGTACTTTGAATGTACTCGCAAGCAACCCATGTTTTGGTTCAAGATACAACAATGCATGATATAGGTAAATTTTTGCAGAAAGCTAGTTTTGAGTACAATGACATGTTCAACAACTTGTAAGACATGCATCAGGAGAATTCAAGTAACCATGAGGACAGGTTATAGATATCAACATAAACAGGTGGGCACCAACCCAACTCAATCATGTTAAATCCTTGACTTGACCCAGTAGTTCTTCCCACTTATCCAACACACACACTGGTTTGTAAACACGTGGACGTAGTTTAAGAAGCACCACCCAACTGTCCTTGACCGTGGACACGGCTATTCGAATAGTTTTAACACTCTGTAGAGGTTGCACACTTTACCCACAAGATCCGGGGAACTTCCGTGTCATCCACGACCCGCGGTACCTCAAGTACCCGGGGTAAGTACCCGATCACTATCTTTCCCTAGACCACACTAACATGGAGTACACTCGTTGTTTCGTATCCTCACGATGAACATCTTGCGAGATTCACTCGAGATCATAACATCCAGGAGGGGACACAACGGTGTATCCGGTGCCCTGTGAAAACAGTCATGGCCGCCCTACCTGGCACGACCCCGTCCCGAGAGAGAGACCAACTCTCCCCCGTCACTAGTAATGCGGGCTCCAAGCTAGTATCGACTTAGGTAATCAATAATGCCCTTTCCCATATAAGGGTAGAGTGGTTGCGCATGTAAGGTTGGGACAGTCGACAAATCTTAAATCTAATCCGTTTTCGAAAACAACACACACACTTGCCTTGGTACACCACTTCGTCATCAAGTGGTTACCGATCTCATTGTCTCCCTCGGGCATAAGTGGCACCCGGCGGGGTTTTCGAAAAGTCTTTGAAAACACTTTGACTCCATCACCATTCATATACCCATTCCTTTTTGCATAGCAACTACTTTGGCATCCTATCTACTCCCACCAGCATAACCCTCATAAGAAGGTAGGGTCATGCGTAATGCAGGTACCAACGAGGAAGTAACGAAGGCAACCCAGCAAAGTGGTTACCATCACATCATGATTTCGGAGCAACAATAATAAAGTGCTATATGACATGCATAAAAAAGGGTTTCATATACATGGTCAAAGGGCTGCTTGCCTGGTTCAACAAAGTCTTCAGGGTCTTCAAAGTCTTCTGGTACAACTCCTTCGTCAGCAACGCAACCTATCATCCCAAAAATAATAACGAGAAAATAAGGCAATAATAAAACAGAAAAACCAAAGTGCTCAGAAAAATGTCAACTCACTTTTGTAAAATACTAGGTTGAAAACTAAGAAGGGGAAAATTCTTAGTTTTGGATTTGGAGTTGTGGAATAGGAGAAATGGATTTTTAGAGGGGAATTTAAATGCTCAAATTTGAATTTAAATTTGAATAGTGTAGAAAAGTTTGATGGACATATATGAAAGTTACACCATTAAATAGGTGGGATTTTTCTAAGATTTTAGGAGTTGGAATTATTCCATTTGGACAAATATTTTATCCTGTGGAATTTTTATACGACAGAAAGAAAAAGGAAAAAGAAAAGTGGCACCGTGCCACTGGGCCAGAACAGCCGCAGGGCAGCAGGCCCAGCCAGAGAGGCGGCCCAGCGCACCGGTGCACGCGCGCGCGCCAGGTTCAAACCTGACGGGCAGGGCCTAGGCGTCAAGGTGTGAGGCTGACGGACGGGCCCCACGGCCGTCGTCGTCAACCCTGGGTCAGAGGGGTGGCGAGCTCACCGGCGACGTTTCCAGGCACGGCGAGGTGAGCTGATGGCACCGCTGGACTCCTGGTCGTGTCACCATTCGGGTGGTGCCGGAGTTGGTCGCCGGGGTGCAGGGGTTCGCCGGCGACGAGGTTTGCGGCGGAGAAGCTTCGGGTGTCGACGGCTCCGGCCGTTTCCGGCTACAAAAGAGAGGGGAAACAGAGGGGAAATGATCAGAGAGGTGAGGAGGGTCCAGATCGAGAGAGAGGAGGGGCGGAGGGAGCCCGTACCCTGAGATCGACGGCGACCCGAGGCGGCGGAGCTCCGGTTGATCCCGAGCACAGAGGCTCTCCGGGGTTGATTGGGTGGTGCGGGCGTGCTCCTGGGGGTGTGAGAAGGAGGCGAATGCCACTGGAGCGGCCCGGGGCGGGCTTATATAGCCGTAAGATGGTCCATCGTGGACCTGTGCGCCGGTGAGCTTGTTGCCGTCGCCACGGGTCACGGGGGCCTCTTTGGTTGTGTCTGAGGTGTTCGTGGGGGACGACTACGCCCAGGGGAAGAAGAGAGGGAGCGGGAAAGGTCAGAGATGCCGCGCGTGTGGGCTCCCTCATTGGAGCGTTCGGGCGGCCATGGAGCGCGTGCGAGCAGGGGCAGGAGAGAGAGAAGGAGGAGGGGGCCGACCAGTCGCCGTGTTGCGGACGTCGAAGAGCATCGGCTGGCGTGAGGGGGAGAGCCGAGGTGGCCGGAGGTGGTTGGAAGGGGGCGGCTACAGTGCGGGAGCGCACTGTAGCACGCTCCAGAGCACCCAAATGGCCGGCATGGCCATTCTTTATGCATGGTGAGCGCGTCCTTTGGTGTCTAGCAGGTCTAGGAGGGAGTAAAGAAATGGGGTGGTGCATTGGATGCCATGGATGGCCACTGGAGTGAGGAGGGAGGTGAGGAAGAGGGAGAAGTGGGCTGTCTAGAGAGAGAAAGAGGGGGGTTTCACCCCTCAATTATTGAGCTGGGGACTTGGCATTGTTACTGGAGGTGAAAGGGGTCTAGGAGGAGCTGTGGTAAAAAGCTTAGCTCAAGGAGAATAGTTTTAGGGGTCAAAATTGGAATTTTTGAAAAGTGGCAGAAGGTGTTTGATAAGGGTTTTGGCAAGCAAATGATCTCCAATTGCCATGATACTCCACAGGGTGAAATGACACATATAATTTGGGCCTTCCACCAATTTGGAGCTTAATTGTGCAAAGTTGCCAATGCAACTTTTGTAAACCCTAGAAATGAGCAGAAATAGACTTGTATAGATCTAGTTGAGCAAATCACTTCTCCTTGGTGCACCACTTGGTGCACCACTTGGTGCAGTGGCCTCATTTAGTCATGGTAACATGCTCACAAAAGTTGGGGTCAAGGAGATAAAGATGGTAGTACAAACTTGATCAAATTTGATTCTGGTCAGAGAGGGTTTTGGGGCATTTTGGTGAACCAAAATGACTTTAATTGACATGAGGCTTTGCAAGGTGATCACAATATGCATTTGTGACTTGCTGGATTTTCCTTGGATTTTTATGAATATATTTCCTGTAGGAATAATTCAAATCCTTGAAATGGGCAGAAATGGTTTTGGGAGGTTTTGTCCAATATTTTCATCATAACCATCTGTTGAAACTCATATATATGGAAAATATATGTCCATTGAGTCTCCCTAATTTTTCTCAAATATTTTTAAAGCTTTTAAATAATTTTATCCTATTTAAGACCATTTCTGGCCTTAAGAAAAATCCTTTAAATAAAATAGGAAAATAACTTTCAAAATTATATTTTTGTGGTTTCTGGGTATCCTATATCTAATAGGTTTCAAATTTACCTTTTGAAATGTTTTTACTGCCCTTAATTAAGTATTTGCAGTGCAAACCTCAATCTAGGGGTTTTTGGGAAACTAATTTTTGAAAATACTTTTTGGCCAAATTATATTTGTAAGAAATTACTATATTGCTCTATACACATGGCATGATCATTGGGCAGAAGTTTGGGTCAAGGAGATGAAGTATAGAAGGTGGAGTAGTTGACTATTAAGAGCACTTGAGAAACCACACAGAGAAAACCAACTTCAAAATAAAAGCCAAATAATGCAAAAGTTTTTGTTGGTCCAAATTTTCATGTTTTATTAATGCAAATGACATGTTACAAAATGCAGGGTGTGACACGGATGGAACCCGAATAGGCGATAAACCTGGACTAGAGTCTTGTGTGGTTAGTCAGGTCGTGGCCGACACCCACACCAGGCTTCCGCTTGAAGGTTGCCGAGATACATGACGAGTACATGGTGATAAGTGGTGAGAGCGTGTGTGAAGAAGTACACCCCTGCAGGGTTATCATGATCTATTCGAATAGCCGTGTCCTCGGTTATGGACTTCTTGGATGCTTACGTGGTACATAGACAACTTGAAGTGGATACTCTAAAATGCTCAAGACAAGTGTGAGTGCTATGGATTACCTCCTCGTAGAGAGACAGGGATGAATCCATAGTGGTGTATTGATGTGGTGATTAGTGGACTCGTGTGCGCTGACTCACCTCAAAGAAGTTTCTCGTAGTCATAGAATATGTTAGCCACTGAGTCAAAGCTGGCTTGCTGCAACTAAACCCCACATTACCTTCTTGATACAAATGCATGCATGATAGGATCTGATGTAAGTCTTGCTGAGTACCTTTGTACTCACGTTTGCTTTATTTATGTTTTGCAGATGAGACATCTGTCTCACTAGTAGTTCTGCTTCGACTTCGACGAGTAGCTTGTTACCTCAGCTACGATCTTGTACCCTTGGGAGGGTCTTGTAGATAGTCAGGCTTCTCAGCATTTTTCTTTTGTAGTTGTCTGTACTCAGACATGTAATGCTTCCGTTGCTTGTATGCTCTGAATGATGGGTCATGTGACCCCTATTTGTATAATGCTATGTGGCTCTTCTGGGCCTTTATGTATATGAGTTTGCGTTATGTTGTGATGCCATGTTGTACAACACATACTTGCATGTTATGCGTACGTGTAACGTGTATTGCTATGTGTGGGATCCGACAACCTAGTTGTCTATCCTTGGTAGCCTCTCTTATGGGGAAATGTAGTCTAGTGCTTCCACCGAGCCATGGTAGTCCGCTACAGCCCGGTTTACTAGAGTCCTGCTAGCCCAGCACTACTGCTCCGGAACACTTAGACTGGCCGGCATGTGATTCACTTTGTTCCTATGTCTGTCCCTTCGGGGAAATGTCATGCGGTGACATCCGGAGTCCTGCCTAGCCTGCTACAGCCTGGGTTCCCGGAGTCCTGTTAGCCCAGTTGCTACAGCCCAGATTTACACGTTGTTGACCGACATGCTCGATGTTGTTTCATGTATGCCTGTCCCCGTAAGTTAGTGCCACTTTGGGTTCACGTCTAGTCATGTCGGCCCGGGTTCTCTGTCAGATGGATGCTAGCGATACTATCATATATGTGAGCCAAAAGGCGCAAACGGTCCCGGGCCATGGTAAGGCGACACCCGTGGGAATACCGTGCGTGAGGCCGCAAAGTGATATGAGGTGTTACATGCTAGATCGGTGTGACTTAGAATCGGGGTCCTGACAGAATCCAAAAGATTTCTAGAAGAAAAATTCAATCCGGCATAAAAGTTTTGTATAATCATCCACAAGTTTAAACCATGAGTAGGGAAATTACGTATCATTAATTTCATCCTCTCCCAAGCTTGTGCAACATGTTCATGATGAAGTTGCTTAAAATTCATAATATCGTTTCTAATAGAGATGATCTTAGCGGGAGGAAAATACATAGAGATAAAAGCATCTTTGCACTTGTTCCAAGAATCAATACTATTTTTAGGCAAAGACAAAAACCAAGCTTTAGCACGATCACTAAGAGAAAACGGAAATGGCTCCAATTTAACAATATCACACAAATCAACGAAGCTATTTAGATGAGTAGCAGCAACTTCACTAGGAAGGCCGACGAATTGATCATTCATAACAAGATTCAACAAAGCAGTATTGATTTCACAAGATTCAGTATTGGTAAGAGGAGCAACCAGAGTGCTAAGGAAATCATTATTGTTGGTATTGGTAAAGTCACATAACTTGGTATTATCTTGAGCCATCGCAACAAACAAGCAATCCAACACACGAGCAAACAGAAAGGCAAGCGAGGAAAAAGGTAAACAGAAAAGAGAGGGCGAATAAAATGGCAAGGGTGAAGTGCGGGAGAGGAAAACGAGAGGCAAATGGCAAATAATGTAATGCGGGAGATAAGGGATTGTGATGGGTACTTGGCATGTTGACTTTTGTGTAGACTCCCCAGCAACGGCGCCAGAAATTCTTCTTGCTACCTCTTGAGCACTGCGTTGGATTTCCCCGAAGAGGAAAGGGTGATGCAGCAAAGTGGCGTAAGTATTTCCCTCAGTTTTTGAGAACCAAGGTATCAATCCAGTAGGAGGCTACGCGTGAGTCCCTCGTACCTGCACAAAGCAAATAACTCCTCGCAACCAACGCGATAAGGGGTTGTCAATCCCTTCACGGTCACTTACGAGAGTGAGATCTGATAGATATGATCGATAATATTTTTGGTATTTTTTGTGATAAAGATGCAAAGTAAAATAAAAGCAAAGTAAAAAAACCAAGGCAATAATAAAGTGATTGAAGATTAATATGATAAAGACAGACCCGGGGGCCATAGGTTTGACTAGTGGCTTCTCTCAAGAGCATAAGTATTTTACGGTGGGTGAACGAATTACTATTGAGCAATTGACAGAAATGCGCATAGTTATGAGAATATCTAGGTATGATCATTTATATAGGCATCACGTCTGAGACAAGTAGACCAACTCCTGCCTGCATCTACTACTATTACTCCACTCATCGACCGCTATCCAACATGCATCTAGAGTATTAAGTTAAAAACAGAGTAACGCCTTAAGCAAGATGACATGATGTAGAGGGATAGATTCATGCAATATGATAAAAACCCCATCTTGTTATCCTCAATGGCAACAATACAATACGTGCCTTGCTGCCCCTACTGTCACTGGGAAAGGACACCGCAAGATTGAACCCAAAGCTAAGCACTTCTCCCATTGCAAGAAAAACCGATCTAGTAGGCCAAACTAAACTGATATTTCGAAGAGACTTGCAAAGATAACCAATCATACATAAAAGAATTCAGAGAAGATTCAAATATTGTTCATAGATAATCTTGATCATAAACCCACAATTCATCGGTCTCAACAAACACACCGCAAAAAGAAGATTACATCGAATAGATCTCCATGAGAGAGGGGGAGAACATTATATTGAGATCCAAAAAGAGAGAAGAAGCCATCTAGTTACTAACTATGGAACCGAAGGTCTGAGGTAAACTACTCACACTTCATCGGAGGGCTATGATGATGTAGAAGCCCTCCGTGGTAGATGCCCCCTCCGACGGAGCTCTAGAACAGGCCCCAAGATGGGATCTCGTGGGTACAGAAGGTTGCGGCGGTGGAATTAGGTTTTTGGCTCCGTCTCAGATCGTTTGGGGCTACGTAGTTATATATAGGAGGAAGAAATACGTCGGTGGAGCTTTGTGGGCCCCACGACGGTGGGGGGCGCGCCCTAGGGGGTAGGCGCGCCCCCTACCTCTTGCCCACCTCGGTGCTTCCTTGGCGTAGGGTCCAAGTCTCCTGGGTCATATTCGGTGAGAAAATCACGTTCCCGAAGGTTTCATTCTGTTTGGACTCCGTTTGATATTCCGTTTCTGCAAAACTCTGAAATAGGCAAAAAAACAGCAATTCTGGGTTGGGCCTCCGGTTAATAGGTTAGTCCCAAAAATAATATAAAAGTGGAAAATAAAGCCCAATATGGTCCAAAACAATAGATAATATAGCATGGAGCAATCAAAATTTATAGATACGTTGGAGACGTATCAACATACTAGTGACACTCTGTTTGTCTATGTATTCACAAATGTAGTAAGTTTCAGGTTAATATAATTCTAGCATGAATAATAAACATTTATCATGAAATTAGGAAATATAAATAACAACCTCATTATTGCCTCTAGGGCATATTTCCTTTAGAATTCTAGACTGGAAAAGGAGCAAATTTGAGGGACCTATTCTGCACAACTCCAAAAGTCCTGAAACTTGATGGAGAATTATTTTGGAATATATAAAAGCTATTGGGAGAAGAAAGCACCAGGGGGACCCACGAGGCAACCACAAGGGTGGGGGCACGCCCTACCCTCTAGGTGCGCCCCTACCTTGTCGCCCACCTAGCAGGCCCCCGGTGCGCATCTTTTGATATATGAGGGGTTTTTACCTGGAAAAAAATAAGGAGGAAGATTTCGGGACGGAGTGCCGCCATCTCGAGGCAAAACTTGGGCAGAACCAATCTAGGGCTCCGGCATAGCTGTTGTGCCGGGGAAACTTCGATATTTTGTGAGTAGTTACGTTTGATTCTGAGGACATGCGAGAAGTCTTGTTATAAGTAATCATGTGAATTTGGTATTCGTTCGATATTTTGATCCTCTAGTGGTGTTATGTGAACGTCGACTACATGACACTTCACCATGATTTGGGCCTAGGGGAAGGCATTGGGAATTAATAAGTAGATGATGGGTTGCTAGAGTGACAGAAGCTTAAACCCTAGTTTATGCGTTGCTTCGTAAGGGGCTGATTTGGATCCATATGTTTCATGCTATGGTAAGATTTATCTTAATTCTTCTTCCGTAGTTGCGGATGCTTGCGAGAGGGGTTAATCATAAGTGGGAGTCTTATCCAAGAAAAGGCAACACCCAAGCACGAGTCCACCCACTTATCAAATTATCAAAGTAATGAACATGAATCATATCACTACAAAAAATATACTTCTGTGATGATACGTGTTTGTCACAGTAGGTGACGTTTTCTGTCATGCATGTACATCCATGAAAAATTTATGACAGAATCAAGATAGTCATACCTGTGCTGTCGTTGAAGTGTTTCATGACATTACGAAAATTATCATCACGGAAGTGTCCACTTCCATGACAATAAATCGCGCGTCACATAAGTGTTTTCGTCAAGGGTGACCGACACGTGGCATCCACCGTAACGGAACACCGTTAAGCTATCGGGTCCAGTTTTGGATCCGATAACCCGTTAACAGCCGCTACCAATGGGGATATTCCACGTGTAAAATTCTCATTGGCTGGAGGAAACACGTGTCGGCTCACCGTTGGGACAGATGTCATCCACTCATTGGACCCAAAGCGCCTATGATGAGTCGACACGCGGCACGGCCCAACAGAGGCCCATTCCTGTGAGAAGGCTGGCCTGTTTGACTAGGTCAAAAGGTGGCGAGCCGGCCCACGGGAAGCCTGTTAACGGCCTACTCGCATATAGCCCATTTACAGCCCGCTATCCTAGGGCCTGTTTACGGCCTATCCGAATTAGGCGCAGTAGCGTCATCTGGGCCCTCCAGTATAATTCCAGCCCTTTTAACTTCCGGCCCATGTATGGCCCATGACCTCTTTCGGCCCGTATGAGGCCCTTATTATTCTCGGCCCATTAACGGCCCATGGTAAAACTGGCCTGTAATGAACAGTGTATCACTTTATACCCATTAACGGCACGTGGTGAAACTGGCCCTAATGAACAGTGTATCACTTTATACCCATTAATGCCCCATTATTCCGTTGGGCCGTTTCCAGCCCATGTTATCTTTTGGCCTTCTCGGGGCCCATTTATTCTTGGGCTCATTTCCACACTCGTTTACTTAAGGCCCGTTACTGTCATTTTCTGCTTGTTGGCCAAATTCAGCATGTGGTTATAGTCGGCCTGTTTGTGGCTCATTTATATGTTGGCCCGTTTTCTTAGCGTCATCAAAATATGGCCGATTAACGACGACCCATTATGGTCGGCCCATGAACGGATGGTTTCAACTCTAGCCCATTTACGGGCATAATCTGGTCTGTTATTGGCCCATGTTTGGCCAACCGATCATAAGCCCGTCGAAGGCCCATTCATGATATGGCCCATAGAAGGCCCATTGTGTCTATGGCCCGTATAAGGCCCATTGTTTCTACGCCACGTAGAAGGGCCATTGTTTCTACGGCCCTTAGAAGGCCCTTTTTTCTACGGCCCGTAGGAGGCCCATGTTAGCTACAACTGGTGAGCATCAAAGTTCGCCACCAGTGAAAATATAGGAAACACCCTACACTATACAAAAATGGCTTGTTGTTTTCTTCATCCGGTGGCTGCACGTTAAGAACAAATTTTGTATTCCACCAAAACAAATTACAACTATAAAAAAAAGGAACGTTGGCATAAAAGTTAACAGTCTAGCAGATAAATGCACCACCAGAAGTTCAGAAGCTCAGTTCATTTGACCTGACTGTTATGTTTTCATGCTGTATTGTCCGATGGAGCACCATAACCTTCGCCTTCATTTCTCCTAGGCTCTTGAACAACATAGCAAATGTCTGATAGTCTAGTTTCAAAACCATGCATATCTTGACAACATCGAACAATGTCTCTCCTTGTCTCACAAAGGGTCTCTGTTAGGGGATGGACTTGTGTCTGGAGCGCAAATACAACATTGTTTTGAGCTTGGATATCTTGATCATGAGGCAGTTCGGATGAGATTGCCTTAACAACCAAGCCAGTATTACGCAGGAACGTGCTTTTGGCACTGTTAGTGGACAAGTACTAACCCACTGCAGCAAGAGCTCACATTGCGGTTATAGTTGCCTCGCCACCTTCAGAAGGTGGCGGTTCCACCATTTTTTCCATAGCTCATTGAAAAGTTGTGGTTTTACATTAGTAGTACTAGAACAGAAGATATTAAGGAGGCAGCAAAACCAAAAAAAATAGCTTTGGTCTATATACAGAACTTATTCTGGTGAACCCATGTAAAATAATAGTTGTATTTTATTGCAAAGTACATAATAAAACCAGGTTCCAAACATATGACTATGTACCATCGCTAATGTATTGTCTATTTCTTCACATTGTATTGAGGGCTAAGGATAAAGAGACGAAGTTTATAATACGGTAATCATAGTATGACATCATTCATATCACAAAACAACTAAGAATAGACAAACAGGCAAATGTAATGTTGTGTGGGCAACTCCAGCACGGAACTATATTACAGGTCAAGATCAAAGGAACATCACTCCTCTCTTTTAAACCTTGTAAGGTGCAATGATACGCTAAGACAATTGTGTATAAAATTGAAAAGAGTAATAGACATTGGCTGCAAACCATGCAGTTCAAGGCACAAGTTAGAGTAAGTAGTAGTTAAAAGGCATGAGGATTAAGGACTTACAATAGTGGCTTTGACTGGTGTAGTCATGCCCTTCTTCTTGCTGGTGTGACAGTCCTTGAAGATTTCGACAACATTTGGTTCAGGTACTTTTTGGTCCTTGCTGGCTTTCCTCTGCATTTGGAACAAGTCAATATAGATCTGATAATATGGTATAGTGAAAAGAGTGAAACAACAGCTAATTACAAGAGCCTCACAGTGTGCAATATAACTACGAGATCCTGTCGTCTGTTGGAATTTCACTTTCGTACGGTTGGCCTTGTTCTTTGAACAGTTCACCTACAAGAAGATAGATTTGTGTGGCACATGCGTAAATAGGACTTCAACATGTGATCTGATCACATATATATAATGTACCTGATACTTTAGATCGGACCAGTGTTTAACGAGGCCTCTCCAGTCTTCGTCAGATATATTTTCCACTGGAGATGTTTGGACAAGTTCACTGTAAGCCTTGCCTTCAGAGTGTGTTTTCCTCAAGTTATACCGATACTATCGCAGAGCAGACTTGAAAACATGGGTGCAAGCTTGTCTGGTTGCATCATCTTGGCTATCCAACTTGAACCTCATCTGTTGAAAATTATGGGAGTCTCATTATCAGCAACCTAGAAAGTATTGGACAGAGCAAGACTATATTACTAGTTTCCATACATAACGATACTTACAGATAAATGGTCGAGGAAGGTGTTGAACTGGCTTTCGTCTTTGTCATTCTTGTACTGAATCCATGTTCCGAGGATACGTACATGACACCTAACAGCAACCCTGCCTCTGATACTAACTTTGCTGACTCTGTAGCATCACGTGGCCTTTTTAAACCTGCCTCAAAATGGATCTCCATTCTTCCTCCTCTAGATTTAGTTAACCTATCGAGCATTATCCCTGATGTTTGTTTCCTCTTGCGCCTAGGTGTAGTCCAACAACAAACATAGGAAGTGTTAGTGTACATCGAACTATGAGACTACATATAAAGAAGCATGCAACTGTAACTTGAGTTCAACAACTACCTTCTTGCTGTTGAAGCTCACAAAGTTCATCTGATCTTGCCAACTCATCTTGTGTCAAGAGTGCTTCGAAAGTAGTGTTAGGTGGCAAGGGAGCTTGGGAACGTGTTGCTAGCTGAGTTGACGAATGAGTAAATCGTGCAGCTGGTGGTACTGTGGATGGTGTTGCAACAACTAGGGTTGTGTCTGCTTGTTTGGTGGCAGCTATTTGTTTCTGTTTGGCTTGTTCTACAGCTCGTCTAGCATGGGATACCCTGTCGGTACAATTTTTCGCTGGAGTTTGACCTTCTATTGCACCATCAGTACCAGCAGAATCTGCAGGATTCTTCTGCTTCCCTTTCCCTGTCATTCTATCTTGCTTCCTCTTTCTCTATGCCATGTTAAGTCAAGCCGATAAGAAAAACGAATAGCAATTTAGTTCTTCAGAACAAATGTACTTTCATATAAGAACATAGTGTGATAGACAGATATTGTATGTTCTAGAAACAGCAACACGTGTCTTAGTCACAAGTATAATGTGTAAAGTAAGCAGATGAAATTCAACAAAATTAGAAGCAATACAAGCTGGACATCATACATAACATGCAACCACATATAACAGTGCCAAGTTAGAGGGAGCACCTGTGATGGTGCACTAGGGGAGACGTTCTCATCACCAACACAGCTACGTTGAGTGTTTATACATGTGTTGTCTTGGAAATCGTCTTGGGGGGATGGAGGAGTAGAATCTGTAGAGGCCCTCCATTTGGAAGGAGCACCTTCATCCGCTGCCTTGCTAACTTCCTTCCACTTTATTGATTTTGAATTGTCAAGTAAAACCGGCAAGAAAAAGCAATGAAATTCACTGTTCAGAACTCATTCGTGCATGATACTGACAATCACTACTTTGATGTAAGGCAAACACATGATTCCAGGATGGAATAATACGAAAAACAGGACGTCATGGCATATTCACAACTGTTTGTGTAAACTAAGCAGAAACCATTTCACCAAATAAGAAGCAATGCAAGCTAGACACCACATGAAAGATGCAACCAATATGACTCTGCCAAGTGAAAATTGTCCCATCATAAATGGCATTTCAACAAATTAGAAGCAGCGCATGCTATAAATCATATCAAAGATGCAACTAATATCACACTGCATATACTGAAGGTGTCTCGTCATATTGATTTATGCGGGATACAAAAAGACAATAGTTTTATGTCAGGACATGCTTAATAGATAGATGTACTATGTACTAAATACAGGAAGGCATGTCACATTAACAGGTATAATGTATAAGCTAAGCAGAATAGCACATGTAGTTTAACCAGATTGGAAGAATTACAATCTAGACACCATATGCAACATGCAACCACATATCACGCTTCCAAGTTAGGCAAGCACCTGCGATGCTAGTGATTTTTGACCAGGAACAGTAGGAAAGACTCCTACCGTGTTAATATATTAATATAGTAGTCAAACTGTACAATGGGTATTTACATGGGGGGAGGTGAAGGTACAACTTGCCAACTTTGTGACAAGTGATCTAAAAAGCAAAGGGAAACCACTAAAGGGAGTGCACAAAGTTCAGCACAAAGAGCCTATGCTCCTCTTTGACTCTATGTTGAATAATGCTAGTGTAGGGGAAATGTGGTAATCAACTACAGAGCTACGTTCACTATCTTCATCTAGCCTTGCTGTTTCTTGAGAATCATGTTGGGAGGCTGACACTGCATTCTTTAAATGAGGATTACACCACTTGCCTGACTTCCTCATCATAAGTGATTGATGAGGGATACACAAGAACATTAGTTTGATGTAACAACATGGTTAATACACATATGTACTAGTATGTACCAAAAACAGAAAGGCATCTCATATTCAAAGGTATAATGTGCAAGCTAAGCAGATGCAATTTAACCAAATTGGAAGCAATACAAGCTAGACATCCGGCTGGTGTGATGAGCATGATCATCTAGGACCTGAGATCTGGGTGGGAGGCAGGCTGCTTCGCCACCATGGCGGCTTTTTAGTTGGCTTCCAGGTGATGCCTCTCTTTGCTGGGCTTGTCACTAGCTTGACCAGTGCCCCGACTAGCTATTTGTCTTCTGGTGCTCACGGGATGGTGGTTCATGCAAAAAATAACTTTACTTATCTTAATAAAGACCGACTTCGGCCTTTCAAAAACAAGCTAGACACCATATGGAACATGAAACCACATATGACACTGCGAAGTTAAAGCAAGCACCTGGGATGGTGGTTCATTGCGAGCGAGGTCATCAACTCCAGAGCTATGTTTACCGTCTCCATCTGCTGACACTGCACCCTTTATAGCGTTGTAACGTGTCGTGCTTACCCGTGTAGAAAGCTTGAGCAACTTCTCTCTTTTCTTTTCTGCTTCTCTCGAGGCAGACTCTAAAATACCCTTGCATAAAAACACAATACTGAGAGTATGGGTGAAGTGTGTGCACAACTAGTGCACTGTAAACGTAGCAGATACCAGGTGGCTGGAAAATAAATGACATGAGACATATGATAGCTCTACAACATTGCATGGCAAACAATGTTAGATTCTACTCCATATGATTTTGTAATATATGAGCACAGGAAATGCAGGTACTCCTCCAGCACAGCACCACATGTGGTCATATCAAGATAACAGTCGACTGAAAATAAATAGGCCAGTCGATTTTTTTAATGAACCTTCCGATCTATAAGGAACGGGCAGATGGCCTTCGTCTACCTCCCACCAGTCACTGCTGACGATCTTTCTCGAACCGCCAATGACCACCAGCCCAGACCCCTGCCTTCGCCGCCCCGCCCTGCCCACGACCTCACACCACCGCCGTGCTTGGCAACGCCCCCAGGCCATCTCTTTAATCCCGGCCGACCTCCAGATCGGGTGCCAGTAGCTCTAGGCCCCACACGCCCCTAAGATAAACACCGAGGCGTTGCTTCCCCGGTGTAATAGGCGGACTAGCGCCTGTTACGCTAGGGAATGCTTCCGTTAATTGCGAATCAACTGACCAGGAATTGAAATTCAGGGAGGCGACGGACCTCTAGCTAAGGTAAAATAGTATATGAGGAGGAACCTTCCGCATCGCGAGTTACTAGGAACATCTAGTATCAAGAAGAAGCGGTCAACTAGTGTCTTCTGTGGGATGAATACCATGCAAGCAGACACATAAGATTTGCACGAATAAGGGAAGAGGAGTACCATTTTCGGTTACCGATGTGGTCGCCTCCAGAAGTCGCACCCATCTTCTTTTTGCCGGGGAAACCGATGTTCTGGAGGGTGCAGGCTTGGACGAACCCATGGCCAAATTGTTGACTGTGTTGACGTGGCCGTATGTCGGCGAAAGGGAAGAAGATCCGAGGCGGCGAAGGACGGCGTGGCAAAACAGCTCCGGTGCGGTGGATGGTGGCAAAGTTGGAGCGGCAGTGGTGAGACGCAGGACGACGGTGTTGAACTGGCTCGGGTACGGACGGCTCAGCCTCAGCTTCAACTACTAGCCGTGGAGGCTGTTGCGATTAAGGTTGTGGTGGACGATGACGTCGGGGTATCGGCTCCGGTGTGATGGAGGAGGGCGGCGGTTGGTGGGTGGAATGGGGTGGCGGACGGAGGACGTCGGGGTTTCGCAGCTGGTGGAGAGGTAGTTTTTGCACCCACTTAGTATGAATGGGGAATCAGACGGGTGGGCGGGGGGAGGGGGGAGAACCACGTTTCAGTCTGGGACGTGCTTGTTTTTGGCTTTTTGAACAGAAGATGGGACGCGCTTGTTTGAAATTTGGGGAAAGTACAAACTTTGCCTCCCCTCTTAAATTTCAGACCTACTGCGGGTCGGGGGTAGGATGGTAATCCCAGGTGTCCCAAATAGTGGGCGGGAGTGATTTCGGCCGCGCGCATGTGTGCTTAGGTGGCCATTGTGTATGAATGTTTTTCGGAGGCTGTTGCGTGGCATCTAGATGAAGCTATAAAACTACCCCGGTTTAGACCTTTGGTCATCGGGCCGGTAGGTTTCACGGGTCGGAGTTATTAGAAAATTAATTTCCTTGTACTACCAAACATTGGTCCCACGCGGTTTCTGGCAAGTAGAGGCTCTTTTGGCACTTCATTCAAAATTTTGAAACACAAGCATTCACGTTTAGAGTACTCTTGAACTTTGAGGATTGAGCTAAATAGACAACGTTAAATTTGACCTTGTATGTTTGAAAACCTCATTAAATTATCCGCTTCTTTTTGAAAATTTGACACTTGAAAATCCTATAACTACGATTATTTTGGAATGGAGGAGCTAAATGAGAATCTATTTTGTACACGACTACATATGCTATTATGTACAGAATCAGAGCAAATATTGGTGCCCCCACAATTTAGGTATGATTTACAAATGCCACGATATCAAATTCAAATAATTGAATGGACTTCATGTTGAATTCAATTTTTTAAAACCACCTTAATTTGAATTCAAATGTATGCTAGTTCATAGGTAGCTATTTGTAATGTTCATTGTGTAACTTTCGTATGTATAATGTGCTTTACACACACAACATGAACTATACTCACGTTTATATTCGATTGCTAAAGGGATGCATTGTTAGGAGTTCAAAAAACTAACTATGTGGATCAATTGTGTCGAATAATAATATAGACATGCTCAAATTCGTTAGAATCTAGATGTCTGATGGATCAATGACCGTTCCTGACGCGAATTGCAAATATCATGATCCCATCCTAATATTTGGATACAATTTATATCTTTAATCAATGTGTACAGCAGTCTTGTACGTGTAGTTTCACTCTCCATCGGTGGTTTCTCACACATGCTCACACACTCTCTCCCGAGGTGTGTTTCTCGCACATATGCTCTCGATATAACCCTCCCTCCCTCTCGTAACCATTTACTACAGTTTTCACTAAGCTTTATCACAAGCACCCTTCCTCTCGCAAGCATACACATGCACAATCCCCATCGACCCTTTCTATATAGATAGACCTGCCTAGGTGTCTCATGTACGCACATTATCTTTAGGCCTGTCTCTCATGCATTGTCTCACACCTCTCTTCCTAATCGACGAGTATGATTCTAGCAGAGCATTCTGTAGGATGCCCCTTAAAGATAGGTTGGATGAATAGTAATATCAGAGATAAAGGGGTTACCTTAGTCCAAGGAACCTAGGGTTACAAATCCTAGACGGCTTTGTCAGTGGACATACAGTCCTTCACAATTATGTTATCTTTGTCTTGTACGACTAGTCATCCATGGGTCTCCCTAAATGCGTCATGGGCCGACCAATGTGGCGCAGGACGGAACCGAACGAATGGCCTCACCTCGACCCACCGGACCTCATGCAGTGACACACCCTCTGCCCCCACGTCTCGTTATCTTCTCACACCCACACATACCAACACAGACACCACACACAAAAAATATATTCTCCTGGTGCCTCTATCCACTCCCCCTTGCATATACACACTCAAGGGAATCTCTCGCCGTGACGTCATATTCGTCTCTCTCTCTCTAGATCACTCTCATTTCTCGTGCTATCTCTCCCACGCCCCCTATCGGCCCCTCTATCCATGCCTCCCTCGAATACGTAATACACACACATACCTCTCTAGGCCCTGCCAAATGCATCAACTACACATTCACACATGTTACATCACGTACCCCATTGATCTAAAAATCCCTCTCTTCATGTTTATTTCGCATACAACATTCCTTTTGAATAAAGTGTGGCCAAAAAATGTTTTAGAATTTCTACATATATACAACATTACAATTTTATATGGAGGAGTATGAACGCTTGCATTGCATGGTGCCCACAATGATATTTATTCCGCACTGTGAATTTGTATATTTTTATACTATATATAAAGTTAGTCATAATAAAGAGAAATGAAGAGCATCTCTCTCTCCATCGCATACCCCCCCTACGCCCCTTTCACGTACGCACACAAACTATCTCCAGGTCCTCTAAAAGTAAGCCCCCAGCACATTCACGCATGTTTCATCTTTCTCTCGCGATATATACAGTGACGATCATTGTATTTGAAGCGAAAGCACGATACGTACATTGGACTTCAGAATCCTCTCATTACGGCCACCATTTATGTTTTGTGGTTATTATACAGTCACGAGCTCGCCGTACAACTCTGTATTTTCTCAAGACACAACTAGTTGACCAGTTAAATGCTCCACATGGCACCTCTAGTGTTGCATCACATTATCTCACTACCATCAGGCCCACCTGTCGGCTTGTATCTACTCTACATCTACACTCTTATAAAATACTAGCAAGATGCCCATGGTTGCATGGAACATCAAGATGCATTTGTATGAGTAGTTTATCTTGTGGGAGAAAAGGATGAACAAGGGAAAGCCTTATTTGCAAGTGTGGAGAGGGGTGTGGGTATCTTTTTGCAAAATCGCCATTGTTTCCTTCCTATCCATCAAATATAGATCGGACGGCCTATATTGCAGGATGGCAGGCACACGGTCATCACCGACTATGCTTTTTATAAGAGTAGGGATAAAATATAAAATACACTTATAAAAAACACAGTTGGTGATGATGGTGTGCTTGCCATCCTGCAATATAGGCCGTCCGATTTATATCTGACGGATAGGAAAGAAACTATGACAATTTCGCAAAAAGGTACCCACACACCTCTCCACATTTGCAAATAATGCCTTCCCTCGTTCATCCTTTTCTCTCACAAGATAAACTAGTCATACAAATGCATCTTGATGTTACGTGCAACGCACGGGCATCTTGCTAGTAAGAACGAAAACAAATGACAAAAAAATATTGGATGGTGGTTCGAAGTCATGACCGCGGGCACAGCGGACAAGGTAGCCTTGTATTGGTATGCTAAGCCATCTGTTTTATCACACATAAGCTGGTGTGGTGATTATACACACACACACGCACGCACACGAACTGCATGCACACAAGACTCACACGAACACATGCACCCACGCACGCACGCAACACTCACACGTACACATGCAGCCACGCACGCACGCAACACTCACACGCACACACACACGCATGCATGCACACCAGTACACCACACGACCAACACACACTCTCACACTCAAGTGATCAACCTACACGTGCATGCGCACACATCATGCCCTAACAGACACATACACAACCAGGTGATTCCCGCGCACGGGGTGGAGTCTTGTCGCACCTGCGTAAATTTGTGTTTATCTAACCTTTTCCCTATGCGAACTGACAGGTGGGACCCACAAGGAACATGGTCAATTTAACTAGTCGACATGGTGCCACGCAGACTATTTGGCCGGTCAACAGGGTGCAATCCGATGCTGAACCATGAGCAAGTGACCGTATAATCACCGCAAAACGTATATAGTGACCGTAATCATCTTATTCTGAAGTTCGGTGAACGTCTTACGCTTTTCTCTCTGTAGGCCCTCCAAAACTACATCTCTACACGTTCTCGCATGTTACATCTAACAACTATGCAATACAACACTACTACTACACTCTAACACAATAAGTCATATGTGTTTTTAGTTTTACTAGATATCATATTGCTACTTAATTATTCAGTTTGCATACATTAAAATTGCCTTTGAAATGTATGGCCAGTATCATATACCGCGCGGGAAAAATCCCGCCCTTTCCTATCTAATCGGGGTTGTATCGATGGATCATGCGAAACAGCTAAACTATAGTACTATATACAGTACAAGTGGCAGTTCACTGGGCCGTCGTGTCGTGTACTCCTCCGTCATAAGAGTGGACCGCTCGCTTTCATAAATCTTCTAGTCCCTTTCACTGACATGTGGGGCATTAAGCTACCGGTTCCACGTGCCATACCGGAATACAGTGCAGAGCAGCCGGGGTGAAGCACCCAGTCATGGCGTCGGTGTAGTAATGAGCAATGAGGCGTCAAATTACAAAGTTGCACCTTTCCCGCAGTTAAGTTGGAGGGACGAAGCAACCATCATTTCACTCGTTGTTGAATCCGTGTCTCCCTCATCTTCTTCAAGTTAGCCACGTGTTGCTTCTGCCGTTGTTCTGCCTCATGTGGTAAGAGGATCGGTTTTGTAAAGCACTGACACATGGGACCACATGTTAGCAAACGCCAGGACAATGTCCCATAAAAATAAGAAACCTGCCCCTCCATCCGCGCTGCAAAATCACCTCCTTTTTACTAATCTTGATTCTATAATTTTTTGGATCAATATAATTGAGATTTGTATAGATAGCACTGATGTCTACTACACAAACTTCTTCTTGTAGACGTTGTTGGGCCTCCAAGTGCGGAGGTTTGTAGGACAGTAGCAAATTTCCCTCAAGTGGATGACCTAAGGTTTATCAATCCGTGGGAGGCGTAGGATGAAGATGGTCTCTCTCGAACAACCCTGCAACCAAATAACAAAGACTCTCTTGTGTCCCCAACACACCCAATACAATGGTAAATTGTATAGGTGCACTAGTTCGGCGAAGAGATGGTGATACAAGTGCAATATGGATGGTAGATATAAGTTTTTGTAATCTAAAAATATAAAAACAGAAAGGTAACTAATGTAAAAGTGAGTGTAAACGGTATTGCAATGCTAGGAAACAAGGCCTAGGGTTCATACTTTCACTAGTGCAAGTTCTCCCAACAATAATAACATAATTGGATCATATAACTATCCCTCAACATGCAACAAAGAGTCACTCCAAAGCCACTAATAGAGGAGAACAAACGAAGACATTATGGTAGGGTATGAAACCACCTCAAAGTTATTCTTTTGGATCGATCTATTCAAGAGTTCGTACTAGAATAACACCTTAAGACACATATCAACCAAAACCCTAATGTCACCTATATACTCCAATGTCACCTCATGTATCCGTGGGTATGACTATATGATATGCATCACATAATCTCAGATTCATTTATTCAAACCAACACAAAGTACTGCAAAGAGTGCCCCAAAGTTTCTACCAGAGAGTCAAGACGAAAACGTGTGCCAACCCCTATGCATAGGTTCATGGGCGGAACCTGCAAGTCGATCACCAAAACATACATCAAGTGGATCAATAGAATAACCCATTTTCACCACGGTTATCCCATGCAATACATACATCAAGTGTTCTCAAATCATTAAAGACTCAATCCGATAAGATAACTTCAAAGGGAAAACTCAATCCATTACAAGAGAGTAGAGGGGGAGAAACATCATAAGATCCAACTAAGCAAAGCTCGCGATACATTAAGATCGTATCACCTCAAGAACACGAGAGAGAGAGAGAGAGAGAGAGAGAGAGAGATCAAACACATAGCTACTGGTACATACCCTCAGCCCCGAGGGTGAACTACTCCCTCCTCGTCATGGAGAGCGCCAGGATGATGAAGATGGCCATCGGTGAGGGTTCCCCCCTCCGGGAGGGTGCCAGAACAGGGTCCCGATTGGTGTTTGGTGGCTACAGAGGCTTGCGGCGGCAGAACTCCCGATCTATTCTATTCCCTGATCATTTTAGGGTATATGGATATATATAGGAGGAAGAAATACGCCAGGGGAGCCACAAGGGGCCCACGAGGGTGGAGGGCGCGCCCAGGGTGGTGGGCGCGCCCCCTGCCTCGTGCCTCCCTCATTTCTTTCCGGACGTGCACTCCAAGTCTATCGGGTTGCTTTCCTTCCAAAAATAACTTCTCGAGAAGGTTTCATTCCGTTTCGACTCCGTTTGATATTCCTTTTCTTTGAAACACTGAAACAAGGGAAAAAACAGGAACTGGCACTGGGCTCTGGGTCAATAGGTTAGTCCCAAAAATAATATAAAAGTGTTTAATAAAGCCCATAAACTATCAAAATAGACAATATAATAGCATGGAACAATAAAAAATTATAGATACGTTGGAGACGTATCAGCATCCCCAAGCTTAATTCCTGCTCGTCCTCGAGTCGATAAATGATAAAAACAGAATTTTTGATGTGGAATGCTACCTAACATATTGATCAATGTAATCTTCTTTATTGTGGCAAGAATGTTCAGATTGGTAAGATTCAAGACAAAAGTTTAATATTGACATAAAAATAATAATACTTCAAGCATACTAACCAAGCAATTATGTCCTCTCAAAATAACATGGCCAAAGAAAGTGCATCCCTAAAAAATCCTATAGTTTAGTCATGCTCCATTTTCATCACACAAGAATACTCTCATCACGCACAACCCCGATGACAATCCAAGCAATTGTTTCATACTTTAGTAATCTCAAACTTTTTCAACCTTCACGCAATACATGAGCGTGAGCCATGGATATATCACTATGGGTGGAATAGAGTATAACGATGGGGGTTATGTGGAGAAGACAAAAAAGGAGAAAATCTCACATCAACGAGGCTAATCAATGAACTATGGAGATGCCCATCGATTGATGCTAATGCAAGGAGTAGGGATTGCCATGCAACGGATGCACTAGAGCTATAAATGTATGAAAGCTCAACAAAAGAAACTAAGTGGGTGTGCATCCAACTTGCTTGCTCACAAAGACCTAGGGCACTCGAGAAGGCCCATTGATGGAATATACTATCCAAGTTCTATAATGAAAAATTCCCACTAGTATATGAAGATGACAAAACAAGAGACTCTCTATCATGAAGATCATGGTGCTACTTTGAAGCACAAGTGTGGTAAAAGGATAGTAACATTGTCCCTTCTCTCTTTTTCTCTCTTTTTTTGGCCATCTCCTCTTTTGTTTTTTATGGCCTTTCTCTCTCTCTTTTTTTATTCCTCAATTGGGACAATGCTCTAGAAAATGATGATCATCACACTTCTATTTACAACTCAATGACTACAACTCGATACTAGAACAAAGTATGACTCTATATGAATGCCTCCGGCGGTGTACCGGGATATGCAATGAAACAAGAGTGACATGTATGAAAGAATTATGAATGGTGGCTTTGCGACAAATACTACGTCAACTACATGATCATGCTAAGCAATATGGCAATGATGAACGTGTCATGATAAACGGAACGGTGGAAAGTTGCATGGCAATATATCTCGAAATGGCTATGGAAATGCCATAATAGGTAGGTATGGTGGCTATTTTGAGGAAGATATAAGGAGGTTTATTTGTGAAAGAGCGTATCATATCACGGGGTTTGGATGCACCGGCGAAGTTTGCACCAGCTCCCAATGTGTGAAAGGGCAATGCACGGTATCGAAGAGGCTAGCAATGATGGAAGCGTAAGAGTGCGTATAATCCATGGACTCAACATTAGTCATAAAGAACTCACATACTTATTGCAAAAATCTACAAGTCATCAAAAACCAAGCACTACGTGCATGCTCCTAGGGGGATAGATTGGTAGGGAAAGACCATCGCTCGTCCCCGACTGCCACCCATAAGGAGGAAAATCAAAGAACACCTCATGTCTCAAATTCACAACTACTCAAATAGCATGACTCTAATATCACCATCTTCATATCTCAAAACAATCATAAAGAATCAAACTTCTCATAGTATTCAATGCACTTTATATGAAAGTTTTTATTATATCCCTCTTGGATGCCCATCATATTAGCACTAAATTCATAACCAAAGCACATTACCATGTTGTTTAGGACTCTCAAAATAATATAAGTGAAGCATGAGAGTTCATCTATTTCTACAAAATAAATCCACCGCCGTGCTCGAAAAGATATAAGTGGAGCACTAGAGCAAACAACAAACTACTCCAAAAGATATGAGTGATGATCAATGAGTAATTGTATAATTATGTAACTATGTGAAGACTCTTTAACATTTAAGAATTTCAGATCTTGGTATTTTATTCAAACAACAAGAAAAACGAAATAAAATGACATGACGCTCCAAGCAAAACACACATCATGTGGTGAATAAAAATATAGCTCCAAGTAAAGTTACCGATGAACGAAGACGACTTAGGCTCTTGGTTATCTTTGAATATTACCTTGGGGTTCCTTGGGCATCACCAGGATTAGGCTCTTGCCACTCCTTATTCCATAGTCCATAGAATCTTTACCCAAAACTTGAAAACTTCACAACACAAAATGTGGCACCCCGGCTCAGTACGACCGGTTTACCATGCGTTCACAACCCAGAGACCATGTCTTCTGGCAACACACAACATCTTGGTACAGAAAACAACCGCTTTATTGATACTAGCGGAACAGAGTTTATATTACAACAGTTGTCGAGGCCAAGCGGCACACCCGGTCCGGCTGAACAATATGTACATTATTTAGTGAACATAAAGGGGCCTCGATCAGAACAACTACGCGGCAGCGGAATAACATCGTAGCGGAAGCTCCATATCACAGGGACACTGATGTGGACATGATCTAGACTCGAGCAGCGCTCCTCTCCAACGAGACTTTCCTGAAATCTGGCATGACACGCCAGGTCAGTACATTGAATGTACTTGCAAGCTCACAACAGGCATAATCATATTGGAAAACAATATCATGATACTTAGCCAATTATTAATAATGCAACACTATATGTCAAACGTGCTGTGATCATGCTCGAACGTCCCTCGGGACAACTTACCAACTGTGATCATTCTCGGATCACAAACAAACCACCAACATGGTCTTAACAAGAGTAACTCGCGATCCTTACGGTGATCACAACCACGACCAATATCTGGTCCCGAATATCTCGATGGCCTTTCTGCCATCCTCAACAATGCAAAGTTCATAGCTTAGGGTGCAAATTTTATTAAGCGTTGACTCGTGGTGGGACCTACTACGAGGTGTCCGTCACCGTGGACTCCGCTATCGATAGATTATACACGCCGCAGAGGTAGCACACTGTACCCACACCACGGAACCCATGGGCTCGCACTCCCATTCGGGTGGACCAATGGCACTCCGTCAAAACCCTTCCATTGCCATGACACTCTCCCAGCCACTCCGACCCAATCCCCAACGGGCTATTCCTGGGTGGCCCCGTGTCTACCAAAGACACACCGACCACCGTCGTGGCCAAAACGATCCCACTCGGGGACCCGGTACCATAATCTCAACAACGGGCACACAAGGTTATGCCTGCTTACCGGGCCAGGGTAAGCACGATGTAACCTTCCCTAGTTGGAGGCATTAACCAGAGGCAATGTCAATGGACCGAATCAAGGCCTTCCCACAAAGGCAAATGTGGTTGCACTGGGAAAAACTCGATTTAGCGTCACCATGACCCAGTCAACGGTATATTCAAGTTGAGTTATATTCAGGTTCAACTTAAAATGAAAATGACCGGTGCCATAGTATGCCATGAAATGCAAAACTACACATGCATCACTTAATAATGAAAAAGATCAATGTCATCCATACTCACACTAAGCATAAACATCAACAACTCATACTACTTGACTGATCAAGATAACTCACATATTAACCAAAAATATTTTGGCAGCAAGTTTTATGATTTTCTCAAACAAGAAAGTAACTCTGATTAATTTCTCACATGCACAGCAAAGATTATACCACAACCAAATCCTAATTTCTTTACCAACCAAGCGAGGTTCAAACATTCTGTAAGTCAAGTAAAATGACTAAACAAGTACTTAACAGAATACTTTCTAGCAAATTCTTATCATTTTATTTATGCAAGAACATAACTCTAAATATTTAATAGCATGCATAATAAAAACTATTTCTATCATCACCACAAATAGATCTTAACTTTGCTCTACCAACTAAGCTAGTTTCAACATTCTATAAATCAAGCATAATAACTAACAAACATTTAACAGAATATAAGTAACACTATAGTTATTTAAATGCATGGATTAATCATCTCATTCAAGTAAGAAAATCACAAATATTGAAATGACACCCTGAAAATGTTGATGTGGCTTGCCTTAGTGCAGATGAGGTTCACAAGCCCTTTGGCGATCCTCAAGACAAGCTTCACCCTCTGAAAATAATTTCAAACACAAAAAGAAAACATCAAGAACACTTCTGAAAATCACCAGAAATTCTAAACAGCTCAGAAAAATCTCATCTTTGGTGAGCTGCTAGATTTCTTTGGAAAGAACATGATGCAAAAAGAATCAATTCATTTGGTCTTATGGTTGAAGAGTTATGACTGTTTGAAGTATTCTGTAAATTCAAATGAACGTGAATAAAAATAAACAGGGTGGGGGGTGACGTCGAAGGTGTAAAGTCCCAGGGCGCCACCACTCGTACCGCTTCGCGCGCGTACAGAGTGGCTGACTAGTGGGCCTCGCTAGTCAAGTTAGAAGGAGGGGGAGAAGGAAACAAAGGGAGTCGCAGCTCCGCCGGAGCTCTCGCCGGCGAGGAGTACTCCTTGGCCAAAACGAGAGGGAGGAATGGAAAGAGGGGATTGAGGTGCACCTGCCTGTACCCGTAGCTTAGCTAGGGGCGGTCGGACGGCGTTGGAATCAACCTCGCAAGTGGAGGCAGAACAAGGTGGTCGCCGGAGGTGAAGAAGACGGCGAGCAGAGGCAACTCCAGGGGCTCCAGAGGGGCGGAACAGCTTCACCGAAGAGAGACGGAGGCCCTGGAAGGATCGCCCTGGCCTGGGAGTGGCTGGAGCTACCGCGGCGACCAGAGGGGATCGCCGACGAGCTCGAGCTCGGGGATGGCAGTCCAAGGCCTGCCCGATCGGGATACAACTTCCTACTCGCTTGTGGGGTGTGTGGGAGTGCTGGATGGTGCTCGAGGAGGCTGGGGGTGGCTCCTTTTATAGGCGAGTGTTGGGGGTGGATCGGGGCTCTGCCGGTGACACCTGGACACTGCGCCCGGCGACGAGCGACGTCAGTGAGAGGGGGAGAAGGCGACGTAGCTCACCCGGGGACTGTGGGCGAAAGGGGACGAGTACAGGATCAAGAGGAAGGCGACGAGCACTGTGCAGAGCGCACTGTTGGGTTGGCCGGACCGTGCCCGTGCTCGCTGCGGTGAGCTCCGGCGTCGGCGAGCGCCAGGGAGGAGTTAATGGCATTGAGACGATGATGATGCCGAGGTTTGGCACGCTTAGGCAGGCAGGGAAGCGAGCACGCGCGCAAAAGAGTGCTCGGCAGCACTCAAAGCGCGTCGACAAGCATGCCAGTACCCCTGGACGAATGTGGTCACCGCGTGAACTATGACATCAGGCCGAGCTAAGCCTAAACTTCATGTCTGGCATGTTTTTCGTGGTAGTTTTGAGTGTTACCATGATTTGGTTTGGATCCAGGTGCAGCAGAGAAGTTTTCACATGCCAGGTAAGTTTTTGGTCAGGAACTTTGAGCAGTTATTGTGGTCAAACGGCTGGGAGTTAGAGGCTGTGCTTTGGAGGTTAGCCAAGAGTTACTGAGGTGAAAATACACAACAAAACCCAGGCACAATGGAGCATGTAAAATGGTAGTTGCTGTAGAAACCACCATTTCTGTCCAGAACACAAAATATTTTCTGTAGCAAAAATACTCCAAAAAGTTATGAAATATTTTTGCTCAGGAAGGTGCCCTAGGGTTCAAAGAATATTTGTGAATTATCTCAGATTTTTGTGGGCCATTAAAATTAGGGTTGCTTTTGAGAGAAAATGAATATTTTTCATTTAAGAAAAATATTCCAAAGATTATTCTGGGGTGGATCAGAAGGGAAATGATGACTAGGGAGGGAAATGTAGCACTTGGGTGGAAGCCAAGAGTACCCAAGTGTTTAAGTCCATATGAAAAGATTCAAAAACTCCAAGTTTCAATTTTAGTCCAAATAAAATCAAGCAAATGAGAGGGGGAAAAACTAGGCTGTCACAAACCTCCCCCACTTAGAATGAATCTCGTCCTCGAGATTCGGTTGCTTGGGAAAACCACTCTGGATAATGTGACTGCAGAAATTCTTCCCGCTCCCAAGTTGATTTTGACTCTGTGTGATGCTCCCACTGAACTTTGTAAAATTTCGTCACTTTACTGCGAGTGACCCTTTCCATCTGATCCAAAATTCTGAACGGCCTCTCTTTAGAAGTTAAATCTTTTGCCAACTCTATCTCAGCCATAGCATTCCTTTTCTCGGGCGGGGATATGCATCGTCTCAATTGCGAAACATGAAACACGTTGTCCACATCTGCCAATTCAGCGGGTAGTTCCAGTTGATATGCAACAGTACCCACTCGAGACATAATCGGGAATGGACCAATAAATCTGGGTGCCAACTTTCCACGGGTCTGAAATCTCTTGACTCCTTTCATAGGAGTGACTCAGAGGTATACGTGTTCTCCGGGTTCAAAACTGACCTGCCGGTGCTTTGCATCGTAATAACTTTTCTGACGAGATTTGGCCAATTGCAATCTATCTCTGATCTCCTTAAGTTGTTTCTCAGCTTCCATCATGAGATCTGTTCCGAAGATATGACTATCTCCAGTTTGAGACCAATTTAAAGGAGTACGACACTTATGGCCATACAGAGCTTCATATGGTGACATTTTCAGACTGGTCTGGAAGCTGTTGTTATAGGAAAACCCGGCATATGGCAACCAGACTTCCCATTTAGGTCCTTGTGCTAAAGCACAGGCTCACAACATATCTTCGAGTATATGATTTACCCGTTCTGTCTGTCCATCCGTCTAAGGATGATAAGTAGTACTATATTTCAGTGTTGTCCCCAAGGCTTGATGGAGACGTGACCAAAAAGCAGAGGTAAACAGGGAACCTCGGTCGGAAGTGATAGTTCGGGGTAATCCATGCAGACTGACTATTTTGGATACATACAGTTGTGCAAGTTGATTTGCCCAGTATCGGGTGCTGATCGGAATGAAGTGAGCAGCCTTGGTTAGGGTGTCCACTATGACGCAGATTGCATCATTGCCTCGCTGAGTCTTAGGCATTTCCATAATGAAATCCATACAAACGTCATCCCATTTCCATTGTGAAACTGGCAGCGGTTGGAGGAGTCCGGCTGGCTTCTGATGTTGTGCCTTCACCTTGTTGCATATGTCGCAACAGGCTACAAAATAGGCAATGTCTTTCTTCATTCCATCCCACCGGAAAATTTGTCTAAGGTCCTCATACATTTTCATACCTCCCAGATGAATGGAATATGAGGATTCGTGTGCTTCTGACAGGATTTTCTTCCTTAAGTCCGGTTGATTGGGTACACAAATCCATCCATGGAATCGAAGGGTACCAAATTTGTCCTTTGAGAAAGCAAGGGCCTGCTCTGCCATCTGGCCCTTGGCCCGTCTTTGTAGCTTTGCATCAGTTGGCTGGGCCTTGCGGATTTCTACCTCAAGGGTGGGGGTAACTTCCAAAATATTAGCGAGACCAGCATCCACTATGACCAGGTTGAGCTGAGCGATCTCCTCCCGGAGTTCGGGAGGCAAGGATCTCAATATGACATTTAAGCTGACGGGCTTTCGACTGAGTGCATCGGCAACTACGTTGTCCTTACCCGGGTGGTAATTTATTCCAAGGTCATAATCCTTGACCAACTCTAGCCATCTTCGCTGACGGAGGTTTAAATCTGGCTGTGTAAAGATGTATTTGAGACTTTTGTGGTTGGTAAAAATTTGGCACCTTTTTCCAATGAGATAGTGTCTCCAAATTTTTAGCGCATGAACCACCGGAGCCAATTCCAAATCATGAGAAGGGTAATTTCCCTCGTGGTGTCGTAGATATCGCGATGCATATGCCACAACCTTGCTGTCTTGCATAAGTACGCAACCAATGCCTTGCCTGGAGGCGTCACAATACACATCAAAACTGCGATAAATGTCTGGAAGAGTCAATACAGGTGCGGTTGTCAGCCGTATCTTTAGCTCATTAAAACTTTTCTCACAGTCCTCCGTCCATTCAAACCTCTTATCCTTTTTGAGCAGTTCTATCATGGGTTTAGCAATCTTGGGAAACCCTTCAATAAAACGACGGTAATAGCCAGCCAATCCGAGAAAACTACGGATCTATGTCACAATCATGGGCGGCACCCAATCGAGCACATCATTTACTTTGCTCGGGTCCACGGCTATACCTTCGGCGGATAGTACATGTCCGAGAAACCCAACTTGCTTGAGCCAAAATTCGCATTTACTGAATTTGAAGTATAACTGATGGTCTCGGAGTCGTTGTAGCACTGCTCAGAGGTGATCCTTATGCTCTTCTTCACCCTTGGAGTAAATGAGGTTGTCATCGATGAAGACTACCACAAATTTGTCGAGGAAGTCCATGAATACTTTGTTCATCATATGCATGAAGAAAGAAGGGGCATTGGTGAGACCAAAGGACATCACCGTATATTCGTAAAGACCATAGCGAGTAGTGAATGCGGTCTTAGGAATATCCTCCTTTTTAATCTTGAGCTGATGATATCCGGTCCGTAAATCGATATTAGAGAATACTTTAGCCCCACTAAGCTAATTAAACAGATCGTCAATCCTTGGTAGCGGATATTTGTTTTTGATAGTGACCTCATTCAGCTGGCGGTAATCTATGCCCATACAGAGACTGCCATCCTTTTTGTCCACGAAAATAGTAGATGATCCCCATGGTGAAGAGCTGGGACGAATATATCCTTTCTGGAGCAATTCATCAAGCTGTTTCTTTAGCTCCACTAATTCTGATGACGGCATCCGGTAATACTTCTTGTATAACGGTCCAGTTCTAGGCACAAGATCTATTGCAAATTCCAGTTCCCGATCTGGCGGCATGCCTGGCAGTTCTTCTAGAAATACATCAGGGTACTCGCTGACCACAGGAATAAATACCAATTCAGCCACAGTTGTGCAAACCAATTCTTGCTTGGGTATATACTTGCGAGCATAGAATTAGGTAGTCTGCCCATTCAGACTGGTCAGAGTGACTTCTCGGGTTGCGCAGTTTATGCAAACTTGATATTTGGTCAACCAATTCATACCCAATATAATATCCAACTTTTCAGACTCAATGAGTATCAGAGAGGTTGGAAAGTAGACTCCGTTGATATTAATTTCCAGATCACGGCAGACCAGATTGCTCTTGATTATAGATCCTGGGGTTTGTACCATCATATTTTTGCACAAAAGTGTGCAAGGAAAGTTGTTTTGGGCAGCAAAACTTCGAGAAATAAAAGAATGGGAAGCCCCAGAGTCAAATAAAATTACGGCAGGTATGTCATTAACATAAAACATACCAATGACGACTTCTGGCTTCTATTGGGCTTCATCGGCGGAGATATGATGCACGTGCCTAGTGAAGTTTTGCTGGGTCGGCCATGACTCCATAAAGTTGACTTGTGGCCTGATTAGGGCATTCGCCTTGTTGTTCTTGGGGCATTGTCTGGCATAATGTCTGTTTTGCCCACAATTAAAGCAAGAATTATTGTGCTGACCTCCTCATGCATTGGGTTTGTCATGACATTCTTGACTTAAGTGGTGGTCTTGTTAACATTCTATCGCCAATTTGGCTTGTATTCCACCTGAGTCTGCTGCCAGGTACGAGCCTTTTGCACTGGTTGCCCATCCTTATTTGGCTCAAACTTACGCTTGTTTTCGTTGTTAACAGGCCTATTATCTGATATAAGCTTGTGCTCTCGTTCAGCAATCAAAGCCTTGTTCACCAGAGTTTAGAAATCTGGTAAATCAAGCATACTGAGCATACACCGGAGTTGCGGATTTAGGCCTCCAATAAATCTGTCAATCTTCCTTTCTTCGGTGGCTACTTCATAGAGAGAGTAACGGGTCAGATGATTGAATTTTTGCAAATATTCAGCCACAGACTGATTTCGTTGGATGAGTGCGAGAAATTCACGCTGCTTGGTCTTCATAACTCCAGTAGGGATATGATATTTTCGGAACTGATCCTTAAATTTTTCCCAGGTGATGTCCTCATCAACCGGCCACACGGCTTTTGTATTTTCCCACCATATGGCAGTTGTGCCTTCAACGTAATGAGTTGCAAATGGAACTTTATCATTTTCTTCAGTACGAGCAATCTCAAGCTTTTTCTCAATGGTGCGCAACCAGTCGTCTGCATCCAATGGGTCAACAATCTGACTGAAGCTGGGTGGCTTGGTCCTCTGAAAATCTGACAGCTTTGAGTGACGACCGTTCTGATTTCCATTCTGCCCAACCATTGCTTGCACATTATTCCTTATTTCCTCAAACATACGCAGAATTTTCTCGGTGGAGGGCAGATTAGGCGGTGGAGGTGGTGGCGAAACGTACGGCTCGGGAGAATGTCCTGCCTATCGCGCAGAGCGACGAACAGGAGTTCCCTCACGAATGTTGCTACTGCTTCCTCCCCGCGTCATCCTATTGTGGATTTTTTCCCAAGACAACACAATCGAGATGAGAAACATCCAAGAATAAAATTGGCAAAAAGCCAGCAACAAATCCCGGAAGAAAACAAAAGAGCGAAGAAAATACGGCGAATAAAGTCCCAACATAATTATACATAGACTCATACATGAAAGATAACAACATGCCAGGTTCAGCTACTCTCATACATGCAACGAAACATCATGACTTGTATGACTACATCCGTACATCATCCAGACGGCTGCGAATACTCAAAGATACTACTGCTCTGCTGGTGCTGGGGTGTCCTCCCCTAAAGCGGTCTCGGATCCTGAGCTAACGTGGTTAACGGAAACCTCTGGGTTAAAGGTAACACGACGACGCTGCCGCAAGGGCTCTTCCTCAGGGGCAGGGATAGGATGAAGCATCGGGGCTACAGGAGTAGTGAGAAGTGAAACCCACTCAACAGGAGTACCGAGAGGGTGCACGGCCGAGACGCCCGTGCTACTCGGAGGAGTAACCGGTGAAATAGGGGAACTAGAACTGACTGGAATATAAGGGGTAAATCCCAGAGAAGATGGAGTAGTGGCAGATCTAGTAGTGAATGAAGTAGCGGCTCAAGCAGTAGGCACGAGTCAGCTCTCGAGCCAGTCGTGGATCATAAGATAGCTAGCAGTGACATAACAAGCAAGGTGGCTAGCAACACTATCAGACTCCGGATCAATGATAGGGAAAGGGACATGACCGTTGTTGTGTAGAGATGGGTAGTAATAGAAACCTTGGTGGTTCTGCATTCGGTAGCGAAGCTCGACAAGGACCTCGAATGCAGCAAACTGGACAGCCTGAGAAGCGGTGGAGGCGTAACCGCTCCGAGAAGTACGAGTGTAAGAGCTAGAATTGGAACTAGTGCGGCGAGTGACCACTGCATGATACTCATATACTGAATCAACTAGCTGCTCCCGGTACACACGATAGATTGGGTTGTTTCCGATAGGGTACAACCGATGCCACACGTTGCGAAGGAGGTGCGGTGACGTGTACGTCATCAGCTGCAACTGGCACGGATACGACACCGGGGCCATCTACACCCACAACCATTAGCAGGTTAGCATAAAAATACATAAACCAAATGCATGCAATGCAACAACTAGCAAAAATTACTACCGGCACTCAACTTAAACTCATATCTAACGTCTAGTTAACATGTCATAGTCTAGCATGGCCTACAGTCAGCGCGGCTCTGATACCAAGCGTTGTGGCACCCCGGCTCAGAACAACCGGTTTACCATGCATTGCCAGCCCAGAGACCATGTCTTCTGGCAACACACAACATTTTGGTACAGAAAACAACCGCTTTATTGATAATAGCTGAATAGAGTTTATATTACAATAGTTGTCGAGGCCAAGCGGCACACCCGGTGCGGCTGAACAATATGTACATTATTTAGTGAACATAAAGGGGCCTTGGTCAGAACAACTACACGACAGCGGAATAACGTCTTAGCGGAAGCTCCATATCACAGGGACACCGATGTGGACACGATCTAGACTCGAGCAGCGCTCCTCTCCAACGAGACCTTCCTGAAATCTGGCATGACATGCCAGGTCAGTACATTGAATGTACTTGCAAGCTCACAACAGGCATAATCATAATGGAAAACAATATCATGATACTTAGCCAATTATTAATAATGCAACACTATATGTCAAACATGTTGTGATCATGCTCGAACATCCCTCGGGATAACTTACCAACCGTGATCATTCTCGGATCACAAACAAACCAACAACGTGGTTTTAACAAGAGTAACTGTGATCCTTACAGTGATCACAACCACGACCAATATCTGGTCCCGAATATCTCGATGGCCTTTCTGTCATCCTCAACAATGAAAAGATCATAGCTTAGGGTGCAAATTTTATCAAGCGTTGACTCATGGTGGGACCTACTACAAGGTGTCCGTGGCCGTGGACTCGGCTGTCGATAGATTATACACTCTCAAAGGTAGCACACTATACCCACACCACGGAACCCATGGGATCGCACTCCCATTCTGGTGGACCAGTGGCATTCTGTCAAAACCCTTCCATTGCCATGACACTCTCCCGGCCACTCCGACCCAATCCCCAACGGCTAGTCCTGGGTGGCCCCGTGTCTACCAAAGACACACCAACCACCATCGTGGCCAAAACAGTCCCACTTGGGGACCCGGTACCATAATCTCAACAACGGGCACACAAGGTTATGCCTTCTTATCGGGCAAGGGTAAGCATGACGTAACCTTCCCTAGTTGGAGGCACTGACCAGAAGAAATGTCAATGGACCGAATCAAGGCCTTCCCACAAAGGCAAATGTGGTTGCACTGAGAAAAACTCAATTCAGCGGCACCATGACCCAGTCAACGGCATATTCAAGTTGAGTTATATTCAGGTTCAACTTAAAATGAAAATGACCGGTGTCATAGTATGCCATGAAATGCAAAACTACACATGCATCACTTAATAATGAAAAAGATCGATGTCATCCATATTCACACTAAGCATAGACATCAACAACTCATACTACTTGACTGATCAAGATAACTCACATATTAACCAAAAAGATTTTTGCAACAAGTTTTACTATTTTCTCAAACAAGAAAGAAACTCCGATTAATTTCTCACATGCACAGCAAAGATTATACCACAACCAAATCCTAATTTATTTACCAACCAAGTGAGGTTCAAACATTTTGTAAGTCAAGTAAAATGACTAAAGAAGTACTTAACACAATACTTTCTAGCAAATTCTTATCATTTTATTTATGTAAGAACATAACTCTAAATATTTAATAGCATGCATAACAAAAACTATTTCTATCATCACCACAAATAGATCTTAACTTTGCTCCACCAACTAAGCTAGTTTCAACATTCCTTAAATCAAGCATAATAACTAAGAAACATTTAGCAAAATATAAATAACACTATAGTTATTTGAATGCATGGATTAATCATCTCATTCAAGTAAGAAAATCAAAAATATTGAAATGACACCATGAAAATGTTGATGTGGCTTGCCTTAGTGCAGATGAGGTTCACAAGCCCTTTGGTGATCCTCAAGACAAGCCTCACCCTCTGAAAATAATTTCAAACATAAAAATAAAACATCAAGAACACTTCTGAAAATCACCAAAAATTCTAAACAGCTCAAAAAAATTTCATCTTTGGTGAGCTGCTAGATTTCTTTGCAAATAACAAGATGCAAAAAGAATCAATTCATTTGGACTTATGGTTGAAGAGTTATGACTGTTTGAAGTGTTCTATAAATTCAAATGAATTTGAATAAAAATAAACAGGCTGTGGGGGTGACGTCGATGGCGTAAAGGCCCAGGGCGCCACCACTCGTACCGCTTCACGCGCGTACAGAGTGGCTGACTAGCGGACCCCGCTAGTCAGGTTAGAAGGAGGGGGAGCAGGAAACAAAGGGAGTCGCAACTCCGCCGGAGCTCTCAGCGGCGACGATGACTCCTTGGCAAAAACGAGAGGGAGGGATGGCAAGAGGGGGTTGAGGCGCACCTGCCTGTACCCGTAGCGTAGCTAGGGCGGTCGGACGGCGTCGGAATCAAAGTCACAAGCGGGGGCAGAACATGGTGGTCGCCGAAGATGAAGAAGACGGCGAGCAGAGGCAACTCCAGGGGCTCTAGAGTGGCGGAACAGCTTCACCGGAGAGAGGCGGAGGCCCTGGAAGGATCGCCCTGGCCTGGGAGGGGCTGGAGCTACCGCGGCGACCAAAGGGGATCGCCGTCGAGCTCGAGCTCAGGGACGGCGGCCCGAGGCCTGCCCGGCTGGGCTACGGCTTCCTACTCGCTTGTGGGGTGTGTGGGAGTGCTGGATGGTGCTCGAGGAGGCTGGGGGTGGCTCCTTTTATAGTCGAGCGTCGGGGGTGAATCGGGGCTCCACCGGTGACACCTGGACACTGCGCCTGGCGACGAGCGGTGTCAGTGAGAGGGGGAGAAGGCGACGCAGCTCACGTGGGGACTGTGGGCGAACTAGGACGAGTGCATGATCAAGAGGAAGGCGACGAGCATAGTGCAGAGCGCACAGTTGGGTTGGCCGGACCGTGCCCGTGCTCGCTACGGAGAGCTCCAGCGTCGGCAAGCACCAGGGAGGAGTTAAAGGCATTGAGACGATGATGGTGGCGAGGTTTCGCATGCTTAGGCATGCGGGGAAGCGAGCACGCGCGCAACAGAGTGCTCGGCGGCATTCAGAGCACGTCGACAAGCATGCCAGCACCCTTGGACGAACATGGTCACCGCGTGAACTATGACATCAGGCCGAGTTAAGCCTAAACTTCATGTCTGGCATGTTGTTCGTGGTAGTTCTGAGTATTACCATGATTTGGTTTGGATCCAGGTGCAGGAGAAAAGTTTTTACATGCCAGCTAAGTTTCTGGTCAGTAACTTTGAGCAGTTACTGTGGTCAAACGGCTGGGAGTTAGAGGTTGTGCTTTGGAGGTTAGCCAAGAGTTACTAAGGTGAAAATACACAAGAAAACCCAGTCACAATAGAGCAAGTAAAATGGTAGTTGCTGTGGAAACCACCATTTATGTCCAGAACAAAAAATATTTTTTATAGCAAAAATACTCCAAAAAGTTATGAAATTTTTTTGCTGAGGAAGGTGCCCTAGGGTTCAAAGAATATTTTTGAATTATATCAGATTTTTGTGGGCCATAAAAATTAGGGTTGCTTTGGAGCACAGAGATCTGGCTAGGGTTTTTGAGAGAAAATGAATATTTTTCATTTAAGAAAAATATTCCAAAGATCATCTTGGGGTGGATCAGAAGGGAAATGATGATTAGGGAGGGAAATGGAGAACTTGGGTGGAAGCCAAGGGTACCCAAGTGTTTAAGTCCATATGAAGATATTCAAAAAATCCAAGTTTCAAATTTATTCCAAATAAAATCAAGCAAATGAGAGAGGGCAAAAACTAGGCTGTCACACAAAACTTAACAGAAAACTCGTAAGCTCCATTAGCGATAGAAAACAAAACACCACTTCAAGGTACTGTAATGAACTCATTCTTTATTTATATTGGTGTTAAACCTACTGTATCCCAACTTCTCTATGGTTTATAAACTATTTTACTAGCCATAGATTCATCAAAATAAGCAAACAACACACGGAAAACAGAATCTGTCAAAAATAGAATAGTCTGTAGTAATATGTAACTAACACAAACTTCTGGAACTCCAAAAAATATATCAAAATAGGACAACCTAGAAAATTTGTTTATTGATCAGCAGCAATTGGAATCAGTGTTTTATCAAGTTCTGGTGATTTTTAACAATTTTTGTTGTGAACAGGAAGTTTCTGGAAATTTCTGCAAGATCGAATAACTATCATCCAAGAAGATCCTATAGGTTTAACTTGGCACAAACACTAATTGAAACATAAAAACACATCTAACCAGAGGCTGGAACAAATATTTATTCCTAAACAAAAGCAAAAAGGAAAAAACTAAAAATAAAATTGGGTTGCCTGCATGATGATTTATTCCTAAACACGTTTAACGCCCCTAGCTAGGCATGATGATTTCAATGATGCTCACATAAAAGGTAGGAATTGAAACATGAAGAGAGCATCATGGAGAATATTAATAGCACATTTATGTCTAACCAACTTCCTATGCATAGGGATTTTGTGATCAAACAATTTATGGGAACAATAATCAACTAGCATCGGAAGGCACAACAAGCATAACTTCAAAACTTTAAGCACATATAGAGGAAACTTGATATTATTGCAATTCCTACAAGCATATATTCCTCCATCATAATAATTTTCAGTAGCATCATGAATGAATTCAACAATATAACCATCACCTAAAGCATTCTTTTCATGATCTACAAGCATAGAAATTTTATTACTCTCTGCATAAGCAAATTTGTTCTCATGAATAGTAGTGGGAGCAAACTCAAAAAAATAACCCTGCAACCAAATAAAAAAGAGTCTCTTGTGTCACCAACACACCCAATACAATGGTAAATTGTATAGGTGCACTAGTTTGGCGAAGAGATGGTGATACAAGTGTAGTATGGATGGTAGATATAAGTTTTTGTAATTTGAAAATATAAAAACAGTAAGGTAACTAATGATAAAAGTTAGCGTAAACGGTATTGCAATGCTAGGAAACAAGGCCTAAGGTTCATACACTCCAAAAAAAGACACATCTGTGACATTTTGGGCCGAACGAATTTTTTTCTGTCATACATATGACACTTCTATGACGATAATTGTGACAAAACCCGGTTTCATCATAGATGTGGTGGGCTCCTACTTCTATGACAAAAAATCATGACAGAAAATGGGCTTTTCGTCCTGGGCTGGCCAGAGACGCAGCTGCATGACATTCTTTGGTCCGTCCATGACGGAAAAAAATGGTAGAAGCGAGGGCGAGGAAAATATCGGGAGTTCCCGATTTTGGTGGGAGGTCGGGGGCCGAGCGGTGCGCGTTTCTCTCGTACACGTACGCGTGTGTGTGCGAGGCGTTGGCTCCAACTGAACCCGAGCGAGGCGTTGGGCTCTAACTAAACTCGAGCGATTGCACTGCAGGCTACGCGTTACTGAACCCAAGCGATCGGTTGATGGCTGTTAACTGAAGCCGATCGAGCGATTCCTTCACTACTGCTGCTAACTGAAGCCAATCGATTGGATGAATAGTGAGCATTGCGCGCGGGGGGGGGGGGGGGGTGGATGAACAGTGAGCGGTGGTGTTGCCTTTCGATGAACAGGACCCCGTGGTGTGGAGGGATGGATGAACAGTAGACGGTGGAGGGGTGCCCGTGGGGGGTGGTTGAACAGGACCCCGTGGTGTGGAGGGCTGTATGAACAGTAGACGGTGGAAGGGTGGTTGAACAGTAGCCGGTGGAGTAGCGCGCGGTGGAGGCTGGATGAACAGGAGCCCGTGGAGGCTGGAGGTCGACGGTAGCCTGTGGAGGCTGGAGGAGGTCGGCGGTGGAGATGAACAGTATCCCGTGGAGTCCCGTTTTGCGGTACGCCACACCCCTCCCGATGAACAGGACCCCCGTTTGGACCGTAGGAGGTCTGTTTTGTGGTACGCCACACCCCTCCCGATCAACAGGACCCCCGTTTTGACCGTAGGAGGTCTGTTTCGTCCATTTTGCGGTACGCCACACCCCTCCCGATCAGCAGGACCCCCGTTTCGACTGTAGGAGGTCCATTTCGTCTGTTTTGCGGTACGCCACACCCCTCCCGATCAACAAGACCCCGTTCCGAACGTAGGAGGTCTGTTTCCTCCGTTGCGCTGTACGCCAAGCCTCGTTTACATCGCCTGTTCTGTCCAAGCCCTCCCGATGAACACGACCATGCATTCCGTTCCGACCCAGCCGGTTGGCTCCCACGCGTTTCGTTGCCTCCTAATGAACACGACGCATTCCGTTGCCTCCTGATGAGCACGACGCATTCCGTTGCCTCCCCATGAACACGACGCATTCCGTTGCCTCCCCATGAACACTAGACGATGTTGTTTCTCCGTTCCAACCCAGCCATGTACACGAGCCCTCGCCGTACATATGCGCGAGTAGGCATTCGAGACCCCGCCCGTATGTACACATACGTGGCCGTATTTTCTTTCTTGCACCCTGACCGTTGTACGTACGTGTACATGCTACGTGCGCGCCTCTACTACGACATGTACGCGCCTCCACTACGACACGTGTGCGCCTCTACGTCCACCGGTATATATGTACGTACACGTTTGCGCCTCTACTACGACACGTACGCGCCTCTCCACGTACAGTCCACGTCCAATGGAAGTCGTTCCTTGACCACGTTGACCACGCCATGCTGAGAGCACCAGGTGGTGGACGACGGAGAGGCCTAGGAAGGGGATGACGCGGAGCCGGGGAAGATGCGGCAGTGGAAGCCTGCGCGGAGAGGAGTACGAGGGTTCACTGGTTCAGCTGCGTTGTGAGGTTGTCGTCGCCGCAGGGCCTGGCCAGCAGTGGGAATAGTAGGGGCGGTGAGGCCTCCGCGGCAGCACATCCGGCCACGGGAGGCAGGAGCATGTGGCATGACCGGCGCTGCTTTGGGAGGCTGGAGCAGTAAGACCAGAGGTTGAAGAAGCACTACGGCCGTTTGATGGACATCGAACGGTCACTGGAGCTAGAATCATTTATATTGACTAAGTTGACAACGCCCTCCATCCCCGCCAACTTAGTAGGCCCACAAGTCAGCCTCCCACCAAGGTGGGTCCCAGCTAGCAGGGGGGTATTCATTTTTTTATGCATAAAAAGGAGGCACTTCCGGTGGGTCCGAGCTGACAGCAGGGGGAACGTTTTTTTCGCGAAATACGGTGGCCCGTCCGGTGGGTCCCAGCAGTCAGGGGCAAACGTTTTTTCGCAAAATACGGGTGGGCGTCCGGTCGGTCCCTGCTGTCAGGTGGAGGAATAATTATTTTCCATGTAATAAGGAGGCACTTCCCTGCGGCTGCCGTGGACCCAGCTGTCAGCCTCTCCACATACAATATTCTTCCGATGGAATTCGGTCATTGACCACATTGACCACGCCGCGTCGAGAGCACCACGACGGTGGACGACGGTGAGGCCTAGGAAGGGGACGACGCGGAGCCAGGGAAGACGCGGTAGTGGATGCCCACGCGGAGAGGAGTACGAGGGTTCACTGGTTCGGCTGCGCTGCCGTCGCCGCAGAATAATAGGGGGTGTGGGTGAGTGGAGTGGAGGGATGGCCTGGCTAGCGGTGGGAGTAGTATGGGGGCGGTGAGGCCTCCGCGGCAGCACAGCCGGCCATGAGAGGCAGGAGCAGGCGGCACAACCGGCGTTGCTTTGGGCGGCTGGACCAAGAAGACCAGAGGTTGAAGAAGCACTACGGCCGTTGGATGGACATCGTACGGTCAGTCGAGCTAGAATCCTGCATATTGACTAAGTTGACAAAGCCCTTTGTCCCCGTCAACTTAGTAGGCCCACTATACTGGGTCCCAGCTAGCAGGGGGAGTATTCATTTTTTTGTGCGTAATAAGGAGGCACTTCCTTGCGTGCGAAGATATAGCTGGTGGGTCCGAGCTGTCAGCGGCGGTAACGTTTCTTTGCGAAATACAGAGGCCCTTTCGGTGGGTCCCAGATGTCAGGTGGAGGTGTTGGGGAACGTGGTAATTTCAAAAAAATTCCTACGCACACGCAAGATCATGGTGATACATAGCAACGAGAGGGGAGAGTGTTGTCTACGTACCCTCGTAGACCGAAGCGGAAGCGTTGACTCAGCATAGAGGAAGTAGTCGTACGTTCTCCTCGCGATCCGACCGATCACAGCATCGTTACTTCGGCACCTCCGAGTTCTTAGCACACGTTCAGCTCGATGACGATCCCCGGGCTCCGATCCAGCAAAGCGTCGGGGAACAGTTCCGTCAGCACGACGGCGTGGTGACGATCTTGATGTGTTACCGGCGCAGGGCTTCGCCTAAGCACTGCAACGATATGACCGAGGTGGAATTTGGTGGAAGGGGGCACCGCACACGGCTAAGGAACGATCCGTAGATCAATGTGTGTTCTAGGGTGCTCCCCTGCCCCCGTATATAAAGGAGCCAAGGGGGAGGGGCTGGCTGGCCAAGGGGTGGCGCGCCAGGAAGTCCTACTCCCTCCGGGAGTAGGATTCCCCCCCCCCAATCCTAGTTGGAATAGGATTCCTCAAGGGGGGGAAAGAGAGAGAGGGGGGCCGGCCACCTTCTCCTAGTCCTAATAGGACTAGGGAAGGGGGGAGGCGCGCGGCCACTAGGGCTGCCCCTTTCTCCTTTCCACTAAGGCCCATTAAGGCCCATATGCCTCCCGGGGGGTTCCGGTAACCCACCCGGTATTCCGGTAAAATCCTGATTTCACCTGGAACACTTCCGATGTCCAAACATAGGCTTCCAATATATCAATCTTTATGTCTCGACCATTTCGAGACTCCTCGTCATGTCCGTGATCACATCCGGGACTCCGAACAACATTCGGTACATCAAAATGCATAAACTCATAATAACTGTCATCGTAACGTTAAGCGTGCGGACCCTACGGTTCGAGAACAATGTAGACATGACCGAGACACGTCTCCGGTCAATAACCAATAGCGGGACCTGGATGCCCATATTGGCTCCTACATATTCTACGAAGATCTTTATCGGTCAGACCGCATAACAACATACGTTGTTCCCTTTGTCATCGGTATGTTACTTGTCCGAGATTCGATCGTCAGTATCCAATACTTAGTTCAATCTCGTTACCGGCAAGTCTCTTTACTCGTTCCGTAATACATCATCCCGCAACTAACTCATTAGTTGCAATGCTTGCAAGGCTTAAGTGATGTGCATTACCGAGAGGGCCTAGAGATACCTCTCCGACAATCGGAGTGACAAATCCTAATCTCGAAATACGCCAACCCAACATCTACCATTGGAGACACCTGTAATACTCCTTTATAATCACCCAGTTACGTTGTGACGTTTGGTAGTACCCAAAGTGTTCCTCTGGCAAACGGGAGTTGCATAATCTCATAGTCATAGGAACATGTATAAGTCATGAATAAAGCAATAGCAACATACTAAACGATCGGGTGCTAAGCTAATATAATGGGTCATGTCAATCAGATCATTCAACCAATGATGTGACCTCGTTAATCAAATAACAACTCTGTGTTTATGGTTAGGAAACATAACCATCTTTGATTAACGAGCTAGTCTAGTAGAGGCATACTAGTGACACTCTGTTTGTCTATGTATTCACACATGCATTATGTTTCTGGTTAATACAATTCTAGCATGAATAATAAACCTTTATCATGATATAAGGAAATAAATAATAACTTTATTATTGCCTCTAGGGCATATTTCCTTCAGTCTCCCACTTGCACTAGAGTCAATAATCTAGATTACACTGTAATGATCCTAACACCCATGGAGTCTTGGTGCTGATCATGTTTTGCTCGTGGAAGAGGCTTAGTCAACGGGTCTGCAACATTCAGATCCGTATGTATCTTGCAAATCTCTATGTCTCCCACCTGGACTAGATCCCGGATGGAGTTGAAGCGTCTCTTGATGTGTTTGGTCCTTTTGTGAAATCTGGATTCCTTTGCCAAGGCAATTGCACCAGTATTGTCACAAAAGATTTTCATTGGACCCGATGCACTAGGTATGACACCTAGATCGGATATGAACTCCTTCATTTGCTGCTTCCGAAGCAGCTATGTACTCCGCTTCACATGTAGATCCCGCTACGACGCTTTGTTTAGAACTGCACCAACTGACAGCTCCACCGTTTAATGTAAACACGTATCCGGTTTGCGATTTAGAATCGTCCGGATCAGTGTCAAAGCTTGCATCAACGTAACCTCTTACGGTGAGCACTTTTTCACCTCCATATATGAGAAACATATCCTTAGTCCTTTTTAGGTATTTTAGGATGTTCTTGACCGCTGTCCAGTGATCCACTCCTGGATTACTTTGGTACCTCCCTGCTAAACTTATAGCAAGGCATACATCAGGTCTGGTACACAGCATTGCATACATGATAGAGCCTATGGCTGAAGCATAGGGAACATCTTTCATTTTCTCTCTATCTTCTGCAGTGGTCGGGCTTTGAGTCTTACTCAATCTCACACCTTGTAACACAGGCAAGAACCCTTTCTTTGCTTGATCCATTTTGAACTTCTTCAAAATCTTGTCAAGGTATGTGCTTTGTGAAAGTCCAATTAAGCGTCTTGATCTATCTCTATAGATCTTTATGCCTAATATGTAAGCAGCTTCTCCGAGGTCTTTCATTGAAAAACTTTTATTCAAGTATCCCTTTTTGCTATCCAGAAATTCTATATCATTTCCAATCAGTAATATGTCATCCACATATAATATTAGAAATTCTATAGAGCTCCCACTCACTTTCTTGTAAATACAGGCTTCACCGAAAGTCTGTATAAAACCAAATGCTTTGATCACACTATCAAAGCGTTTATTCCAACTCCGAGAGGCTTGCACCAGTCCATAAATGGATCGCTGGAGCTTGCACACTTTGTTAGCTCCCTTTGGATCGACAAAACCTTCAGGTTGCATCATATACAACTCTTCTTCCAGAAATCCATTCAGGAATGCAGTTTTGACATCCATCTGCCAAATTTCATAATCATAAAATGCGGCAATTGCTAACATGATTCGGACAGACTTAAGCATCGCTACGGGTGAGAAAGTCTCATCGTAGTCAATCCCTTGAACTTGTCGAAAACCTTTTGCGACAAGTCGAGCTTTGTAGACAGTAACATTACCATCAGCGTCAGTCTTCTTCTTAAAGATCCATTTGTTCTCAATTGCTTGCCGATCATCGGGCAAGTCAACCAAAGTCCATACTTTGTTCTCATACATGGATCCCATCTCAGATTTCATGGCTTCAAGCCACTTTGCGGAATCTGGGCTCACCATCGCTTCTTCATAGTTCCTAGGTTCATCATGATCTAATATCATGACCTCCAGAACAGGGTTACCGTACCACTCTGGTGCGGACCTCACTCTGGTTGATCTACAAGGTTCAGTAGTATCTTGACCTAAAGTTTCATGATCATCATCATTAGCTTCCTCACTTATTGGTGTAGGTGTCGCAGAAACAGTTTTCTGTGATGTACTACTTCTCAATAAAGGAGTAGGTACAGTTACCTCGTCAAGTTCTACTTTCCTCCCACTCACTTCTTTCAAAAGAAACTCCTTCTCTAGAAAGTTTCCGAACTTAGCAACAAAAGTCTTGCCTTCGGATCTGTGATAGAAGGTGTATCCAACAGTTTCCTTTGGATATCCTATGAAGACACATTTCTTCGATTTGTGTTCGAGCTTATCTGGTTGAAGTTTTTTCACATAAGCATCGCAGCCCCAAACTTTAAGAAACGACAACTTTGGTTTCTTGCCAAACCATAGTTCATAAGGCGTCGTCTCAACGGATTTAGATGGTGCCCTATTTAACGTGAATGCGGCCGTCTCTAGAGCGTATCCCTAGAACGATAGCGGTAAATCAGTAAGAGACATCATAGATCGCACCATATCTAGTAAAGTACGATTACGACGTTCGGACACACCATTACGCTGTGGTGTTCCGGGTGGCGTGAGTTGCGAAACTATTCCACAATTTCTCAAATGTACACCAAACTCGTAACTCAAATATTCTCCTCCACGATCTGATCGTAGAAACTTTATTTTCTTGTTACGATGATTTTCAACTTCACTCTGAAATTCTTTGAACTTTTCAAATGTTTCAGACTTGTGTTTCATTAAGTAGATATACCCATATCTGCTCAAATCATCTGTGAAGGTGAGAAAATAACGATATCCGCCACGAGCCTCAACATTCATTGGACCACATACATCTGTATGTATGATTTCCAATAAATCTGTTGCTCTCTCCATAGTTCCGGAGAACGGTGTTTTAGTCATCTTGCCCATGAGGCACGGTTCGCAAGTGCCAAGTGATTCATAATCAAGTGACTCCAAAAGTCCATCAGTATGGAGTTTCTTCATGCGCTTTATACCGATATGACCTAAACGGCAGTGCCACAAATAAGTTGCACTATCATTATCAACTCTGCATCTTTTGGCTTCAACATTATGAATATGTGTATCACTACTATCGAGATTCATCAAAAATAGACCACTCTTCAAGGGTGCATGACCATAAAAGATATTACTCATATAAATAGAACAACCATTATTCTCTGATTTAAATGAATAACCGTCTCGCATCAAACAAGATCCAGATATAATGTTCATGCTCAACGCTGGCACCAAATAACAATTATTTAGGTCTAATACTAATCCCGAAGGTAGATGTAGAGGTAGCGTGCCAACTGCGATCACATCGACTTTGGAACCATTTCCCACGCGCATCGTCACCTCGTCCTTTGCTAGTGTCCGCTTATTCTGTAGTCCCCGTTTTGAGTTGCAAATATTAGCAACAGAACCAGTATCAAATACCCAGGTGCTACTGCGAACATTAGTAAGGTACACATCAATAACATGTATATCACATATACCTTTGTTCACCTTGCCATCCTTCTTATCCGCCAAATACTTGGGGCAGTTCCGCTTCCAGTGACCAGTCTGCTTGCAGTAGAAGCACTCAGTTTCAGGCTTAGGTCCAGACTTGGGTTTCTTCTCTTGAGCAGCAACTCGCTTGCCGTTCTTCTTGAAGTTCCCCCTTTTCTTCCCTTTGCCCTTTTTCTTGAAACTAGTGGTTTTGTTAACCATCAACACTTGATGCTCCTTCTTGATTTCTACCTCCGCAGCTTTTAGCATTGCGAAGAGCTCGGGAATAGTCTTGGTCATCCCTTGCATATTATAGTTCATCACGAAGCTCTTGTAGCTTGGTGGCAGTGATTGGAGAATTCTGTCAATGACGCAATCATCTAGAAGAGTAACTCCCAATTGAATCAAGTGACTATTATACCCAGACATTTTGAGTATATGCTCACTGACAGAACTGTTCTCCTCCATTTTGCAGCTATAGAACTTATTGGAGACTTCATATCTCTCAATCCGGGCATTTGCTTGAAATATTAACTTCAACTCCTGGAACATCTCATATGCTCCATGACGTTCAAAACGTCGTTGAAGTCCCGGTTCTAAGCCGTAAAGCATGGCACACTGAACTATCGAGTAGTCATCAGCTTTGCTCTGCCAGACGTTCATAACTTCTGGTGTTGCTCTAGCAGCAGGCCTGGCACCTAGCGGTGCTTCCAGGACGTAATTCTTCTGTGCAGCAATGAGGATAATCATCAAGTTACGGACCCAGTCCGTGTAATTCCTACCATCATCTTTCAACTTTGCTTTCTCAAGGAACGCATTAAAATTTAACGGAACAACAGCACGAGCCATCTATCTACAATCAACATAAACAAGCAAGATACTATCAGATACTAAGTTCATGATAAGTTTAAGTTCAGTTAACCAAATTAATTAATTAAGAACTCCCACTTAGATAGACATCCCTCTAATCCTCTAGGTGATCACGTGATCCAAATCAACTAAACCATAACCGATCATCACGTGATATGGAGTAGTTTTCAATGGTGAACATCGTTATGTTGATCATATCTACTATATGATTCACGCTCGACCTTTCGGTCTCTGTGTTCCGAGGTCATATCTTATATGCATAGCTCGTCAAGTATAACCTGAGTATTCCGCGTGTGCAACTGTTTTGCACCCGTTGTATTTGAACGTAGAGCCTATCACACCCGATCATCACGTGGTGTCTCAGCACGAAGAACTTTTGGAACGGTGCATACTCAGGGAGAACACTTCTTGATAATTTAGTGAGATATCATCTTATAATGCTACAGTCAATCAAAGCAAGATAAGATGCATAAAAAGATAAACATCACATGCAATCAATATAAGTGATATGATATGGTCATCATCATCTTTGTGCTTGTGATCTTCATCTCTGAAGCACCGTCATGATCATCATCGTCACCGGCGCGACACCTTGATCTCCATCGTAGCATCGTTGTCGTCTCGCCAATCTTATGCTTCCACGACTATCACTACCACTTAGTAATAAAGTAAAGCATTACATCGCGATTGCATTGCATACAATAAAGCGACAACCATATGGCTCCTGCCAGTTGCCGATAACTCGGTTACAAAACATGATCATCTCATACAATAAAATTTAGCATCATGTCTTGACCATATCACATCACAACATGCCCTGCAAAAACAAGTTAGACGTCCTCTACTTTGTTGTTGCAAGTTTTACGTGGCTGCTACGGGCTTAAGCAAGAAATCATCTTACCTACGCATCAAAACCACAACGATAGTTTGTCAAATAGACTCCGTTTTAACCTTCTCAAGGACCGGGCATAGCCACACTCGGTTCAACTAAAGTTGGAGAGACAGTCTTCCGCAAGCCATCTATGTGTAAAGCACGTCGAGGGAACCGGTCTCGCGTAAGCGTACGCGTAAGGTTGGTCCAGATCGTCTCGTCCAACAATACCGCTGAACCAAAGTATGACATGCTGGTAGGCAGTATGATTTGTATCGTCCACAACTCACTTGTGTTCTACTCGTGCAAATAACATCAAACCATAAAAACCTAGGCTCGGATGCCACTGTTGGGGAACGTGGTAATTTCAAAAAATTTCCTACGCACACGCAAGATCATGGTGATGCATAGCAACGAGAGGGGAGAGTGTTGTCTACGTACCCTCGTAGACCGAAGCAGAAGCGTTGACTCAGCGTAGAGGAAGTAGTCGTACGTTCTCCTCGCGATCCGAACGATCACAGCACCGTTACTCCGGCACCTCCGAGTTCTTAGCACACGTTCAGCTCGATGACGATCCCCGGGCTCCGATCCAGCAAAGTGTCGGGGAAGAGTTCCGTCAGCACGACGGCGTGGTGACGATCTTGATGTGTTACCGGCGCAGGGCTTCGCCTAAGCACTGCAACGATATGACCGAGGTGGAATTTGGTGGAAGGGGGCACCGCACACGGCTAAGGAACGATCCGTAGATCAATGTGTGTTCTAGGGTGCTCCCCTGCCCCCGTATATAAAGGAGCCAAGGGGGAGGGGCTGGCCGGCCAAGGGGTGGCGCGCCAGGAAGTCCTACTCCCTCCGGGAGTAGGATTCCCCCCCCCCCCAATCCTAGTTGGAATAGGATTCCTCAAGGGGGGGAAAAGAGAGAGGGGGGGCCGGCCACCTTCTCCTAGTCCTAATAGGACTAGGGAAGGGGGGAGGCGCGCGGCCACTAGGGCTGCCCCTTTATCCTTTCCACTAAGGCCCATTAAGGCCCATATGCCTCCCGGGGGGTTCCGGTAACCCACCCGGTATTCCGGTAAAATCCTGATTTCACCTGGAACACTTCCGATGTCCAAACATAGGCTTGCAATATATCAATCTTTGTGTCTCGACCATTTCGAGACTCCTCGTCATGTCCGTGATCACATCCGGGACTCCGAAGAACCTTCGGTACATCAAAATGCATAAACTCATAATAACTGTCATCGTAACGTTAAGCGTGCGGACCCTACGGTTCGAGAACAATGTAGACATGACCGAGACACGTCTCCGGTCAATAACCAATAGCGGGACCTGTATGCCCATATTGGCTCCTACATATTCTACGAAGATCTTTATCGGTCAGACCGCATAACAACATATGTTGTTCCCTTTGTCACCGGTATGTTACTTGTCCGAGATTCGATCGTCAGTATCCAATACTTAGTTCAATCTCGTTACCGGCAAGTCTCTTTACTCGTTCCGTAATACATCATCCCGCAACTAACTCATTAGTTGCAATGCTTGCAAGGCTTAAGTGATGTGCATTACCGAGAGGGCCCAGAGATACCTCTCTGACAATCGGAGTGACAAATCCTAATCTCGAAATACGGCAACCCAACATCTACCATTGGAGACACCTGTAATACTCCTTTATAATCACCCAGTTACGTTGTGACGTTTGGTAGTACCCAAAGTGTTCCTCTGGCAAATGGGAGTTGCATAATCTCATAGTCATAGGAACATGTATAAGTCATGAATAAAGCAATAGCAACATACTAAACGATCGAGTGCTAAGCTAATATAATGTGTCATGTCAATCAGATCATTCAACCAATGATGTGACCTTGTTAATCAAATAACAACTCTTTGTTTATGGTTAGGAAACATAACCATCTTTGATTAACGAGCTAGTCTAGTAGAGGCATACTAGTGACACTCTGTTTGTCTATGTATTCACACATGCATTATGTTTCCGGTTAATACAATTCTAGCATGAATAATAAACCTTTATCATGATATAAGGAAATAAATAATAACTTTATTATTGCCTCTAGGGCATATTTCCTTCAGGAGGAATCATTATTTTGCACATAATAAGGAGGCATTTCCTTGCGTGCGGCCATGGACCCAGCTGTCATCCTCTCCACGTATAGTCCACTTCAGATGCATGTCGGTCATTGACCACGTTGACCACGCCACGCCGAGAGCACCAGGGCGGTGGACGACGGCGAGGCCTAGGAAGGGAACGACACGGAGGCAGGGAAGACTCGGTAGTTGTTTTTGTTTCCTACGCGGAGGGGAGTACGACTGTATGAGGGTTTACTGGTTCGTCTGCCGTCGCCGGAGAATAACACCAGGTGTGGGTGAGTAGAGGGATGGCTAGGCCGGCAATGGGAGTACGATGGGGCGGTGAGGCCTGCGCGGCAGCACAGCCGGCCGCAGGGAGGAGAGAGCAGGCAGTCCCGCCGACGCTTGTTTGAGCGGCTGGAGCAAGAAGAGCAGAGATTGAAGAAGCACGGCGGCCGTTGGATGGACATCCAACAGTATACAGGCCATCTATGGAGAGCCTCAAATCTGTGGAAAACAGCATACAACCCATCTGCCAATATTTCAAATAATTTACAGCCCATTTGCTAATTCTTACGGGTTTTTTGGAGGGGAGATTTACATTTTCCCCTAACTTTGTCCCGACCTCATCTTTATCCCTAAATAAAAACAGTGCTCAACTTTGACTGGACGGAAAATGTATGGAAGGGCATTTCTATAAGCGCACCTAACGGAAGAAGGGCAAAGTTGAGCACTATTTTTATTTAGGGGTAAAGATGAGGTCGGGACAAAGTTAGGGGAAAAATGGAATTGGCCCTTTGGAGCCCATATTCTTTTTCTTAGAATTACAGCCCATATTGTTGCCACGGTTAAAAAATTATACGATATTTTGCATATGTCGGTGCGGTCTGAACTGTTTTTAATCCCAAAATTTCGAGTCACATTAAGACTGTTTTAAAAATAAATGTATATCAATATAAAATCCAATAAATTGTCCACGCATAAAAATCAATGCAATTTAAAATCTCAAAATGAAAAAAAGATATTTGAAACTAATTGCCGGTTCGATGTGTTTTAAAAATGTATAGCCCATTTCTCATTACTGATAGGCCATTTTCTCGGCCAGCCGAATGGAGCTCTCCTCGTCTTAAAAGATTTGCAGCCCAACAGGCTTGATAAAACGACTTACTTGACAAATCACAAAAAAACTGGGCTAGCCATTTTCAGAAACAAAAAAAACTAGTGGGCTGGTTTGTGGTAAACATAAAAGAAAAGGTTGTCTAGACAATCCAGAGTGTCTCGCACAGCCCAGTTGACACCCTTCATCCATCTCAAAAACAAATTAGATAAATGCCACTCCAATTATGGTGATTCATAAAAATGCCACTGCAATTTCCAAACTTTGAAAAATGCCACTGCAATTTTTGCAAACTTTGAAAAACGCCACTGCAGTTTGCAAACTTTGAAAAACGCCACTCCAGACTTCGAAAAATGCCACTAGAAATGGCATTTTTCAAAGTTTGGAAATTGCAGTGGCATTTCTCGGATACACCAGATTTGGAGTGGCATTTATCAAATTAATCCAAAACAAAAATAACTGGGTGAGCTGCTGGGTCCCTGGTGTCAGGCGCTCGTTGTGCAATTCTCTCGTTTATTGACTACGTTGACACTGGCATGGGACCCAGATGTCATAAATCCACTAGGAGGAGCATTTTTTTATTGGCCTGAAATAAGGAGTCACTTGCTTGCGTACTGCCATGACCTTGGTGGGTCCCTGCTGTCATCCTCTCCACGTACAATCATCTCCTGATTGTGTACGCGTCAACTTCCTAGGCCCACAAGTCAGCCTCTAAACCCGTGGAGGACAAATACAACCCATTTAAAAAAATAACAGCCCATTCCATATGTTCAAACGGAAAGTTCAACATTCAGAGCAAAGTAACAGGTCTGATCGACATATAGAGTACTGAACTTGCATGTTGATAACCATCATAGCCAAGTTAACTATCTACTCCCACCAATACTCTAGCAGCGTACAAGTACTAACTTACTCTTAGCTAACTAGACGATGTCGGCCGCCATCTATGGTACACGCTAAACGCCGGCACCTGCGTCATGCACCTCGCCTCGGACTTGCAAGAGGTGCGATAGGGCGCCTTGCTCGCGCGCGTTGGCCCTTTCCATGCCGAAGTGGTCCACGGAAGCTTCGACTTCAAAGCGGGAAACCCACTTGACGAGATGGTAGTAAAAATCGGCGTCGCGAACGGGTGCGTACCCGACAGCCTCCAGGGCTATTTGCCGGGCGCCGGTCTCCATGTAGTCGGCCCAGTTGCGGGCGCTCTGCTCGCGACTCAGAGTGTCAGTGCGCTGCTGCTCCATGTCCCGCTGGCGGCGCAAATCGGCGATACACTGCTCCTCCGCCAGGCGGTCGCGCACCAACAACTCCTGCTCCTCCGCCATGCGGTCGTGCTCCAACAACTCCTCAATCTCCGCATTGCCATCTAAAGACAGATAGAATGCCTCCTCCCTCCGTCTGCCTTCCGGTGAAAACCCGAACACTAGATCCGGCGGTGACCGCCTCCGGCGTCGCCTACTGCAGACGGGCGGGGGCATGGCGGACGTGACGAGCGACGTCGGGCCGGTGGGGGCTTATGAGGATATGGCGAGTTGGGTCACGGTTGCACCGGAGAAGGCCGGGAAATAGTACTTATAGGCGGAAGGTAGCGCGACGGTCATCGTAATTCAATGCATAATGGCTTAGCGCGCCAGCTTGCCGTGGAAAACTAGTTATACTAAAATTATGACTATGACGTCCCGTCCCGTCTGGGTCGCACGCCGGCATGGCGGTCAAACGAGTGCACTCGAATCATCTCCCTCCTTATCAATAATGATTCCACGGATTTAAAAAGCCCGCAACAATTAAAGCGTATCTTTTTTCGCATCAGTTAGTTGCCTTAATTACGGCCGGCTACATGCAGGCACTCAGAATCGCTCGCAGGTAGTACGCGAAGCAGCATGCAACGAGTCGCAGCCGAGGGCACGCATGCAGCCACTTAAATCGCTGGAATTAATTAGGCTTAAACTTCTACATGCCGTTAATTATTGCCATGCCTTGATCTTGCTGCTTTGCTCACGGGACTAATAAACCCGGACGGAGGGAGTACCTTGGTTGGTGAGAGGTTTGAATTTAGCCCTGCAAACCGGAAAGGAGGTACTAGTACTTGCGTGATCCGCTATTTATTCATGTACGATCGAGCAGGTCGTTTCTTGAATTGAGCCCTGCAAACCGGAAAGGAGGTAGTACGTGCGTGATCCGCTATTTATCTGTGTAGGATCGATAGTGTAGCTTGTCAGTTTCTTCAGAGGTAGGCATTTTTATCCGTGTAGGATCGATAGTGTAGCTTGTCAGTTTCTTCAGTGGTAGGCATTTTTATTCAAAAAACTGCCACTTCGCATCTTGCGTCGCAAATAAAACTGCCAGGAGCGCATTTGTAGGCTAGCTAGCGATCGATCAGTAACTTGTAAACACTGAGTGAACAGAAATAAGTAACTATTAATGCATCTCAATGATTCACAGATCATATACAAATATGTAGCTCCAAAAGCAAAGATCAGCCACTTCGGATCTTGCGTCACAACTAAAACTAACTAGTACGATTCCCATACATAAGATCAACATGTTAATGCATCTCAATGATTCATAGATCATATACAAATATGTAGCTCCAAAAGCAAAGATCTAGAAAAAACATTTGTTCTTCCTACTAACATGGATGCTTCTCTTGGCCAACATTCAGTATAGACTGGAAGACAAATATGTTTGTGAAGTCTACAATTCCTCTTGCAAACGTAAGTGGTTTCACCAACAGCTGGAACCATGAGAATGAACCACACATGATGGAGGAACATCCACTTCAATATGATTTGGTCTTCTCTCGATCACACCGCGAGACTATTTTCAGAATACAAACTTTAACTTAGGCAAAATGATGCCCATTGTATAATCAGACCAAAGCAATGAAGCACCTCGTGTTGGCCAATAAATAGTACAATACTACTTTTCTGAAGTCCATGAAGTGACTATCCAATCTTTCTGTGTCTATTTTCAAATGGCACTGCATGCAGTGACTATACTATTCTCTTGTGCAGTTCAACCAAAATTGCGGACACTTTGTTTGTTTGCCAAATAGCAACGGGAAGACATCTTTGTTTGCACAAATATCAAGCAGCTAGTAAATATATACCACACCTTGTATTTTCGGTTTAAACATGTCTCTTCCGCTTAGCATCTGTCATGTTCTGCACTTGACAATCCGATACAGTTATGTTTTGCCCTGGACAATTACATGCTGAATTGATTTGCTGGTTCAGAGCAGAAATATAATGCCTATTCTTCATCAGACCAAGGATATCCATGTTCGCAGTGATGGAAGAGGTGAAATCGATACAACTGAAATTGAGCATCCAATAATTGAATCATGTCCTGCACCTCCAATGTTGGTCCACCTTGCCAATAAATTCACATGCAAACCACTAGTATTACTATCTAAGGACAGTACAAAAAGAGTAGCAAGATAATAGCAAACCATGTACCTTCGTAATGAACAGCTCATAGTGCCACCAATTTGATATAAAGGTTTGGAAAAAAATATGCTCCTAATGTTGAACCAGTTGGACTTTTTGTGCAGTTCCACTAAAATCGAGCATCCCTGTTTGCATAGATATTGAAAGTGTGATTACTCTAAAAGTGGCACTAGTTGAAGCATAGACTCACAAATATAAGCATTCCAATTTCTTAATGGGAAAAGGTAGCAAGACTGTTTCTAACCACCTGTTTGATGGAATAAATAAAGCAACAACGGCTGATGTCAGGAAGGCATACATAGTTTTTTCTGAAAAACTGAGCCATTCCTGACCATTCCTCTTCTTTTAAGCAAATATTGTGCAGTTCTACTAAAATAAAATGCCATCACCGCCTTGACAATTCAGTGACACTGTACAAAAGGAAAAGACTTAACAATACATCATGATGTCAGGTATGTAGTTGACAAGCATTAGAGACAAACATACAGACCTCCTCCGCTAACATAATGAAAAGATGTGACTAGCTTTACCAGGAAATTTGAGTGAACTCTACACCCTTTGTTCTTTAATATAAGACGTTTTCGCGATTCAATTTAAAGTACCCAAACGTCCAGTATTTAGAAAAACAGGTAGTAGCTTTCTTGAGCACATATCTGGGAAAGCTTTCCACACTATATTTATGTCCATACGCTAATGCAACACCATTCGAATACTAGAAATATACACTAATCCAGTGGCTAGTGCAATGGTAGAGTAGTTAGTTTATTACAGGGTACAGTACAATGGTTTTACTGAACAGATTTCAATAAACTCTAGCACTAGAAGGTCTCTATAAGAGTTAACAATACAAAATGTAAAGGTAACAAGTTTCAGCATTGGTATACTAGCTGTGCATGAGCATTAAACCAAATACAAAAGTCTGAAGGTAACTAGCATTATTAACTAATGATAGTATAAAAAATTGTAAACCATGTACCTCCAAGGTAAATATCATTTCGAACTCGGGCGGGACCTTAAAAATTGCTATCCCAATCTTGATAATCGATCAAACATAAAAAATTGATCGAACGAATCAAGAGAACATCCAGAGGAGGAGGTGCCCACTCTTGACCTTTCCTCTTGTCTTCATAATTGTCTGTGCATTTTAACCAAAATAAAATGACATCAGCGCCTTGGCATTTTGGTGACACTGTACAAAAAAATTAACTTATCTCATGAAAGTGAGGTACGTAATCTATAAGCATTAACAGTGCAAAAATCTGCAGGTAGTAACAAGTTTCATCGTTGGTATACTGGCTGTGCAACAGCATGAGAATGCCTTAGCTGAAAAATCTTTAATACATCCACAATCAACAGCTAACCCTGAAATAATCCAGTGACATTAAATGGCATTTCTTAAATTTACCGGTGGCATTAGACTGAGAGCGGCATTAGTCAAATGTGGCATCACTTTAGCAGTAGCATTTCTTGACTTGACTGCTGGCGTTATACTAACAGCAAAAAAAGTGGCAATAAGAGCATGGGAGGCCCATTCGGATAGTGGGCGCACCAGTACGATGTACCTCCATGGACGCAGAGTGGTGAGGGAGGTATGGTTGCCCAGAGCAACAAATATCCAGGCAACATATGTGGATTACGTCCCATTTTTTCTCTCTTTAGCTACCTTTTTCCTATGCGAGGACAACAAAACGATCGACCTGGTCATTCTCTATTGTGTTGTCATGCCTTTCTACCCTTCTTCAACCAAGAGACACGAGACTCGTTCCTTAGCTATTGATTTTCCCCTTTTCAACCTAGATGCAGGTTCGATGCCTACTCTCTTGGACAATATAGTCTCCCTTCCTTTCCTTATTCAACCCAGACATGGATTAGTCTGCAAGAAGTAGGGTTTCCTTTAATAGTGCAAATTATGGTTTTCTTCTGCGTGGCCAACACAACAGAGGATAGAAAATTGGGAAGATGGTGGAGTGGAAAAAGATCCACATGCAACGACATGGCAGATGGGGCAATAGAACAAGGTTATGGTTCGAAAAGAGGTAGCATACCCAAGGGTCGGCGGGAAGTGGCTTTGCTCATGGTCGTCGTCGTCCGCACACACTACGGCAACAAGCTTGGGGACGGAGGCCATCCCGGGCGGGCGCTAGGTCTGAATGGACGGCCTTGTCGTCAGTGCGTGACCTCGCTCGCCGATGATGAGTGCATCCACGCTGCACGTCCTTTTCTTCCCCGGCGGATCTGTGACCACCGATGAGGAGGGAGAGAGGGGCCGTCTTTTTTAGATCTGGAGAGAGGGTGGTAGTGTGAGAAGCAAGTGGGCAGCCCTCAGCAAGAAAGCGCTGAAGCTCCAGCCTATATATCTTTTTATACTACTAGTACTGGAGGTGCAGTAGTCACTACTAGGGAAAACCTTATACACAGAAGTTTATCAGTAGCGCGGTTTAAAAATGGGTGCCACTGCTAATTAGTAGTAGCTAGGGGTATAAAAACCGCGCTACTACTAAGTTGATAGTAGTAGCGAGGGGTATAAACCCGCGCTACTACTAAATGGTCTCCAACAATGTCCCCGGGATAGGCCATAGTAGTAGCGAGGGGTACAAAACCGGCGCTACTACTAAATAAGTAGTAGTAGCGCAGGTAAGACCCCCACACTACTACTAAGCATGTCCACCCCCGGCCCGATCCACACTCCCACCCCACCAACCGTCCCACACCACCCACCCCTCGTCTGTCTAAAAAAAACCACACAGCCTGATCCAGATCCCCAACCTCCTCTCCTCTCCCAACCCACTTGCCGCCGGCCTCCCTTCCACCTCCTCTCCTCCGTCCATCCGCCCCCATGCCCCCCGCCACATGCGCCACGCCGGTGGCCGTGCGCCTTCTGCTCCCCGTCTTGCACCGCTGCCTGCCCCCACCCCCCTCCGCCGCGCACGTGCCCGCCCGCCGCGGCCCCAACTCCTCCTCCGCTACGGCATGCCGCTCCCCCGCGGCATCGGCGTCGGCGTGGGACTAGATGCGCTAGAGTCGGCACTTCGCGGAGGTGGACCAAGGCCAAGGCCAAGCACAGGAGTCCCGATAGCACCACCACCAGCATTGGCTCCTCCACTACGCCCCCACGCATCCCCACACCTCCGCCACCTGCGACCCTCTCCGTCTCCATCTCAAGTGAGCAGGGCAGAGCAGAGCACCCCCTTCCTTTGCTTCCTTTCTTGCTAGGGTTTCACTGGATTCGGTGGGGATCACTTGCTTGTTCTTCCTAGCCTAGCCTAGGGTTGCTGAATGCTGATTCAGTAAGAGCTTGCTAGTAGCTAGGGTTTCGCTGGACCCCTTAATCTCTCAGTTACTTCTGTTCTGGTCCTTATTAATCCCATTATGTAAGAACCCATGCTCGCTTAGTTATCCATCCATTCACTAGGCAGGCATGCTGTACATGCTCTGCTCCAAGGCAATTGCTTCTGTCGTCGGACGTTACCACAAGGAATGCTCTATAGAAAATGTGTTACCTTCACTGAAAATGTGTTTCCCAGGATCTGATGCGTGTGTGTGTGTGTTCGCGTGGTTGTGTGCAGGCAGTTGAAGGAAGGGGGCGGGCCATGGAGAAGCTGCTAGGTGCAGGATCCGACCCTGAAGACATGGATGGACGGTACCTCTATTGCCCATCTCCTTTGTCTCTTCTTCTTCTTTTGCCGCTGCAGAGCAACACATATAGTGATATGGGTGCTCAATAGCCTCCGACCCTGGTTATTCTCTATGTAACAATTCATATCAGTAATTCTATCTATGACATCTATATTAAGTTCAGCGCTCGTGCTTTGTGGAAGTATGTATTTACTCTATTTTGAAGCTGTTGCAGTAGTTGTTTTTGTAAAATATTTGCTGACTAGGAAATGATGCTCTCGTAGACAATAACTAGCTTGTCAAATATTTGAGTAGATTTAGTGATTAGATCTTACGCAAGAGTAGGTTCATGTATCTGTGCTGATTCAACTATATTAAAAGGGTTAGCCAAATTTTATTTCATGGAATTGAACACTTGAATTTAGCTCAGCATACTAGATGTTCTATCATCTTACTCCTTAGGTTTACAAACTAGTTGATGATGGTTTCCTTTGTCATGTTGCTCTCGGAAGTCCATAGTCTGAAACCGTTTGTGAACTTACTTAGCATTTCAATCTTATTCATATGGTACTCAAGAGTAAGAAGTTGCAAGTCTGTTACAATCCCTTGATGTATGTTTATTGAAGGGGTCAGATCCTCGTGAATATTCCACATGAGACATCCAGCACGCCTCCATGCCATGGACCCTTAACGAACGAAGGTCGAGGAAGGCCATTGCCTCTGTGCTCGGCCGCGAGAAGATGACATGGATCTCGTATGCCAGCTCATCCGCTTGTAAGGTCACATCTATCTTCTCTGCTCCCTACTCTGAAAACTGAACCCCTTTCTTCTCTGTACATTTGATAGGTTGCAATTTGTCATTTAAACTGGATAGATGGTTGTATTCGTTTCGTCCTGCACTATATTTTTTGCTCAATTGGTGTTAGTTCTTAGGTTGTACTAGTAGCCGCGGCACAAGTACAAGAAGGGTTTCGGATTTCTCACTTGTGCAAAGAATAAGTTCAGTCAACATAATATTGATACTTACAGTGTAAACCCGTATGTAATTTCAGTGAATTCCCTTTGTAATCTTAGTTCTTGCAATGTAAAAGTGTAGTGTAAGATAGACTAATAAAAGACTGAAACTACCACTTCAGTAATTATAGTGTAATTTAATGTGCATTTTTCCCAGTAATGTGTATTCCTTCTCTTTATGGTGGCCTGAATTTAAAGTGGTGTTGGACTGTAATTTTCAGTAATGTCTCACTCCTAGTTTACCTGAATATTTTTGCATTCTTGTCAGTTTTGTGCCCCATTCTAAAGAAATTCAGTGAACGTGTACGTGCTATTATGTAAATACAATATTTTACAAACCATTTAAATACAACAACCTGATCTTTGTTTTCTTTTCCACAAGAAGCTAATTTGGCTTACATGAAGGGGTGCATCCTCTTGATCTTGCAGCTATGACTCATGTCCTCGCATTCTTACTTCACCTTCATTTCCTTCAGCTTCTTGATCCTGAAATTTTAAGATAAATTGCAAGTACTCAGTATCATGTTCTTAAACAAAGCTACTGTTTTTTGCTTGAATGTTATTCTTTTCTCTGACCTATGTATAGTGTCAACAAAGATCTTAATTACCATATGGAGATGCATTTTTTGGCGGCATCTTACATCACAGTAATTTACAACGAAGATAGGTTTACAGTGTCTTTTTTATAGCAACTATAATGCATAGCTGCAAATTTTGTCGAGTGCACATCTGTATTTGTATGCATGACAGATTCTGTCTTCGGTAGTGTTATCTATCTAGTCTGATTTACACATTGCATTCCTAAGCTGAAATATATTTTGTAACTTAAATATATAGTCCGAGTTTCATTGAGTTATTTTTCACTTTTTAATTGAATATCTTTTTGTAACTGAAATATCTATGTACTTACAGTGCATATCTAATAGGGCCCTTACCAGCGAGACCTAAGTTTAATCGAATATCTTTTTTGTCGATCGTCGTAGGTTTTTATGCCCCATGTATTTAACTGAATATCTTTTCTGTCCTGATGCCTCATGTATTTATAGTAGTAATGTTCTAATTTAGTGTTTCTTGAACATGCTCAGGGACTCAGGGCAATGGATAAAATCTAGATGCTAAGTTGACTTTTTCCCTACGGATTTGGTTATCGTGAAGAGATGCACAAAGGGTTAATTGCTACAGATACTGAAAACTTTGAAACTAGTGCCGGTGACGACCATGATTTAATCACAAGCACTGAAGACCACTGCCATGTTCCTGCACTTTAGTGTTATCTCAATCGCTGCATTGAAATAGTATGATCTATTACTTCACATTTTCTATACCATGAGGACAACTGTCACATTGTGCCAATATATGTGTAGCCTTGAAAGGTGTCCTCTAAGTGTTGTTACTATTAATGATTTGAGTTGCAATTAACGTTCTTCACAATACGCTCCAAAATCCTATCTGAGTGTTGGATTTGAGTTGCTTGCCTAGACTATTTTCTGTGCTGCAGCATTTTATGCAGCATTTTTTGTTTTTATTTTTTAATCCTTAATTAGTTACTAGTAGCATGGGAATAAATTGTATGCTACTAGTATCTAGAATGCTAGTAGTGCCTAGTATTCTAGACACGCTACTACTATTTCGTTAGTAGTAGCGCTGGTTTCCAATAATAGTAGCGCGGGTTCCACCCGCGCTACTACAAACTTTTAGCTATAGCACGATAGTAGTAGCGCGATGACCCGTGCTACTACTAACCAAAGAACCCACGCTGCTAGTAGCCTTTTTCCTAGTAGTGAGTGGTAGAGTAGTTTATATTTCTCTGCGTACAGTACCAGTTAGTCATGCTTCAAAACTGATCGGCAAACCATTAAATAAATAAAGGTCGATAACTAATGCGGCACCTCGGGCCAACGCGGGTAGATCGCATTTTGCACGAGAAATTACACACCATGTTTCATTGACATGTGGTCCCGTTCCAACATATCAGTGAGAAGACGGCGAGTAGTAGGAGTATTTCCGAACTGACGTGTAGGCCGGGGCGCCTCTTCGTGAACCATGGCAAACTCGCAACTGTCCACCGACTCTTCGCCTTTCCCTCTCGATTTTGAACTGCTGTCGCACGCTCTTCCTCTCCCTCCTCCATTTTCCTTTAGCCCTTCACCCTTTCTTCTGCCATTGTTCGATCATCTTCTCCATAGAGGGAACAGGCCGGAAACGACCCAGTTATTCTTGCCCCGATCTGAAAGATGACATGGTGGAGGAACTCATTGATCGGTGCGATGTCATCACCTCGGCTAGCATGGCAGGTTCGTTCAAGCCCATTCTCGACTCAACTAATAACATCATTACAAGGAACCCAAGAGTCAAGGAGCGGTTTGATCTCCCCTATCTTCTTCGTCGTGACCCTGATGACTGGCGCCGGCACGACGGAGGCCTCGCCCTGTGCAAGTTGATGCCGCTTGATAATGATACGTATGATGTTAAGATGCCATCGCTTGGGCGGGCGCAAATGGAGATTGGGTTGTTTACATTGGGTCCAACTGTGAGTGGGAACTTGTGAATGTGTACACTCGTGACCGGGCTCCACTTCCAAAAATCTCAGCAGACTGCCCAAAGGTTGAGCACACCGGTATTGTACACACGTTCAAATACGATCATGGTGACTGTCTTCTACGGAAGATAGCAATTTGTCGAGTTCCCAACCGCTCTTGGAATTACAACAACTATGAAGTTGTTGCTATCTTCGACAAGCTTGTTGCCGTCCTTGGTGGTTTGACTCGATGGATATTGCTCAAAAATCAGTTTCTGTACACGAATGAGTACTGTGATGCAATTCAATACGATGGCCTTGTGTTTGCTGCCACCACTCGTGGCACTGTTTTTGCTTGGGATCCTCGTAGTTTTGGTACGTTTGTCTTCCACCGTAATTATAATTGTTTCATCCACATGCATGAGGGTTAGCAAGTTTCCCTTTACTAATTAACCTTCTTCTTGTATTTCCAAGGCCCTGTGAACATCCCACCACCTATACTTGAAAAATTTTATAACCAAGGGGGAGATGACGATGGTGATGATCACGAGCATGAGGACGAGCAACGCCCATATACTCTATGGCACCTGGCAACTAATACCGATGGATCAACTCTTCTTGTGTGTATACAGCCCACTGATGATGTTACTGCTAAGGAAGCAGGTGCAGTCTCCCATGGTCGCACTCTCCGGACCTATTCCAACACCCGTTTCATGGTACTCGGGATGGATACTAGTGTGCTAGCGCCAACTCCTTCTCCCTGGTACAGAATTGATAGTCTTGGAGAAAACTCGCTCTTCCTTGGACAAAACTATCCGATGATGCTGTAAGGCGATCCAACTGTTGTTGACACAATGTTACTAGTACCATTTGTGAGAAGAAACTGTGTCTATACCTCGGACATTTGGGTGGTTCCCTACCCTGGTACTGATATAGTAGGCCGCTTCAGCCTGGATGATCAGTCCTGCATTGGTCTCCAGATCGACAACGGATGGCCCGTCCCAGAGAATCACTTGTGGTTCAAAGCAAGCGTTTCCAACGCCAAGGAATGGTTGAGTTGAAGTTCATTTCATTTCTTGTTATTTGTTGTGTGGTGAAAACTTTAGTATTTATAATGTATCCTCATTGTCGATGTGGGTTGATGACCTGTTGTATGTAATAAAATGATATGCCTGTGATAAACTTACTAAATTTATGAATGGCTTTCGAGTCGCTTCTCTGAGTGAGTGGTGCGACGAGGAAAAAAATATTTACCAAATTCATAATTGTACATGGATTGCAACAGGTTATCGGATGAGGCCAATCAACAATAGTAGTACACTATTTGTACTAGCTTCACATGCTTCGCGCGTCGGGCGGGTGTTTTTACTGTAGCCATATGTTAATTTGTTCGTTGTACGTAACCAGCACCTTGAATCCTCGATACTAGTACTATATAGTAGGAGTAAGTAGTAGGAGTAGTAGGGTGGCATGGGCCAGAACAAGCATTCACGTCCAGGAGTACGGCACACGCCACCACCACGACATCCATCTGACACCATATTATTTCTTGGAGTCCGTGCTAGAGCAATCTCTTCAACCTCGTCATTTCTCTAACTTCGGCCATCGCACGGCGGGCGAGGTGGGATTTGCCGATAGTCAGTTTCCTTAACTGCGGTCCCACTTGTAAGGCCAGCTCCAACGCACGACCCCAAACGGACCTCCGTTTCGCACGAACTTCAACGATAATTTTGACTAGAAAAGCAAGACCAAAGAAAACAAGAACCACAAGATTACATTTTACTACTCCTATAAGTTGGATTAGTGCCTTCTCGATGCATTCATTGTTGATCTACGGAGGCTCGAACTTGCGTGCTTCTTCCTTCTTTGAGTGTAAAGAAGTAGACGTTGCTTCCTCGCATCTAGTCTCATGTCTAGCCTCTATTCTAGTAGGAGTATCAACAAGTGCACTAATCTCATCTCTAGCCTCTATGCTAGCTAAAAGTGATAGAACATCTACTAAATTACGCTCTATGAATATATGGATGTACTCTTCTTCCCAATACAAAAACATGCATCCATTCTACTCCCTCCGTTGCACAATACATACCTTCTATTTGTCAAAATATATATGTATCTAGACATGTTTTAGTATATAGGTACATCCATTTTTGGAAAAATGGGAGTCAAGTATTTTGGAACGGAGTGAGTACACAATAAAATTTTTAAGTTAGCACACTAGTCTAATCCGGGAGCACAACCGAAGATTTGGTCGGGTTCTTCCTCCTTTTGCCGACATGTGGGACATCCAGCATCCAGGTCGTGTCATGAAAGAAAATAGAGTGGTAGTTGAAGCCACGAGATGTGCATCTTGGGTTAAACTGTAAATAGAATCTTACTACTCTTGAGTAACTCCAAAAGCGGCCACCGAAGATCTTTATTGGATTTGTTTTTCATCACCAGCACGTCGAGGTGAAAGATGTGCAGGTTCAGTGGGTCCTCTTGCGTTTTCAATGACATGTGGGGCCACATGTGAGCAAACAGACAATGGGCTCCGCACGTCCACTAGCTGGCTGAGAAGAGAGAGAGAGGAGGGCTGAGCACGGACTGCAGGAATTTTTTTATACGTACCTCAATATAGGCTCGATATTGTGGGGTGGCATGGGCCATAACTAGCATTCACGTCTAGCAGTACGGCACACGCCACCCACATGAGTCCCATCCAACACCAATTTTCTTGGAGTCCGTGCTACAGCCATCTCTTCTCCCTCCTGGTTTCTCAGCCATCGCGCGGTGTGCAGGGGGGGGTTGGCCGATAGTCGGTTTGCTCAACTACGGTCCCACTTGTAAGTGAAAATGCAACACCGCACGCATTCCCGCTTGAGCGGTGTGCCGGACCAACCGTGTGGGGGTGCGACGCGAACACGGCATGCTTTTCCTTTTGAACTCGTAACTTGTAAAATTTGGTTCTGGTCCATGGTGCGACTGATACATAGAAAATAACGACTTTTCCCTAGAGTAATGAGAAGTTTGGTTCTGGCGCCGTTCATGCATGGGGTACGTACGAAAATTATAAAGTTGATGCGAAAGGTAAGATAATTACTGTCATATCATATACTACTACATGGATTTGACGGAAAGATAAAAATACATACGGATCCATCAACGACATTCTCACGCCCTACTGCGTCGGGTCACCAACCGACGTGTGAGGAGCAGCGGCGTTGGCGGCTCGCTCAATGTGCTTCTGAACAGTGCCGTCCAAGGTTGCCCTGCGGTCCAAGAAGGCCAGCGTCCTATCGTCCTCCTCTTGCATGTAGTAGTCCTTGTGGACGATTTGCGCATAGACGTGGGTGATTATGTTGATGGTGTCTTGCTGCGCCAGGCGCTGTGCGGCGAGCGCGACCTCGAGGTGGACATTCTCTGGCGCGACGGCGGGCTGTCGCAGGGCCACCAGTGCATCGAAGAGGTTGTCACCATAGTGGCCGTTGAGGGTGGCGGGCATCGTAGAGCCTCGGTGCATCGGCTGGAGGCTTACGTCAAAGTCGTCCGCAAGCTTCTTGACGACGGTGAACTTCTCGACGAAACCGACGAGGACCTCGTCGAACAAGGAGACGAAGCTGTCGTCCAAGCGGCCCCTCGCCCTGGCGGCCTCAAGCAATACTACCTGGAGACGTTCCTCAGTGCCGGGCCGCAGGCCGGCATCGTGGACCATCTGGCATAGCCGGCTGATGCTCGCGCTCATCGCCTCCATGGGTCTAGCTTAGCTTCTAGTCAACTGATCTTGCGATTCAAGTGATCACTCTTGCCCTTGGTTAACGTGTGTAGGTGCATAGGATTTCGTACTACTCCTCGGACCTCTACTGCACCTGCCTTTGGCTGTATGATAGGTGGGCCAGCCACCCCCTGGGCGCACGTGTGATTCACCCAAAGGCAGTTGTCGTAAGTCAATGAAGTTGCGTCCCCCTCCGTGCCGGTGCAGTATAGTCATATCACTGGTTTCTTGGTCCCCTTTGCATTTTGCGCCAAGTTTTGACCTTTGATTTAACTAATAAAATGTTAATGCAAGTAAACAAAAATGTTGTGTAAGTCACCTTACAAAAACCAAATAATCCCAAAATACTTAGGCACGGTGCATTAACTCCCTCCTTGTTTCTTATTTTGTGACATATCAACCAATGAGAGATGTGGGCCGTGCATGCTTTCAGTGACTTGAGACTACCAAACATGACATATAGTGTTTAGTTCATTGCATGTAATCCTATTAGTACTCTAGTTAGCAAAAAAACATTAAGTTCTCTCACCGATAGGAATAAAACACCATGTATTTATTTACAGAGGGAGTAGTACATTTTTTGTGACATGCATTACTAGATATTGCTAGTCAAATACTAAAATCCAGATGGACGTGGTAGTACTCCTAAATCCAGAAGGTGGTTCTACTAGTACTAGTAGTAGTACTACCAATGTAGTAGTAGGAGTACTAGCACTGTACTACCCGTTGGTCAAATTATTACGTGATGCTCCTCACAGTGAAGTGACAAGACCCTGCGCCGGAGATGACACCTGAGTATAGACGCCGTGTTCGGCATACCATAGTCAGCCTCACCGTCTGCAGTCACTATCATCATGGTTGTAGAGCTAGCCTGCTTACAACTAGCCCTGTTCGACATAATTTCCCGTGTGTAGATGCCCGTGCATTGCACGGAACACCAAGATTGGGGGTGGACAGCTCCACCACCAGCCATCGCGCCAGATTTTTCCACGACCTTCTAGATGTGGTGGGGAGGAGATAAGGCTGATTGTGAGAGACAAGGAGTTGTTTGTAAATAGGGAACAAGTGCGGGCATCTTTTTGCAAAAATGGAGAAGCTTGGTTTGTATGCGTCAGATCTAGATCCGACGGCTATTGGTGAAGGATGGGAGGCACAACATCATCACCAACTCAGGACCTGTTTGATTCGCAGGATTTTGAAAACGCATGAATAGGACACGGCAATATTACAAGTTTCAAATTAATATTACAAATCTTAGGAGTAATGATGCACCTACAAAGAGGGAATTACTAGGAAGTTTATGTAAGAACTTTTGTTACTTTAGGTGGATGCAGCATTATCGTACAAACTAAAATCCACCGCCCTCACAAGTCACTAATGGGCAAATATGTTTTCGAGTCTCTGGCCACTTGATGTTTCAAAAACAAATTCAGCTTCTGCGGAGACTTTGTCATTTAGGCTTAGACGGTTGCGGTGATCAGCACGCCATTCATTGTTGCACCAGAGAACACCAAACCTCATTACCTTGAGCACACTTGCCTCCAGAACAAAGAACCTGGCCAATTTAATCTCAGATGTGTTGCCTCGGTAGTCGATCAAATCAATTTTTGTAAGATGGAGATCAAGGCATTCGATGAGATTGTTGTAGTGCAACACATTTTTCACTTTCAGGTCTTTTTTTATCTGCAAAAGAAGAGAACATATTAAAGCAGTTGGCTGCATAAGATTGCCGTATCACCAAGAGGTACCAATATCATTCGCTCATACGATAGGGTTGGCTGGCTAGTGATATTTTTTCACTCTCTCTCTCTCTCTCTCTCTCTCTCTCTCTCTCTCTCTCTCTTTCTGTTTCCTCTCATTTAACTAGGAGCACGTGAAGAGCTTGGGCATTTGTTGCCTTCCACTATGAAAAAGTATGACACATAATACGCATCGATGTCAAATCAAACGATTTTGGCACCGCTCTCGCGGTGTGAGAGCGTTGGCACCATTGTGCACACAGACCCACTTCTATAAACAAATCAATCAAACCAACTACACCAGCCTCTCACTCTCTCAAACAAGTGTTTTTTTATTGCCTTAGTCCTCTCTCTCTCCTACGCAGTGTTTTTTCATTGCGTGAGTTAATTTGGCACCGGAGCAAAGTAGGTGATCCAGATTGGGGCACCAGGTGAGCAATAGAGGGGCATCGATGCCAAATGCATCACAAGTGAAATTGGCACATGTTTTGGCCTACATAGCCCACTTTTGTACTCCCTCCATCCCAAAATACTTGTCTTAAATTTTTCTAAATACGGATGTATCTAGTTACATTTTAGTGTTATATACATCCGTATCTAAACAAATGTAAGACAAGAATTTTGGGATGGAGGGAATACTACCTCGTATTTAGTATAAAATTTTGACCATAGATTTACCTAAGGAAATGCCAATGCATGTCACTAAAAATTACACCATTTGAAATTATGTTCAAATACGAATCCAACGATATAGTTCTTAGTGACATGCATTAACATTTTGTCAATTAAATCTATGGTCAAATTTTGATACTACAAAATTGGAAGAGTAAACCACGACGGAGGTAGTACTTGCTCTTAGGGTAACCATAGAGTTACTGGAGTAGTCTAAGTTACTTTCCACTATGACTAGCCTAGGCTACTATTGTAGTACAACATAAAAATGATGAAGGTGATCACATGAGAAAATATACTAAAAACATTTCTTTCGCTGTAGTGTGTAGATGCAGTTTTGAACACTACACTTGTCATCGTAATTTGGGAAAATTACGAAAAAATTGAGCTACGTTGTGATCACTATTTACTTATAGGAAAGAAGTTTCACCTCGATTAGTAGCTTCTCCGCGCACGGAAAGCATGTAACGAATCCAACAACTTGATCCAGATTGGGGCCGATAGATTTTAGTGCTAAGATCTTCACTGTGCGCTTGGACTGGGTCAAGCTTGTTGGAATCATTTTCTGGAAGACAGTCGTAAATACATTAAGAACAAATTAAAAAATATGAATTTCAAGAAGACAGAGAAGAAGATGAGTGCTTTAGCTGAACGATTACGGATCCAATAAAGAGTTCAGAGAATTTGGCAAACAAGTACACCAACGCTGTCAATTTCGGCGCGTCAATGACCCTGATTTTTGTTGGAACTTCTAGATCCGATACAAGCAATCTCTCTGTCGGTGTACAAAAAGGTGGCACGCTTTTTGTACCCCTATAACTGTGCACGGGCAGTCTGAGACACGGGCGCCGCCACGCTGAGCACGGCAGGGGAGGTAAGCCAAGGTTAGGCCGAAGCTAAGGAGAAGCGAAATGACGCCAAGCCCACAAAGAGTGAAGGGGATGAAGCTGGCCCCCCCAGCAAGATCCTTGCCGGTGGGCGGTTTTTGCAAACCCGGCAAGACCCTTGCCGAGGCAGCTCACCCCACACCTACGGAGCGGGTCACCCTTGATTCCACTGCCCCCATGGGGCAAGGATTCGGGAGGCATCCCCGTGGTGGAATGCAGATCTTTGTGAAGACATTCAAGATCAGATGCACACTTTAGAAGACGATGATCCTTGGCGGGATCCCAGCCAAGGAGGACCACGAGGCCCCCGGCAAGAGCCTTGCCGGGGATGACAGCAGGAGCCATGGCAAGACCCTTGCCGGGACCCCGGGAAGACCCTTGCCGGGGCCGCGGCAAGGCCCTTGCCACGAATACCCATGGGGCCACCACCAGGACCACGCCAGTTGCTCCCCCGCCACCGCTCGCACACAGCTGCCGACCCAACCAGCTGGGCTGGCACTTGCTTGGCGGCATGCAAATCCTCGTGGAGATCCACCGCTGCGCCACCTCAGCTGCCTGCCCGCCCACATGGCGTCGTGAGCACTGCTAGCCAGGGCGCGTGTCAACGCGAGAGGGAACAGCGACGGACAAGACGGGGCTCCCCCTCGTCCCCGATAAAGAAAGGACACCTAAGCAAAGGCACATTAAATGCTCCTTGTCATGTAATGCGAGGGATAACCTCGCGTCATTGTACCCTTTCCACCTCCTGTGTGCCACTGTGGCAACCCCTTTCTCTATAAAAGGAGGCCCTAGGCGACCAGGAGGGGGATTCGGCTTTTTGCAGCTCTCGACGCCCCATAGCTAGGTCGAGAACACAAATATACAATCCACCAAAGAAGGAGTAGGGTTTTACGCATCTCTGCGGCCCGAACCTGGGTAAAGGAACCGCGTGCTATCTGTCTGATTCACTCTTTTCACAGCCCCGCGCCCCGCAACCGTAGTAGGGATTCTTGTGATCCCATAGGTGCCGTTTCCACCGACATCTTTGGCGCGCCAGGTAGGGGGCGCAGCTGTGAGAATCGGCTTTAGCAGTTAGTTCGACGCTTTAGAATCGACATGACTCTCTTGTGTCTTGTATGAATTGTTTTCTTACACGTTAAGTTTGTTCTGTCGAACCAGGAATCCACACCTTGTTATCCTGAAATTTTCAAGCTCGGGTATCTTTTATCTCACCTGCTTTGAAACTCCCGCTTCTTCAACCCACACCGCGCCTTGTAATCCCGAAATTTGGACGTGCGCGAGAACTCCCTCCTCATCCGAAATCGCTCCCGCAGCCCAGACACGCGAAATCCCCCTTCTACCCCTCAGCCAGAAATGAAGCTCCACGTCGTGGTGTCAAAACCGGTGGGGGTACGCTGGTAACTTACCCTACATTTTGGACAAGCGCGTCCCTAAGCTTGGCTCCCCCCTCCCCATTCGTACATCGAGGCCGCCAAAACCCCGCGTAATCCCACGCTCCCCCGTCGGCCTCCCGACCACCGCCCAGCCGGAGACTCTTCCCTGACTACGTCGTCCACCGCAACAGCTCGCCGTCCCTCATCCACCACACCGGATGAGGATCCATTGTTGATCTCGTCGTCCCTGCGCATCAGCCACCCCGTCCTCGACCTCCATGGAGCTGCCCCGATGTTCGCCTTGTCTATCGCGCCACCTCAATCCCCACAGTGCTATCTTGACCTGCCCCACAAGAACCGCAACACCCTCACCAATTCCTCCGATGAAGCCGAGGCCAACTCGGCGCCACCAAGGAGGTTCTGTACTCACTGCTGCATTTTATCTTTTATTCGATCTCACGGGGCTGCCGGTGCTCGATACCGAGCAGACATGGCGTGTCTCCATCGACGGCGCCGTCGCCGGCCACATCATCCACGGTGTCTCTCCCCCATTTTGTTGCTTCCTCGGTGGCGACTTCCACAATGGCACTAGCTGCAGCTGCTCCGGCTCTCGCTCACGCTGCAGCTTTGTTCTTGCTGTCGGTCACGTTGCTGCACTGCTCCTGCTTTCATTCGTGAAGTTGCTCTACTCTTGCTCTCGCTTATGCTGCTGCTGCTGCACGACCTCCAGCATCTACAGGAGTTGCTGCTTTAGCACTCGCTCGAGGTGCTACTGCATGACTTGCTCTCTGCTAGTGCGTTCTCTACTCGAGCGTCTGCTGATTTAGATCACTGCTTCTGTGCTACTAGTGCTCGAACTCCCTAAACATCTATTGCAATGCTCTGTTACTAGTTCAATTAGTTTCGACAGCAAAATTCAGTTTCGACTATGAAGTTCATTTTCTTCAGTTAAGTTCAGAGTGAACAGTACTTACAGCATCTGTCGGAGCGCCTGTGGCGCGGCTGATGCATTTTACATCTAGCACTTTTTGGTGATGTATTTTACATCATCTATTGCAGATGATATTAGGGTCCCACTTCAGATTAACGTTGTCTGTCTTGTCATGCTTCAGCCTCGTCGCCGTACACCTTAGCGGAGCTGCTCCAACAATGGAACCGTCCATCACAACGGAGCAGTACCCTCGGCGCCGTTTCTAGAGGCCTCAGATCTTCTTCCCCGCCTCCGACAGTCACACCAGCATCATTACCATCCTCCACATCCAACCCAATGATGCTGAGGTCCACAAGGCTCTGCCAAAGAGGTTGTACACTCGTCGCATCACTTTGTTTCGCCATTCCTCTGTTCTTCCAATTCATGTGAGCCAAACACCCAGGTTGACTGAAATCCTATGTTTCCAAATGCCCTGTTTTGCACGTGCATTCCTATCCTATTCTTTTGTTTTTTCCTGTCCCTGCGCTTACAGAATCCTCCAATTCTAAGGAGCCCTTATAAATTTACTTCATTTTCGGATAGGCGTCAAAGAAAACTCTCTGTGTTACGTCCTTCTCCTGCCGTGCCGTCATCCACCCCACCTGAGGTGCACCATCGACAGAAGCGTTCACTGCAGCAGAGATCCCCCCTGCAGACTTCCTTTTGCCGCCTCAGATCATCTTCCCCGTTGCCGGCAGCCACGCCAACTGCATTAGCATCATCAACTGAGTAGATGAACCTGAGGACTACACAGTTCCGGAAGAGAGGTCGCAGTCTTTTGTGTTTGCTTACGTTATACATCGGTTATTATTACTTGCTACTTTATCGTTCAATCTTGTGTTTTGAATTGCCCATGGGTCTCATATCGAGCCAGCAACGAATAGTATCTGTCTACTATCTGGTTCATCTGGGGTCTTCTATGTGGTTCATGTGGGGTGGGCAACAAACAATAGATGATCCATTGTCTATCTTTTTAAACTGAAGCTATAATCTACCTGCTATCATTAGTTTTGGATCCATCCACTCGTTTTCTACCATCAGTCTTGATTTTTTGCATGCACCCCTTAGGCCTTACAAAATCTAACTATTTTTTATTATGCATGTCAGATATTGTACACAATCGTACTGAACATGTAGAGAAAAAGAGAAGACCGTTGTGTGTGAATATAATGTCATGCAGACGCCGCTCCATGGTGGGCGAAGTGCCCCCCTCATGCATTTCCATATTGTATTCCAGAGGAAGATAACTATTTAGTTGGAGATTCAGAAGGAGCCGACCACGCCTGTTTACCACCTGAGGTGTTTGCTCTAACCTGGCATGCTGATGTTGGTCATATCATGCATATGGCGCCTTGCATTGCTTACATTATACTTCTTATATGTCATCAGCTTAGTTTAGATTTTCTTTGTGTGAATGCCACCTGTTTGGTTTCTATATCATACTCCCACCATTCCTAAATATTTTTCTTTTTAGAGATTTCAACAAGTGACTACATACGGAACAAAATGAGTGAATCTACACTCTAAAATATGTCTATATACATCCGTATGTGGTAGTCCATTTGAAATCTCTAAAAAGACAAATATTTAGGAACGGAGGGAGTATATGGGAATTATCCAATGCCATCTTCTTTAGCCAGGCATCATATACGTGAATTATGCAATTCCATCCTGTTTAGCCAGTCATCGTATATTGAATTGTATCGTGCCATATTTTTTCCATAATGTATTCCATTTGTCAACAATGTTTATACATCCATCTACTCTTCCTGTGCATCAGCCATTTGAGTCGTTCATGGGAAAAATCTGGAGTGAAAACAAGGTCTTCTGAGCAGTCAGTGCTACCTGTCGATGGAGATTTCTTGCTAGTTACATATAGCTCCTCAGAGGAGGATTCAGGGAGAGATGACCAGTCGTATTCCCGCCCAGGTGCATGCTCTAACTTGTCTGGGTTATATTGCTCATATCATGCATATGGTGTCTTGCATTGCCATGCCATCTGCTTAGATTAGACATGCTTTGTGTGAATGCCTCCTGTTTGCTTTCTATATCAGATATATTAATTATGCAATGCCATGTTTTTCAGCCAGTTATCATATATGTGAATTATGCACCTCCATGGAGCCAGGCATCATATATGTGAATTATCTCGTGCCATCTTTTTTTCATTATGTATTCCATTTGACGACAATCTGTGTATATTGAACTACTCTTCATGTGTATCAGCCATTTGAGCCGGTTATGCAAAAATCTGGAGTGAAAACAAGGTCTTGAGAGCAGGAAATGGTACCTGTTGAAGCATATATCTCGATGGTTATTGGGAGCTCCTCAGAGGAGGATTCACAGACAGATGACCAGTCCTATATCCCACCTGAGGTGTATGCTCTAAGTTGCATTGTTTATATTTCTCATATGATGCATATGGTGTCTTGCATTTCTTAGTTTACACAACATATGCACAATACTGAAATCTATCTGCTTAGTTTAGAGATCATACATGCGAGTGCGAGCTGCTTAGTATATGAATCAATTATGTCAATTATATCATGCCATCCTGTACACTTAGACAACATGTATGTGAATTTTTTCATCCCAACCAATTTTAGAAAGACATCATATAGTTTTGTCATGTCATCCTGTTTAGGTACTCATCATATGTTGAATTATGCCATTATATCCTGTTAAGTTATCCATCATATATCTGAAACTGTGTCATGCTATCCTGTTTAGTTAGGCATCATATATGTGAAATTGTGTCATGTTGTCCTGTTTGGTTAGACAACATATCTGTGAATTACCACATCTGTCTATCATACAATGTCTGTACGTTAATTTTTTTTCTTGTTTATCAGCCATTTGAATTGGAGGGGGTGATGGCAGTATCTAAGGGAGCAAAAACCTGTTCTTCACAAAAGACAGTGCTACCCGTCGATGCAGATAGAACCATGGTTGTACTGGCCCACAAACTAGCCCCACCACACATAATCGAGACTCTTCCAGATTGCACACTTACACCGTTGGGCAGAGAACCAGCTACAACCCATCTAACCGCAACCCCAGCGGATAGTAACCCACTTATAGTTGACAAAGCACCATGTCCACCACAGAGTACCCCCACACGAGCAGTTTTTAAAGCTACTGCAGTGCCCAAAGCACGAAGACCACCACAGCTAACCCAAACTCCACCGTTAAAGCTGAAGAGCAACTGTTCTCAGGTCAGATTCTGTAGCTATGGTCCATACTCCTTTGCTGTTGCATCACTATATTTACTCATACCAACTACTTCCGAATTTGAAGGATCCAATTGAAACTCCAATGGCGCAACAGGTATGTTTTAAACCTATTTCTTTAACTGGATTGCTGTTCTAACTTATTGCTCTATGTTGATTTTAGTTTAAGTTGTATAAACAGTTATGTTCTCATGTGATGCACATTACAAGTGCTGCCAATGTTGTGTAGTTTCTCACACTTATATTCTGTCTATGCTGCTGTGTCTTAAAAATATATGAGTTGAACTGTCTCTCTATCTTGATTCGGGAACATAAACAAGAATTATATGGACAATACAGTGACCATAGTACATAGATATATGTTTGTTTCATGCTGTTATCCCGTCCACCTTACTACTAAACCGGTTTACCAAAATGAGTTTCGTATACTACAAGCTAAACCTGTGATGTGTCTGCTTGTTTCTCTTGTAGTATGCAAACAGAATATTGGAGAAGAGCACCCCACTATGCAATGGTAGAGAAAGTAATGCGGATAAGGTTCAAGATAGTGAGACAACCCTGTTGGTCTCCAAGAAAGGTGATAAAAACGATCTTGTAGACAGTGAGAAAACCCCACAGTCCTGCGTTGATGTAGTGTTCGAGTTACTGGCAAATACCGCTGGCACAAGCTCTTCGAACTCCCTACCTGAGTCACTTCGGCTTCTTCAGTCTCAGCTACAAGCTGAAAGGCATCAGTCAGGTGTGCTGCGGCAAGAAGCCGAAGGACTGAGGAAGTCCCTGCAGAATTCAGATGCGTACTTTCTTGTGCAACAGCAAGCGCTGGAGGATTTACGCGCCAAACAAGAGAAAGTTAATAAGCTTGCTAAGCATCTTTCCAGCATTATGGGTACCCAGGATATTGTTTCTTGAACTCTTCTGAAGTGGTTTCAGTTCTGGACTTGTTTTGCTACGGTGTTTATATGCTGCTTTGTTCCCTATATTTGCACTGGTGGCAAACTTTGATGCCCAGTGGATGTAATATGTGTAATAGCCGTGATAGCCTAGCATAAGTTGCTTGCTTGTTTATTTCCTTGTTGTCTTGTTTATTTGTTTGCTTGTAGTCAGTGCAGTTCTTTTTCCGCGGTTTGCTAGTGGTTGCAATAACCTATTTTTTAAAACTAGGCCACAATAACCATGGGCTAATATTTACTGTAGTGACACTGGGCCTCCTACAGGCCGTAGAAACAGTGGGCCTTCTATGGGCCGTAGAAACAGTAGGCCTTCTATGGGCCGTAGAAACAATGGGCCTTCTACAGGCCGTATAAATAATGGGCCTTCTACGGGCCGTATAATCAATGGGACTTATAGGGGCCGTATGATCGATTGGACAAACATGGGCCAATAACATGCCGCATTATGGCCGTAAACGAGCTTGAGTTGGAATCGCCCGTTCATGGGCCGACCATAACGGGCCATCGTTAATAGGTCGTATTTGATGACGCTATGAAAACGGCCCAACGTATTAACGAACCGCAAAAGGGCCCGCCCCAACGGAATAACGGGCCGTTAATGGGTATAAAGTGATACACTGTTCATTACGGGCCAGTTTCACCACGGGCCGTTGATGGGTGTAAAGTGATACACTGTTCATTACGGGCCAGTTTCACCACGGGCCGTTAATAGGCCAAGAGTTACATAGGGCCTCATATGGGCCGAAAGACGTCATGGGCCATACATGGGCTAGAAGTGAAAACGGGCTGGAATCATATTGGATGGCCCAGATGATGCTACTGGGCCTAATTCGGATAGGGCATAACGGGCCTTGGGTTAGCGGGATGTAAATGGGCTATATGCGAACAGGCCGTTAACAGGCTTTCCATGGCCCTGCCACCACCTCTTGACCAAGTCAAACGGGCTGGCCTTTTCATAGGAGTGGGCCTCTGTTGGGTCGTCCCACGTGTCGACGTATCATAGGCGCCTTCTGTCCAATGAGTGGATGACATCTGTCCCGATGATGAGCCGACACGTGTTTCCTCCAGCCAATGATGATTTTAAACGTGGAAAATCCCCATTGGTCGGGGCTATTAACGGGTTATCGGATCCAAAACCCGACCAGATAGCTTAACGACGTTCCGTTATGGTGGATGCCACGTGTCGGTCACCCTTGACGAAAGCACTTCTGTGATGCGTGATTTATCGTCATGGAAGTGCACACATCCGTGATGATAATTTTGGTAATGTCATGGAACACTTCTACGACAGCACATGTATGACTATCTTGATTCTGTCAGAAAATCGGCATGGATGTACATGCATGACAAAAAACGCGACCTACTATGACAAACACGTATCATCAGGGAAGTGTATTTTTTTGTAGTGATACTTTCACTAGTGCAAGTTCTCTCAACAATAATAACATAATTGGATCATATAACTATCCCTCAACATGCAACAAAGAGTCACTCCAAGGCCACTAATAGCGGAGAACAAACGAAGAGATTATGGTAGGGTACGAAACCACCTCAAAGTTATTCTTTTGGATCGATCTATTCAAGAGTTCGTACTAAAATAACAACTTAAGTCACATATGAACCAAAACCCTAATGTCACCTAGATACTCCAATGTCACCTCAAGTATCCGTGGGTATGATTATACGATATGCATCACACAATCTCAGATTCATCTATTCAAACCAACACAAAGTACTTCAAAGAGAGCCCCAAAGTTTCTACCGGAGAGTCAAGATGAAAACGTGTGCCAACCGCTATGCATAGGTTCATGGGTGGAACCCGCAAGTTGATCACCAAAACATACATCAAGTGGATCAATAGAATAACCCATTGTCACCACGGATATCCCACGCAAGACATACATCAAGTGTTCTCAAATCATTAAAGACTCAATTCGATAAGATAACTTCAAAGGGAAAACTCAATCCATTACGAGAGAGTAGAGGGGGAGAAACATCTATAATAGAAAAGCTCGCGATACATCAAGATCGTATCACCTCAAGAACATGAGAGAGAGAGAGAGATCAAACACATAGCTACTAGTACATACCCTCAGCCCCGAGGGTGAACTACACCCTCCTCATCAAGGAGAGCGTCGGGATGATGAAGATGGCCACCGGTGAGGGTTCCCCCCTCCGGCAGGGTGCCGGAACAGGGTCCCGATTGGTTTTTGGTGGCTACAGAGGCTTGCGGCGGCGGAACTCCCGATCTATTCTGTTCCCTGATTGTTTTAGGGTATATGGGTATATAGGAGGAAGAAATACGCCAGGGGAGCCACGAGGGGCCCATGAGGGTGGAGGGCGCGCCCAGGGGGTGGGTGCGCCCCCTGCCTCGTGCCTCCCTTGTTTCTTTCCTGACGTGCACTCCAAGTCTATCGGGTTGCTTTCCTTCCAAAAATAACTTCTCCAGAAGGTTTCATTCCGTTTCGACTCCGTTTGATATTCCTTTTCTTCGAAACACTAAAACAAGGGAAAACACAGGAACTGGCACTGGGCTCTGGGTCAATAGGTTAGTACCAAAAATAATATAAAAGTGTTTAATAAAGCCCATAAACATCCAAAATAGACAATATCATAGCATGGAACAATCAAAAATTATAGATACGTTGGAAACGTATCAAGCACACAGGAGAAAAACCAAGTGGTCCAGTTAAGGGCATCCACAATGAGTAGTCAAGTGTGAAAATAGCTTTTGGCATCATGGGAACCATTGTGGACGGTGTTTCCAAAGTCAAAAGGATGGAACCGAAGCTCCCTGATTGATTGATTGAAGGAATATAAAAATGCAACGTCTCTCCTCTTTCTCCCGTGCTTGGACGCATGTATAGTATAGAGGACAGATTCTACTCCCCTGTCCCTTCTATCACAAATCACAAAGCAGTGAGGCATCAAATCACAAAGCACGGACGAAGCAACCATCATTTCACTCTTCGCTGACTCCGCTTCTCCATCGTCTACTTCGAGAAACCATCTCACCGCACTAAGCTAGACGGACGACGCTATTGTGTACGAGTAGTACTACTCATACATTTACGCGTCCTTTGGTGCAGCGGACTTCCTGGATGCAAATAAGGCGGTTGTCTCGGCTTGCAGGCGGCACTTGTGAATGACTTACCATGGTCTCTCTCAATGGTGTTCTCCGTCGTACGCACTTCGCCAAACCACAACGTTCGACATATCGTCGACGTCACCGCAATGGGGAAGGAATTCAAATATAGTTACTACATCCATTATTTTGTACACAATGCCAATATATCAAAATTACAATTTGCAAAAGGCCACTAACACTAATCAAGGCAAAATTGATGGGATTTGCCTCGTACTAGCAACCAAGTACATTGATATCCCCTGCATGCATGCGGAAGTGAGAAGGTTGGTTTGCATGGCACTGCATTAATCAAGCGATGAGGAGTGAGATGGTTAGCTCTTTGGGATTTGGAGGAAAAAATACGCATTAATTGACATGTGAAACGAAGATTTATATCGATTAATCCGACGAAGGAAAACCCCGCCTTTCTTTTTTAACACTAGTACTCCTAGTAGGGAATCCCCGCCTTTCTTTTTTAACACTAGTACTCCTAGTACGTAGTACTACGTACTTATCCTGTTTGGGTCTAGGCCTTGCATTGCCATACTTCGCCACACATTTTTGCCAAGCTTGCCTAATGTTTTCAAGACGAAAAGGAGGTACACTTGCGCACGACTGTTGCGGAAGCACCGCACCCTCACACGGTCGCTCCTGCACGCCGCGGTCGCACCGCACCCTCACATGCACAGTCGCTCCTGCACGCCGCGGTCGCACCGCACCCTCACATGCACAGTCGCTCCTGCACGCCGCAAACCCAACCATGGGAACGCAACCTCACTGGCACGTGTTGTCGCATGTGAACAAACCAAACTCAGCCATCCTACCGCTGACACATAATTTTCGTTCATAGAGTATGTTTATCCAACCGCATGCTGGGGAGTATCTGTACGGCCCGTGCGGTGGTCTATTGGGGAAGAAGAAGAGGTGAGGAAGAAGGGTTAGGAGACGTAGGATATTCATCCAACCGCCTGAAATGGTAGACTGACCCAAGTCAGGCGACTTGCATAACAATATATGTTTTTAGTGCACAACAAAATATCCATAAAAACAACAACATAAATAAAAAAGTATCACTGCTCGTGGAACGAGACGGCCTCGTCATCTTTGGCTGCCGGCGCGAACCAGCTACTCGTTCACGCGGAGCATGCGGGCGCTCTGCACGGACGAGAGCACCGCCCGGTTCAAGTCGAGGAAGTCCGATTCCACCTGCAGGAGGGCCTCGATGGCAGCGGCATCCGCGCTCTCCACGTCGAGTCGAGCCTCCGCCGCCCAGTTCATGTACAGGACGTCTGGTTCCTCCTGCAGGAGGGCCTCAATGAGAGCGGCATCCGCGTGCTCCGCATCGAGTTGAGCCTCTACCGCCCGGTTCAACTCCAGGACGTTCGGTTTCGCCTGCAGGAGGGCCTCGATGGCAGCGGCATCCGCGCGCTCCGCCTCAAGTTGAGCCTCCGCCGCCCGGTTCACATCCACGACATCCGGTTCCGCCTACAGGAGAGCCTCGATGGCAGCGGCATGCGCGCGCTCTGTGTCGAGTTGAGACTCTGCCTCCCGATCCTCCTTTAGTATCGCCAGGTTGAACCGCTGGTCCGCCTGCACCATGGGGGACTAGGACGCTGGCACGAAGTCGACGTCCATCGTCTCATACCCATCGGGGGCCTTCTGCGCCACGACCTCCGCCATGAACATTGGATCGGCTTCCTCCTCCTCGTAGCTTGGCTCCGAAGAACTCGGGTATTGGCCCGCCGCAAAGTGAGCTTGGGAACGGAGGTCTCTGGTACCGACCGCCGTCGCAATTTCTGCACGGCGCTCCGGCGTCAGCATCTTGTACTACGTGATCTTGCGGCGCACCATGGCTTTCCGGCGAACTAGTGGACGCTTTATGCAAGCTAGAGGATCGAAAGGTGGGGGGAGGGGATGGAGATTAGGTGTGGTTTTAGGACAGTGGCTGGCGTAGGCCGAGCAGCTGTCGGTGGGAATGACACCTATGGGATCACAAGAATCCCTACTACGGTTGCGGGGCACGGGGTCGTGAGAAGAGCAGATCAAACAGATAGCACACGGTTCGTTTACCCAGGTTCGGGCCGCGAGGATGCGTAAAACCGTACTCCTGCTTTGGTGGATTGTTTATCTGTGTTCTTGAACTAGCAATGGGGCGTGAGGAGCTCCAAAAAGCCCAATCCCCCTCCTGGTCGCCTTCGGCCTCCTTTTATAGGGAAAGGGGTTGCCACAGTGGCACACAGGAGGTGGAAAGGGTACAGTGATGCGAGGTTATCCCTCGCATTACATGACAAGGAACATTTAAAGCTTCTTGCTTAGGTGTCCTTGCTTTATCGGGGACGGCAAGGAAGCTCGTCCCAGCTGTCGCCGCCTCGCCCTGCCTTGATGCGCGTCTGAGTTGACGAGGCGTTGTAGCGCCGCCTCGGCTGGTTGCTGGGCTGGCGTGGGTGGTGGAGTCTTCAGGAAGACTTGCATGCCACCAGGCAGGAGCTTGCTGGATCGGTATAGAGACCGCACGTCGCCACGCGGGCGCCTGCTCAGCTGGTTGAGCTGGCAGCTGCACGGGGACAGCAGTGGAGTCTTGGCGGGTGTGGGCCTGGCTGCGGCCCCACCAATGTCCTCGGCAAGGGCTTGTTGCGGTCTTGCGTATCTTCCCATCAAGGGTCTTGCCGGGGCCTTATGAGCGCCCTCGGCAAAAGGCTTGCCGGGGCCTTGCGGCCGTCTTCGGCAAGGGGCCTTGTCGGGGCCTTGTGGGCATCCTCGGCAAGGAGCCTTGCTGTCGTCTTGTCTTCTAGTTCTCAGGCTTGGCTGCTTCTTTTTGCCTTGTATCTGTCCTCCCTGGCAGGGCAGGATGCTCCTTGCCGGGAAGGTGGCTTGAGTCTTGCTTGCCGATGTAGCGCTTGTTGGCGAAGATGGATCCTCTTTAGTGTAATTGCATAAAGTCGTGGCCCATGCCCGGCGGTTAGTGTAGCCCTAGTTTTCTCTACACCGACAGTAGCCCCCGGGCCCGGCTGCAGTGGAGAACTTCATGAATTCGACGCTGGAGACGGGACCAAGCTTGGCATGGGTCACGGTTGTTGTTGCACTCAAAGGAGCTGCCAGCCCCCGAGCCTACTTCCATGGAAATTTTCTAGCAGAGAACTCTATAGATCTCGATGCTAGAGTGTGGTTTAGTTTCCTTTCTTGCTCCTGGCAAGGCTGTTGCCGGGAAGTCTTATGTTTCTCGTGGAGACTTTTGACGTTCTCGACGCTGGCTTCCGGCAAGCTTGTCGCCAGGAAGGCTTTTATCTTCAGCAGAGAACTTTGACATTCTCGATGCCGGCTTCCGGCAAGCTTGTCGCTAGGAAGGCTTTTATCTTCAGCAGAGAACTTTGGCGTTCTCGATGCCGGCTTCCGGCAAGCTTGTTGCCGGGAAGGCTTTTATCTTTGGCAGAGAACTTTGACGTTCTCGATGCCGGCTTCTGGCAAGCTCGTTGCCAGGAAGGCTTTTAACTTTAGCAGAGAACTTGGACGTTCTCACTGCCGGCTTCAGTGGAGAACTCCAGAGTTCTTGACACTGCTAGGAAGGCTTATGGCGAAGAACTTCATTGTCCTTGACACCAACCCCCGGCAAGATCATCATTGGGAAGGCTTGTGGCGAAGAACTTTGTTGTTCTTGACACTGGCTCCCGGCAAGATCATTGCCGGAAAGGATTATGGCGAAGAACTTCGTCCTTCTTGACACCAAGAATATTGGTCCTAAGGGTGTTTCTAGCCCCCGGGCCATAACTATGTTTAAACATGACAAGTGATTAGCATCTGAAGTGCACTTAACTCACTTGTAAATTTCGACTTCTGCTACATATTCCCTATGCCTGCTGGAATGCTTTCTGGTGCGTACGATCCAGCCAGCAATGCTTGAGGGACCGGGAACGTCGCCTCCTGGAAAGGTTTACCTTCTTGGCTCTAGCGCAATCGCACAAGTTGCCGAGCGGACTCGGGGCAACATGGAGCACAACTAGCCCCGAGAAGGTTCCTTGGCATACAGGTCTATGCAGAAATCTCGAATAAATAGTGCATGCTATCTTCCTGTTCAACCTCTCTTTGTACGTCCACCCTATGTTTATCGGGTAGGCTTGCCGGCGCGTAAACCCAGGGCGGCGTCTTGGGGATGGATCCCCAATGGCCTACCGGGTGTGCTTGCCGCCGGGCGAACCACCTTACCGCCGTTAACGCGGCCGCTCGAACTGTCGAGCTTGACTCGAGTCAAAATAAAGAGTGTTGCCAATTGCGGAAGGCTACCCTGCCACTCTCGACGCAACCGCTTGAGCTATTGAGCGGACTCGAAATAGAACAAGGGCGTTGCCAATTGCGGGAGGGCCCCTTTGCATTCAGGTTTTCCATACAAAGAACGAGATCTCCGAGGGGAATAACCATATATAAAAAGGAAATATCTAAAGTTTCGCATTACTTAGCTTTTCTGTTGCCGCACTGGCGTCGTTCTTTTGGCCGCCTGCTTCTTAGGAGCCATGGCGATGAAGAACAGCTGGGTCTACTACTAGACCGGATTCTCACAATTGCTCCCCCTACCTGGCGCGAAAAGATGTCGGTGGGAACGACACCTATGGGATCACAAGAATCCCTACTACGGTTGCGGGGCGCGGGGTCGTGAGAAGAGCGGATCGAACAGATAGCACACGGTTCGTTTACCCAGGTTCGGGCCGCGAGGATGCGTAAACCCCTACTCCTGCTTTGGTGGATTGTTTATCTGTGTTCTTGAACTAGCAATGGGGCGTGAGGAGCTCCAAAAAGCCCAATCCCCCTCCTGGTCGCCTTGGGCCTCCTTTTATAGGGAAAGGGGTTGCCACAGTGGCACACAGGAGGTGGAAAGGGTACAGTGATGCAAGGTTATCCCTCGCATTACATGACAAGGCACATTTAATGCGTCTTGCTTAGGTGTCCTTGTTTTATCGGGGACGGCAAGGAAGCTCGTCCCAGCTATCGCCGCCTCGCCTGGCCTTGACGCGTGTCCGAGCTGACGAGGCGTTGTAGCGCCACCTCGGCTGGTTGCTGGGCTGGCTTGGGTGGTGGAGTCTTCAGCAAGACTTGTATGCCACCACGCAGGAGCTTGCTGGATCGGTGTAGAGACAGCACGTCGCCACGCGGGCGCCTACTTAGCTGGTTGAGCTGGCAGCTGCATGGGGACATCGGTGGAGTCTTGGCAGGTATGGGCCTGGCTGCGGCCCCACCAATATTCTTGGCAAGGGCTTGTTGCGGTCTTGCGTATCATCCCGGCAAGGGTCTTTGCCGGGGCCTTGTGAGCGCCCTCGGCAAGAGGCTTGCCGGGGCCTTGCGTCCGTCTTCGGCAAGGGGCCTTGCCGGGGCCTCGTGGGCATCCTCGACAAGGAGCCTTGCGGTCGTCTTGTCTTCTGGTTCTCAGGCTTGCCTGCTTCTTTTTGCCTTGTATTTGTCGTCCCTGGCAGGGCAGGATGCTCCTTTCCGGGAAGGTGGCTTGAGTCTTGCTTGCCAATGTAGCGCTTATCGGCGAAGATGGATCCTCTTTAGTGTAATTGCATAAAGTCGTGGCCCATGCCCGGCGGTTAGTGTAGCCCTAGTTTTCACTACATCGACAGCAGCGAAGGTTCTAGTGTGAATAGTGGTTCCAGTGACGACCGGTCAATCGGTTTTGACTGTACATCGCTCTTGTCGCGTTCGCGTTGCAGCCCAGCACGCTGGACCCTCCACGTCACACACCGAATGAAACACGTTTTGTCTTGCGTTTTCGCTCGCTTGTGGGACCGCAGTTGAGAGCAAACCGATGTTCCTCCTCCTCCCCCGCCTGCATCATTTTATGCGGAGTAAATAAAAACAGAGGGAGCATACTACGGATGAGGATCCTCTGACGTGGCCGAACCCATTGAGTAACTGACATGCGGGGCCTAGCAAGCATGGGGTCCGCCAGTAAGTGACTGAAAGGGAGGGTAAGGTAGGGATACGTATGTGAAAGGAGCTTCCAATGATATAATTTTCACACTATACATCTCATGTACTATTAATCTTGTCAATAGTCAAATGCGGTTTTGAAAAACGCATTAGAGCATGGTTAATAATATAGTCAGTCCATGGCTATAATGAACTACCATGTCATCTATAGCCATCATCTATTATATGCACTCATATAGTAGTGTGGGCCATAAGGTTGGCTATTTCCCGCAAAAAAATTATAAGGTTGGCTATTGTATTAGTACCTTTTCCCATCTCCTCTCCATCTCTTTCTTCATATTTATTGTACGTATTTAACTAGGAACGCGTATATAGCTAGGCTCTTGCATGAGAGCTCACTCCCCTTACTTTTTCACATCACTCTCCTCCACATAGGCCCTATATAAATGGAAGGAGGGAGTACAACTATGAGCACTGCATACTCTAGTACCACTACAAAAAAAAGACACATCAGTGACATTTTGGGCCGAACGAAAAAAAAATCTGTCATGCTTATGACACTTCTATTACAATAATTATGAAAAAACACGGCATCATCATAGATGTGGTGGGGTCCTACCTGTATGACAAAAAATCATGACAGAAAATGGGCTCTTCGTCCTGGGCGGGCCAGAGACGCAGCTGCATGACCTTCTTTGGGCCGTCCATGACGGAAAACCGTGGTAGAAGCGAGGGCGAGGAAAATATCGGGGTGTTCCCGGTTACGGTGGGTGGTCGGGGCTGAACGATGCGAGCTTCTCTCATACACGCACGTGCGTGGGTGCGAGGCGCTCGGCTCTAACTGAACCCGAGCGATTGCACCGCAGGCTATGCGTTACTGAACCCCAGGGATCGATCGATGGCTGTTAACTGAACCCAATTGAGCGATTCCTTCGCTACTGCTGCTAACTAAAGCCGATTGATGCTGCCTCTGGATGAAAAGTGAGTGTCGCTGGGGGGGTTGGATGAACAGTTCCCGGTGGGGGTGGATGAATAGGACCCCGTGGTGTTGCCTCTGGATGAATAGGACGCCGATCGATTGAGCCGGTTGGGGCTGGATGAACAGGACCCCGTGGAGGGCAAGATGAACAGGACAACCCCGTGGAGGGCAGGATGAACAGTAGATGGTGGAGGACTGGATGAACAGTAGCCCGTGGAGGGGTGGTTGAACAGGAGCCCGTGGAGAGGGTTTATGGGATGTGGGGTTCCGGCAAACCCTTAAGGTTCAAACACTGGGGTGCGCGCGAAGTCTTTCCCCCCTACTGATCTACGTCCTAGCTCACAAAGATCTCGCGGACGAACTCGACAAACTCACAACACAGAGAAACACGAGATTTATACTGGTTCGGGCCACTGTTGTGGTGTAATACCCCACTCCAGTGTGGTGGTGGTGGATTGCCTCTTGGGCTGATGAAGAACAGTACAAGGGAAAGAACAACCTCCTGAGGTTGAGGTGTTCTTGTGCTTGGTGTCTTAGTGGGTGAGAGCTGGATGAACTGCTCGATCAGTTGCCCCCTACCGTGGTGGCTAGCTCTACTTATATGGGCCCTGGTCCTCTTCCCAAATATTGAGAGGGAAGGGAGCCAACAACGGCGGGCAAATTTGAAGGGGGACAACTAGTACAAGCTATCCTGACAAAAGTGGTCTTCGCCTGCGAAAAGCTCTGGTGGTGACACCGTCTTCGGCTCCATGATGACCTCCGTCTTGTCGTCCTTCTGGTCTTGGTCTCGTTGCACCGATATGGCAATCTTTGCCTGATGCCTCGGTACTCTTCGCCTGTGCTGGCCTCCTTAGCACCAAAGAGGAACCAAGGACGCCGCACGCGTTGGCGCCCGCCTGGTGTCGATCGTCGTGGCTCACATCACGAGAGTATCGTGTGGTTTGCCTCACCTTGATATCTCCGCTCCTCGTGAGCCTGCCTGACTAGGCCACCCTTGAGGAGGTCTTGCGTCATCCGCCTCGCGAGGCTTGGCCCCTCGCGAGGGTCTTGGATGCCTTGTCGATGAAGATGGGCCGCACGTCCCGCTGGCTTAGCCACGCCGTGGGCCGCAGGCAGGCAAGTCTGGGGGCCCCCATTCCCAGAACACCGATAGTAGCCCCCGGGCCCAAGGCGCGCTCGGGCTTGGCTTCGCTATGAAGCCAAGGGTTAAGTTCGGAGCGCCGTGGGCCCTAAAAGCTTGCAGCCTCGATTGACGCGTGACGGTTGATTGGACGTGCGCGTCTCCGCTTCCCCACGCTGCCTCGGCAACTGCATGACTTGACTAGTCCCTGCGACATGCAAGGAAAACCATCATTACCTGCGATCATGGGAGGCGCCGGTTGGCCTTCTCTTGCTATAAATGGGGACGGTGCGGAGCCCCCGTCGCCCATCTCTTCCTCACTTGCTTGATTCTTCCTCCTTGCTCCACTGCTAACAACAATGGCGCCTATCAGAAGGTTCTCCGCCGAAGAGAAAGGAAAGGCCCCCCGTGATGATCCGGAGCCACTTCTGCCAAAGAAGAGGTCGATCCATCGCCGTGACGAGGCGGCGATGCAGGTGGTGACGAGGCCTTGGTGCGAGCGGCCTCCTCCGGGGTATCCGCTACCCTTGAACGCCTGAGCCGAGGGCTCAGGAGGACGGAGCGGCGAGCAGCGTCACCCACACCGTGCCAGGGGTCGCCGAGCCATGGCGACGCACGCTGTTGCCCCCGGAATCCACTCCGCGGACTCCTCACACGAGCTAGTGCTGTGGGCGCTGATGCCTCCAAGCTCTTGGATCCGCTTCCCGCGGTTCTTCTTCGACGTGATGCCGTCGAGGGGGGCTCTCGAGCTCTGGTTGCAACACGCCGACTGCGACACTCCGGCGATCGGAGCAGAGATCGAGGAGGTCCCCACCGGCAAAATCTTCTTGACCCGCGGCTGGGGAGAGATCACACGGGTCTGTTGTGCGAGGGGCTGATAACCCACAAGTATAGGGGATCGCAACAGTTTTCGAGGGTAGAATATTCAACCCAAATTTATTGATTCGACATAAGGGGAGCCAAAGAATATTCTCAAGTATTAGCAGTTGAGTTGTCAATTCAACCACACCTAGATAACTTAATATCTGCAGGAAAGTATTTAGTAGCAAAGTAATATGATAGTAGTAGTAATGGTAACAAAGGTAACAGAACCAAAAGTAATATTTTTGGTGTTTTGTATTGATTGTAAAGTAGCAACGGAAAAGTAAATAAGCGAGAACCAATATAGGAAAAGCTCGTAGGGATTGGATCGGTGATGGATAATTATGACGGATGCGGTTCATCATGTAACAATTATAACATAGGGTGACACAGAACTAGCTCCAATTCATCAATGTAATGTAGGCATGTATTCCGAATATAGTCATACGTGCACTACAAAAAAATACACTTCCGTGATGATACGTGTTTCTCACAGTAGGTCGCGTTTTTTGTCATGCATCTACATCCATGACAAATTTATGACAGAATCAAGATAGTCATACCTGTGCTGTCGTAGAAGTGTTCCATGACATTACCAAAATTATCATCACGGAAGTGTCCACTTCCATGACGATAAATCGCGCGTCACAGAAGTGCTTTCGTCAAGGGTGACCGACACGTGGCATCCACCGTATCTGAACGCCGTTAAGCTATCGGGTCAGGTTTTGGATCCGATAACCCGTTAACAGCCCCAACCAATGGGGATTTTCCACATTTAAAATCATCATTGGCTGGAGGAGACACGTGTTAGGTCCGCGTTGCCACAAGTGTCACTCATCCAATGGGTGAGACGCGCCTATGATATGTTGACATGTGGACCGGCCCATCAAGTTTAAATGGGCCGGCCCAACTGAAGGCCCACAAGATTTTCCGGACCATAATGGGCCGGCCCAGCTAAAGGCCCATGAGATTTTGTGGACCATAATGAGCTGGCCCAGCTAAGGGCCCACAAGATTTTGCGGTCCATAATGGGTCGGCCCAGGTATAAAGGCCCACAAGATTTTTGTGTGCCATAATGGGCCGGCCCAGTTAAAGGCCCACAAGATTCTTGCGGATCATAATGGGCCGGCCCAACTAAAGGCCCACGACATTTCGTCGACATTAATGGGCCAGCCCAGCTGTAGGCCCACAAGATTTTAAGGACCCTATTAGGCCGGCCCATTAACTGGCTGCCATGTTTTGGGCCAAATGTCAGCACATATTTGATCCGGTCCATTATTGGCCTGCCACGCTCCGGGCCTAATAGTGGCCCATATGAGATCCAGCCCGTTAAAAGCATACCACGTTCTGGACCAAATTACGGCCCAGATCAGGTCCTGCCCTTTAAGAGGCTTTGGGCTCAATTATGGCCCATATCAAATTCGGCCCGTCAACTGGACACTATGCTTTTGGGCCCACTTGCTAAAGGCCCACTTAGTAATTCGCCCTGATGTTAGTTTTCGCCTGTTAAGGGCCCGTTTAACATTTTGGCCCTATATTAATTTTCGCATGTTAAAAGCCCGTCATATAGTTGGTCCTAACTACGGCCCGGTTTGCATCCGTCCTGCTCGCAGCCGATATCTGATTGGGCCAAACAAGGACCAACACAATTTTGGCTTGTTAAAAGCCCGTGATTTGATTCACAAAATCATGGGCCGGGGTTCATTTCGGGCTGCTGCCGGCCCGTGAGCTGTTCGGCACGTTTCAGGCCCAACCTACATCGTTATTGCATGACGGCCCGATTATGTACCGTGATTTTATGGTTTGGCCGGTTTACTCTGAAGATAGGATATATATACAATAAAATAACTACAGCATCTTGAATAAGAAAAAACCTAGACTATACAATAAAGAAATTACGGCATATTACATCGACTGGGCATCAAAGTTCGCCACTATGATAATAAAGCACAAGCAGACAGCAGATTACATACACTGGGCATCAAAGATCGTCACCAGTGCAATAAACACGCTGACAAATTAATATAAAAAACCGATAGCACTTCAATAGAGTTCAAGAAAGGTTAGCCCTGCTGGGGAGCTTCAGTGCAAGCAGCTATGCAAGATGATGAGACTGCGCTTGTTCAACACTTATATCTTCCTCACTCTGACAGATAAACAAGCAGACAGATGACTGGTTTTGCACATAAAAGTATCAGTGCTGACAATTCATCACATTTCTTACTAACGAATAAAGTAACATAGTTTAAAATTGCATTAACACAATATGGTATTGTTCAGGTCAAGACATGGCAGGAAATGACATTGTGAAGGAGTTGGCAGCTTCACGACACCACTGGATTACAGATTGGCAAATAAAGAGACGGTTTAAATAATAGTAGAATGATATGACATTGTTCATAGTTAAGGCATTGCAGAATATTGTGCTGTAGTGGGTAGGTTCACCACACCACTGGATTACGGATGAAGAACAGAAGCATACACGAAGTGCAAAAGAAGATCACTTGCTCTGTATAGTTTAATTTACATGGTATGAAGAAGGAACTTGGTTGTACAACTGAAAACTTAAATTGAGAAAGGACAAACTTTTGTTTATGAACTACATAATAAACTTTAAACAAGCAATTTGATGCAAACACCAAAAATAAACAGCTGTTGTAGTCATGCCTAACCAAATAGATACAACAAAGTTTGAAGGCTTGAGATGGACAAACTTGCATTATTGGTGAAGACATGCTCTATAAAGGCCTTGTCCATGCTGATGGGGGGGGGGCAATTGAAGAAGTTTACGACAGAATCTTCTTCAAAAGCATTGCCTTTATTCTACATTTTGTTAAGAGTAAATATAGATGTGATAATATACGAAAAAATGGAGAATATTTAAGATAAGATGAAGAGTGATGCTACATAATCATGTAGCTATAAATGTAAGTGCAGTGATACAGGCAAAAGGTACAGCCAAGAGCAATGCACAACTAAACTTCTTCAATACCAACCTTATGGTAAGAGTAAATATAGATCTGATGTGTAGAAAATGGAGGGCAAAGGAAAATAAGCTGCAGAGTGATGGTACATGAACAACTACCTGTCATTATAAGTACACTGATAAAGGACAACATGTACTTACAAGAACAATGCAGAGCTAAAAAACATTGGCATTGGATATATTCTACACTAATGAAACTGTCGGCGTTCTGGGAACGGGGGTCCTGTCGGATCACGGGTTCCGGCAGACCCTTAAGGTTCGAACTCTGGGGTGCGCGCGGAGATGATGCCCTCTACCTCCCCGTCTCATAAGGATCTAAACTACAGAAAGAACATCACAAGAGACACAGAGTTTATACTGGTTTGGGCCACCGATGTTGTGTAATACCCTACTCCAGTGTGGTGTGTGGATTGCCTCTTGGGCTGATGATGATGATGAACAGTACAAGGGAGAACGGCCTCGCGAGGGCCTGTTCTTCGCTAGGACGATGAACTGCTAGGAGGAGTTCAGCCACCCTTCTCTCTCTTTCTCTACTTGCTCTCTGCTCGCTCGGATTCTAGGTTCTGCTGGCCTGATTGCCCGATGCTAACTTGCTAGACTCCTCGATCTCTAGATCTCTAGATCTCGAGATCTCTAGATGCCTCTACCCTGGGGGTGGCTAGTCCTATTTATAGGCAAAGGCCCTGGGCCTCTTCCCAAATATTGAGCGGGAAGGGTGCCAACAATTGGCCAATTCAAAGGGGAACATCTGGTACACTTATCCTGACTAAAGTTGGTCCGCGCCTGCCAAAAGCCCTGTGGTGACGCCGTTCTGGGCTCCATGGTGACCTCCTTCCCACCATTGGACTGGTCTTGGTCTCGTTGCACCGAAATGGGTACCTTTTCTTGATCCTCTCACCTGCGCTTGCCCCCTTTGCACCAAAGAGGAAAGGGAGGACACTGCGCGGGCTGGCGCCCGCCTGGCACCCTCGATCGTCATGGCTTGCGTCATGGGCACCTCGCGAGGTACCCTGCCTTGATCTCTCCGCCTCCTCGTGAGCCACCCTGACGAGGCCATGCTTGAGGAAGTGATGTGTCGTCCGCCCCACGAGGCTTGGCCCCTCGCGAGGGTCTTGAATCTTGTGTTGATGAAGATGGGCCACGTTGGGCCCCCACTCGAGCCACGCCGCAGGCCGCAGGCAGGCAAGTCTGGGGACCCCCGTTCCCAGAACGCCGACAGAAGCCCCGGGCCCAAGGCGCACATGGACTTGGCCGTGCCGAGAGGTGAAAGGGCAAGGGCGAAGCGCCGCGGGCCCAAATAGCCTGCGGCCTCCGGCACCGCGTGGCGGTTGATTGGACGTGGGCGGCACTGTTTACCCACGCTCCCTTATTCTGCGCCGCACTAGGTCGCCCCGCAGTTGTACACAGCCGCCCTTCTCCCTGTCGCTTGACCGTCTCCTGCTCTTCCTCCCTCCGAACTTAGACCCTTGCTTCCAATCCCATCTCACATCTCCTCTCTTCCGCTCGCCGCCATGGCTCCAAAGAAAGGGAAGGGGAAGAAGCCTGCGGCTCCATCTCGCCCACTGCCGCCGGTGGCGCCTGCTGTCGGCCGTTCGATCATACTCAACCTGGAGTGCCTGGACAAGCTCAATCCGGCTCTGGCCACCGCCTTCAACGAGTGCGGGAGGACGACGGTGTGGCCTACGTGTCACCTCCCCACTGATAGGATAATCACCGAGGTCCACTACTTTGCCGACTCCTTGTGGGCGGGTTTGGTGCCTCCCTTCTCCGATTTCTTCAATGCCGTCCTTGATCATTATCAGATCCACATGATGCATATGGGTCCTGAGTCCATAGCTCTTCTTTCTGTCTTCGCTTTTGTTTGCGAGGCGATGGTGGGCATCCCTCCTTCTGTTGCCCTGCTGCGCCACTTCTTCTCCTTGCATCTTGTCGACCCCATGCAATGCTCGGCATGCGTGAGCTTCGTAGCTTCGTTCGAGACTGCAGCCTCTGGTATCGACTTCAACCTCCCTCTGCCTTCAGCCGAGTTCCGCGAGCGGTGGTTGTATATTGATGTTGGGGTGCCCAGCCCCCGGCTCGCGAAGCCGACATCGCCTGATGTGCCTAATTCGGGATAGGGCCAGGAGACGCTCGTAAGTCCCCGGCTCACCTTCGTCTGGCACCGCTTCATGTCCTTGAAGAAGCTTGGCGTAACGGCTCCCAAAGTGGTGAAGGAGTTCCTATTGCGCCGCATTGCCCCTCTCCAATGCCACTCTCGTCGAATGTGGGCCTTCAGCGGGCATGGTGACCGTATGAGGCTTCAGGGAGAAGACCTGATGCCCGAGGTGATGAGGAGGGTGTTCTTGGTTCTGACAGGCGATCCCAACCCCAGGGGTGTCTGGCAGGGGGGAGCCTTGTTGTACCTCTGCCACAATAAGGATGACTTCGTGAGGCAGATGCCCCCTTTCGACGAGTGGGGGCTACGCCCTGTCGGCCTCCAGGGGCCTCGCGAGAACCCTGTGGTGGTGATTTCCCTTCCGGTCGGCCTGGGTGAATCCTCCTCGAGTGATGGCGCAGGGAGGCAGGGTACAACGGGGGTCGAGGGAGCCGCGGATGATGTGACCGCACCTGGCGATGCTCTTGATGGGGCAGCTCACGAGGTCCGCGCTCCCGAGGCCACGGGTGAGGCGCTGCCGCCTCCAGTGCTTGAGGCCGAGGCTCCTGAGCCCCCGGCAGGGATCTCTGATGAGGCAACTGCCCGTGCGTACCAGGCATGCGCCCTCGACGCAAGTGGCCTTGGCGCTCCGTCCTCTTTGCAGGCTGGTCCCTGTGCATCTCTCCTGGGCCGTTTCCGTGTGGACTTTGAGGGCCTCCGGAGAAAAAGGGAGGCCTTGGGCGACGACTTCCCCTGCCGCTTGCTGAAGCGCCGGAAGGACTTTGCCGTAAATGAGTAAGTCTTCTCCTATTCTGTTCCTTATCCTGCTTGCCGCATACGCTGATCCTTGCTCTGCAGGCCTGTGCCCACTGAGCTCGATGAAGTCGCCGGGCCGACGCCCTCCGCCACCCCTGGGTGTCTCGAGCAGCACTGCCCTTGTGGTTTGGGCAGGTGACGGCGCTGACCGCCGCGCAACGCGCGGCGACTCTCCCACCCCCGCGATCTCCTTCCGCGGGCCTTCCCTCGACATAGGCAGCCTGCCGTGGGCTCCCCGCTTGGTCGCGGGCTGCGACCGGCTAAGGCACCTCCGGTGCCCTTCTCGTGAGATCAAGTTGGACTCAGGTCGGGCTTCTGATGCGGCGCGGCCGGCCGTCGTGAAGGTGCCAGCCCCCAGCCCCCTGCCCGGGGCCGGAGCGATGATCCGAGGTCCTCGACGCCTGCTTGGGGCGGATGATGGCGCGACAGACATGCCTGAGCGTGCTCAGGAGTGCCGTGCCCGTCGCCACGAATTCCTTCGGAGGGCGAGTGGCGCCGTAGACCTGCTTGGGCAGGAGCTCGCTGAGGAAGACGCGCGCCTGGAAGCTGAGGGCCTGCGCTTGGTCGGCAAACGGCGCGAGCTGGAGGCAGCCACTGCCCTCGCGCGTCGCCGGCGCGCCCTTGATGACGAAGAGGCGAAGGCGTCGCTGGAGGCTTCTGTGGCGGCTTGGTCTCAGGCCGTTGAGGAGGCCCGAGGAGCAGACCAACGGCAAGGAGCAGCAGACGAACAGGCTCGGGAGCTCTTGGCCTGGTGTCGCTCGTTGGAGGAGCAAGCGGAGCTGCGCGAGGCAGCCCTTGCATCGATGGAGGTGGCTTCTGGCGACCCGGCTGAGCTTCGGAAGCGCGAGGAAGCGTTGGTGCTGGAGGCCGCCGAACGCGCTCGCGAGCTCGAGCAGCTGGAGACGAGGGAGCGCCTGGTGATGCAGGCGGAAAACGATGTCACCGCGCAAGAAACGCGTGTCCTGGAGGAGGTTTGCCGTCGGGTGGCGATAGAACGCCAAGGCCTCGAGCGTGAGTTCGAGGGGAAGCTGGGGATGATCCGAGTCGAAGCTGAAGGTAGAACCGCTGCCTTGAGGGCCCAACGGGATGAGGCGATGCGACGAGCGGACGCCTCCCAGGCTGCCCTTGAGGCAGTGCAGAAGGAGCTGGCCTCCTCCGAGGCCGAGGTGCTCCGCCTTCGCCAGCGTGTGGAAGAGGCCGTGGCCGTCGAGCGCCAGAATGCCGACGAGATACGCCAACGGCAAGTCCTGGAGCACGAGCACGGCCCCATGCTCACCAAGCTCCGGGAGAGGGCCAACATTGCCCTGGGCAACATCTGTGAGGCTGCCGTGGGCGAGCCGCACATGATTAACTACGCCGGCAACCTGCAGTTCTTCACCATTGTGGTGACACAGCTGGAGGCACGGTCGGCCAAAGCCGATAGGTTGGTGGAGGAGAGGAGCCGCGCCCTTCTCGGGCGCGCCTTCTCCCGCATCTTCAGCCATCTTCGAAATATGGATCCCCACTTCGACTTCGACGCCGCCATCGCCCCAGTTCCCCAAGCTGTTCGAGGCGACCTGGCTGAATGGGTGGAGAGCAACGTAGATGCTCTCGTCCGGGCCTTCACTTCGGATGATGACGGCGTGATCGTGGGCGCCGACGAAGGTGGCGTGGTGGAAGACCCCAATGCCGCTGATGGGGGCGCGGACGACGAAGGTGAGTTCAGCGACACCGGCGACAGCTCGGGAGGCGCCTCCGAGGATGCATTGGGGGATTTGTCAGACTGACCATGTACTATCCTCGTTTTTACCCTGCATAGATAGAACTCAGGCGTTTGGCCCGACGGTTGTGAGAGCATTTTGGGAGGGGAAGCCCCTCATGTATGAACTTGTATCTAATGTATCTGCAGTGATTAAATCGTACGCGTGTCCAACGATAGGCTGGTCCGCCCTTGTTCCTTGCTGGCTCCGGAGCTGCCTTCTGGTGGGCGTCACGTCCCGGGTGCTAGGTAGTTGAAACCTCGGGAGGCAGGGTCGTTGCTGACAGGAAACCCCACAGGCGTGGGCCGTCATCGCAGGCTCCGGGCCCTTTCTCCAGCGGGACATCTTCACAGGCGTTTGCCCTCTTCACAGGCTCCGGGCCTTTTCCTCGAGCGAGACGTCTTCACAGGCGTTTGCCTTCTTCACAGGCTCCGGGCCTTTTCCTCGAGCGAGACGTCTTCACAGGCGTTTGCCTTCTTCACAGGCTTCGGGCCTTTTCCTCGAGAGGGATGTCTTCACAGGCTCTGGCCTTCTCCCGAGAGGGATGTCCCAACATGCATTTGCCTTCTTCACAGGCTCTGGGCCTTCTCCCGAGAGGGATGTCTTCACAGGCATTTGCCTTCTTCACAGGCTCTAGGCCTTCTTGAGAAAACGATCTTCGCAAGCACCAATGGTCACCTCGCGACGGAGCGGCAGCGGCAGTCCGGGCCGTGCTTAAGCTAGGCCTGACCCGGCTCGCGAGGGGCTCGCGAGGGGAGGGAGCTGTGGTGAGATGGTGACCAGAACGCGGGAAACGATTCAAACAAGACCAAGCACCCCCTCCCCGAACGCACGCAAGGCTCAAATTCAAATTCGACTTAAATCCAGCGGGGGAAAAAGGTTACAACCAAAGGAAGAAGGCAATGAAAGCAAACAAAAAAGCCGCGTCTGGCACCTAATCTAGTCTTCGACGTCTTCTCACCAGCGCGGAGCTAAGTGCTGTTCACTGGGCGTGGGAGGGAGCCCCAGGGCCTGAGGCCGGCACCCCTGAGACTCCGGGGCGTGTACAGCCCCACTCATTATTACGTGAGAGTGTCACGGGGCGGCTAGCTTCACAGGCACTGGGCCTTCTTCACAGGAACCGGCCTTGCTTCATATCGCCAGACGAGGGCCCTGCCTTGCGCCACACTCTAGCGCCACCAACGACGACCGGAAACCAGGATGCCGCCAGTGGGGTAGAGCGGTCGCCAGCGGTTCCCCCGACGACCGCAGGTCCTCCGCCAGGGGCAGGCCCTTAGGCGCCTCCCCAGCGGAGGGCCTATCTTCTAAGAACGCCTTGCTCCGAACGCCGCGGTGGTGATGTAGGATCTCTGTCCCTTTCCTGCAGCCCCCTGCATCTTCCTCCTGAGGGGTAGGAGACCGCAGGGGCAGGGCAGCTGCTTGTCGCGGCGACCTGCATCTCCTGTGACCCATGATTAGCGTATGCCTGCTCTTGAGGAATTAATGGTACCCGATAGTCGTTGCCTCCAGTGTGACCGACGGAGCCGTCCTGGGGTTCCTGGAGGGGCTCGGCCTCTGGCGTCTCGTCCTCCCAGCTGGGGCTGAAGAGTGAGCCCTGTTCGCCCCCGTGAGCGTGCCCTTGGTCCATCATGTGGGGCACGTATTCCTCTGGTGCCGCCACCCCGAATGCTGCGCTGTAGTGCTCCATGCGCCATGCGGCGTTGCTTGTCGTGCCCACCGTGGGGTGGTAGCGCGGTTGGCCGCCGGCGCCGTGGGACGCACTGAGCCCCTCTCCTTCGTGCGCCGGGGGCGGGGGTAGCGCCACCGCCAGTCTGGTGCCGGCGGATTCGTCGGTGCTGGGGTAGTCTTGAGGCCCGCGCATGTGCGCGGGGCCCCCTCGTGTGCCGCCCTGAGCTTGAGGCGGAAGCTGGACGCAGAAGGGGTGAGCCCCCGAAGCGGCGAAGCCCAGGAGCTCGGCGACCCGCTCCAGCAGCACGTCGTGGCCGCCCTCCAATAGCCTGCACTGCAGCAGCTCCCGTGCTACCGTGAGCGCGACCCTTGAGTTCGCCTGTTCTCGGCGGGTGTACGGTGTCGTAGCTGCGGCGTGGCTGGAGGCCCTCGCTGCCGACCGCGCCTGTCGCGGTGTGAGGGTCGCAGAAGCTTGCCCGCGTCGCCCGCGGCCCGCAGCGCCCTGCGGACCGCGAGCTGCCTGTGGCGCGGGGTCGCCCGGAGCGGGAGGCTACGCGCAAATGGGCCATGCCGCCCACGGGCCTTGGTTGCCCGCCTGGTCGCCGGACATGATGACGACGACGCAACGGGAGACAGAGCGATGGTAAGGCAGATTCCGGCGCGCCCCTACCTGGCGCGCCAAATGTCGGATCACGGGTTCCGGCAGACCCTTAAGGTTCGAACTCTAGGGTGCGCGCGGAGATCGAGCCCTTCTACCTCTCCGTCTCGTAAGGATCTAAACTACTGCAAGAACGACACATGAGACACAGGGTTTATACTAGTTCGGGCCACCATTGTGGTGTAATACCCTACTCTAGTTTGTGGTGGGTGGATTGCCTCTTGGGCTGATGAGGAAGAACAGTACAAGGAAGAACGACCTCGCGAGGGTCTGTTCTTGGTAGGGGATGAACTGCTAGGGGGAGTGCGATCGCCCTTCTCTCTTTCTCTAGATGCGGGATTCTATCTCTGGTTCTTCATCTCCCCCCTCCCCTGGGGGTGGCTAGCCCTATTTATAGGCAAAGGCCCTGGGCCTCTTCCCAAATATTGAGCGGGAAGGGCGCCAACAATTGGCGAATTTGAAGGGGAACATCTGGTACACTTATCCTGACTAAAGTTGGTCTTCGCCTGCCAAAGGCTCTGGTGATGACGCCGGCTTGGGCTCCACAGTGACTTCCTCCTTGTCGCGGAGCTGGTCTTGTTCTCGTTGCACCAAAATAGATACCTTTGCTTGATCCTCTCGCCTGCGCTTGCCCCCTTTGCACCAAAGAGGAAAGGGAGGACACTGCGCGGGCTGGCGCCCGCCTGGCACCCTTGGTCGTCATGGCTTGTGTCATGGGCACCTCGTGAGGTACCCGCCTTGATCTCTCCGCCTCCTCGCGAGCCAGCCTAAGGAGGCCATGCTTGAGGAAGCGTTGTGTCGTCCGCCTCGCGAGGATTGGCCCCTCGCGAGGGTCTTGAACCTTGTGTTGATGAAGATGGGCCACGTTGGGCCCCCACTCGAGCCACGCCGCAGGCCGCAGGCAGGCAAGTCTGGGGACCCCCGTTCCCAGAACGCCGACAGAAGTCATTGTGGAGCCCAAGCCAGCGTCACCACCAGAGCCCTTTGGCAGGCGAGGACCAACGTTAGTCAGGATAAGTGTACCATATGTTCCCCTTCAAAATGGCCAATTGTTGGCGCCCTTCCCGCTCAATATTTGGAAGAGGCCCAAGGCCTTTGCCTATAAATAGGACCCCAGGGATCGGGGAGAGGAGATAGAGGATAGCAAGTAGAGGCAACTGGATTGGAATCAGAGTGACGATCAGAGAGAGAGAGAAGGGTGACTGAACTCCTCTCAGCAGTTCATCACCCCAGCCAAGAACAGATCCTCGCGAGGCTGTTCTTCCTTGTATTGCTCATCATCATCAGCCCAAGAGGCAATCCACCACACCACAACTGGAGTAGGGTATTACACCACATTGGTGGCCCGAACCAGTATAAACTTTGTGTCTCTTGTGTTGTTCTTTCTGAGGGAGTCCTGGATTAGGGGTTGTTCGGATAGCCGGACTATACCTTCAGCCGGACTCCAGGACTATGAAGATACAAGATTGAAGACTTCGTCCCGTGTCCGGAAGGATCTTTTCTTGGCGTGGAAGGCAATCTAGGCGTGCGGATATTCAAGATCTCCTACCATTGTAACCGACTCAGTGTAACCCTAACCCTATCCGGTGTCTATATAAACCGGAGGGTTGTAGTCCGTAGGACAACCATCATCATACACAATCATACCATATGCTAGCTTCTAGGGTTTAGCCTCCTTGATCTCGTGGTAGATCCACTCTTGTACTACCCATATCATCAATATTAATCTAGCAGGAGTAGGGTTTTACCTCCACCGAGAGGGCCCGAACCTGGGTAAAATAAAGTGTCCCTTGTCTCCTGTTACCATCCGACCTTGACGCACAGTTCGGGACCCCCTATCCGAGATCCGCCGGTTTTGACACCGACATTGGTGCTTTCATTGTTAGTTCCTCTGTGTCGTCACTTTTAGGCCCGATGGCTCCTTTGATCATCAACAACGATGAGGTCCAGGGTGAGACTTTCCTCCCCGGACAAATCTTCGTCTTTGGCGGCTTTGCTCTGCGGGCCAATTCGCTTGGTCATCTGGAGCAGATCGAAAGCTACGCCCCTGGCCATCAAGTCAGGTTTGGAAGGTTAAACTACACGGCAGATATCCGCGGAGACTTGATCTTCGACGGGTTCGAGCCACAGCCAAGCACGCCGCACTATGTCGAGGGGCATGATACGGCTCTGCCTCCGAAAAGTACCCTGGAGGCCGCACACGCTCCGGCCCCGATCTTTGACTCGAAGCCCGCCGCGTTCTTCGAGGATGAATGGTTGGACGTCACCTCGGGGGCTGCGATCTCAAAGGCGATCGAGCCGAACGCCAGCCCCGCACTCCACACGGCCCATGACTCCAAGGAGTCGGATTCTTCTCCAAACTCCGGGCCTTCCATGCCCCTGCTGATCGAATCTGATTGGGCGCCTGTAATGGAGTTCCCCGCCGCGGATATCTTTCAGTGCTCACCTTTCGGTGACATCCTGAATTGTCTCAAGCCTCTCTCTTTATCAGGAGAGCCCAGGCCGGACTATGGTCCCCCGCCGCGGATACAGATTCCTCACTAAAAAGAATCAGATAATGGATTGTCCGGACGCCGAAGCCCTAGCAACTTTCAGGCATAATGTCCGAGACGAATCGCCAGACACCTCGGCCAGGAAAAGCCAGGAACAATGGCCGCACTCACAAGCCTCATGACCTGCTTTTGCACAGGAGAAGACAGCTGGTTGGCACGATGTAGCCCCAGCGACCCAAGTACATTAGAAATCAGGGATGGAAATGGAAAACCGCGGCGAAACAAGGACCGTTGCCGAATCAAAGGAAAAAGTCCGAAGAGCACGGCAGTCAATGCCGGATTCAAAAGCTCACGGCAAAATCAGACAAACCCACCCCTTCAGGATAATAGGGATGATCCGTCCAGCTTAAATAGAATCCTGGATAGAATATGTCAGATACACAGTACTCCTGGGAAGCCTGCCAATCACACCCACAGAGACTATTGGGGTTTTAAACAATCCGGAAAGCTTAACGCCGAACACAAGGGGCTCGATACACCAAGTGAAGAAGAGGACGAACCCCAAAAGCAGAACACCAGGAAACAAAAGAACTTCCCTCAAGAAGTCAAAACAGTGAACTCACTTCACGTAACAAAACGTGTGGCACCCATAAAGGTACGCACAATCAAACCTACCCCTCAGGAGTCCCGCCACTGGTCACTAAAGCCAATCATTTTTGATCAACTAGATTATTCCAGAAATATCAAAAACGCAGGCCGGACTGCCCTGATACTGGATCCAATAATCGATGGATTCTAGTTTACCAATGTCCTTATGGACGGCGGCAATGGACTCAACCTGATATATCAGGATACAATCCACCGCATGGGCATAAACCAGCAAGATCCGCCACAGCAAAACCTACTTTCAAGGGGTAGCACCAGGCCCGAACACCCATTGTATGGGTTTTCTCCGGCTTGTAGTCATATTTGGCTCTGCCCATAACTTTCGTCGCGAAAAGCTGACCTTCCATGTAGTCCCATTTTCAAGTCGCTATCAAGCACTAATGGGACGTGGAGCTTTCGCTCGCTTTAACGCAATACCGCATTATGCATCTCTCACGCTTAAGATGCCCGGTCCTCGAGGCATCATCTCTTTAAAGGGAGCGCATTAAAATACGCCTCCTCCAAACGGAGGATTGCGCGGCCGCTTAAACAGCCGCACAATAAAGTGGCCTCGCCAGCCAAAGGACTTTCTCGATATAAGTCATTAAAGGCCACGGACCCGGACTCAACGAGTTCGGCACAAGTCCATCATCAACGCAGGCTTAGTACGCCATATACCCTCATACCAGGGGCTGTACGCAGAGACAATAAAGCTCAACCTTATATATTTTTTACTTCATATTTTGTTTATTATCCTTTTTGTTCCGCACGACCCATTTTCAATTTAGTTCCTCTCTTTTATAGATGAACGTCGTGCGGCGCCCGTCCAGGACACGGCACAGCGGAGACACAGGCGCAGACGTGCAGTAGGGACCCATCCTAAAAGATTCTTTTTAGATTAAGACCCTGCATAAACCTTTTTTACTGTCTCTTGGTGCTATACATCCCCTGGTTTTTTCTGCTATAACCAAGGAGGAGGCTGGCGTTTTGGCATGTGGCCACGCCAGAATTCTTGCTCGTACCTGGACACTAGGTGCTCTTTTCTTTTGTTTAAGGGTGTTGTTTCACACGCACTCACAAAGACCGAACACCTTAGGGAGTGTTCGGCGTCGCGAGTTTTGGCACTATATGCATCACCTCCGAATCATGTCTTTGGTCAAATGTGGGGTTGCCTGGCTCCTGAGTTCGGCTACCTTACGTTCCGCTTAATCGGCTAAGGTAGCACCAGGAGAACTACTGCGGTTGTGCCCCGGTTTGGCCGGGGGAGCACCTCAGTAGAGAAAGCCAAAAACTCACTGTCATGATGTAGCGTGAGACTGGTCGCCACTCGATGACTTATAGGAAATTTTCGAATTCCTCCGTTTTGACGAGGGGCCGCTTCCCGGTCAGGCACGTATGCACCCCGAATTCGGGTAAACGCAGTCGCCACTAAGGGGCTACCTAAAGAGTCCCACTATCAAGCTCCTATGGCTAAGTGAAAGTGTTAAAGCATTATAGTCCGGTTGCCTATCCCGTTGCGCTATCACCTCCTTTGTAGGACCAAGACGTTGGGTTAAGTGTGAAAATGCGTCTTCTGCATGCACCCCCGCACTATGTGCGTGGGGGCTGAAGCCAACGACTGCAATCTTTCAGAATTTATATATTTAAATGGCCGCACAGGAGGTGTTCCTAATACTTGAAGGCACAAGTCTAAAAATATGCCCCTACAATTTATGAAAATAATGTTTCATGATTACATATGCTATCATAATATAGCATCCTTCGAGCACTGCTTCTCTATTATGCGAGCGCCTTCGAGGACTTCTTCAAAATAGTGCTCGGAAGGTATTCGGCTTTTATCCGAATCCCGGGACACAACAACGGTGGGATCCATATCTGCCCAGTATGTCTTGACACGGGCAAGAGCCAGCCGAGCGCCCTCTGTGCACGCTGACCTCTTCATAGCATCGATACGTGGCACCACGTCAAGAAATAGCTGCACCAAGGTGAAATAACTCTTCGGTTTCAATCTCCCCGGACACAGATGATCCGTGACGTACTTCATGGCGAGTCCGGACAACCTATTCAGTTCGGCCCATTGGGCCAGGCGATTGTCCACTGCAAGTGGACGCTCTGGATTGATGAATTGCGACCAGAAAAGCTTCTCCACTTCATGACCCTTCTTATCTTGAAAGTGTTTGGCCGCATCAGCAGCACTAGCCGCCAAATCTAGATAGGTGTCCTCTATACTCCACGCTCGGTCCAACGGGGCAAACCTCGGGTCACAAAATTTTCTCCGCAGCAAGAAGGGCTTTCAATCCGCAATTAGTCCGGCTTAACGTAGCTCTTCCCTTGCCGCTCTCATTACAGAGCGGGCGTCCTTGGCGTCAATAACAACCTTCTCTAAGCTCGTTTGCCTCGCCCGACCTTCTTCTTGAAGAAGCTTGCAACGGTCAGTAGCACTTTTTAACATTACGGCCATATCAGCCACCTCCTCCTTGCTTCGGCAATGGGCAGTCTGTTCGGCTTTCAGCTCTTCAAGGGCTTTCCCGGCAGCCACATCGCTTTTTCTGGCTTGTTCCTTTGCTCGGGCGAGTTCGGCCCTAAGACCTTGCACGGCGGCCGCACCATCTGCGTCAAGCATACACACGGTAAGATGTTGACATAAAGCTCCTCTTACTCACAATCGCCCAATGATTTCAATACCTTGAGCACCATCAAGCCGCTTGTTAACAAGCACGATGTTGGCTTCTGCCTCATCCAGTTGTCTCTTTAGTTCGGCAAATTCACGAGTCCGGCTTGACTCCGGACAATCAGCCACCTACATATAAAGGTGCCACATAAAGGACCTGGGATTAAGATCCTCTGCACGCCGTACATCTTTATGACGCACAGAGTCTCAGGGGCTACTATCTACACAGGGCGCACTTTATTTATGCACAATTAACACAAATATACGTTATTTAAAACGTACCTCAAGGCCTGCCAGTAAATTCTTGACGGCCTCGTGCAGTCTGCTTTCTGCAGATGAAATCTTTTCAATAACCGTGCTCATTAACGCGCGATGCTCCTCTGAGACAGAGGCTCGCCCCAGCAGAAGCCTTAGCTCCTCCGGCCGAACACCAGATGGTGTCGGACTCGTCCCATGGCCTTCCTCAAAGGCCAGACACGGAGAACCTCGGGGGGTTGCATGGCCGTCATCCGCTCCTAGCGGATCCGGGGAAATCCCCCGCGACGACACTTCAGCGTCGCCCGCCTTGCTAGGCGATACAGAAAGAGGAGGCGTTCCGCTCTCCATCATCTCCGGAAGAAGATCCCCCGAGGATGAGTTCTTCTGAGAAGGGCTGAGGTTCGAACTAAAAAGTAAAGTTTCGGTTAAAACTTCTCAGATATAAATCAAGGATTTCTCTTAAAAGAATAACTCTTCTTCTACTTACGGCTCGCTGGAGAGCTGTTCCCTTTGAGGGTTTAGTTCGGCCGAGGGGCTCCCCGACGTCGGGCCCTCTAACAAGGATTCTTTCCCCCGCTTCGAAGCTATGGTTTCCGGGTCGTCAGAGGCGGCCCTTTTCTTTCCCTTAGGAGGGGAATTAACGATTCCCCCCTTCGGAATGGTCTCTTTCGAAGAGGCCACGGTCTCCTTGTCTGCCCCCTTATTTCCCTCCAAAGGCACTACCTCTAGCATCCTGACTAGCATAGGATGCAGCTTGGTTTCGGGAAGGGGGCCGGACACCGGATTAGCTTCGCCTTCGCTATCCACTCCTGCTTAAAAGGAGAAGTGTTGTTAAAGAGCAAGTTAATTATGCGGATAGAAGGTCCGGGCACAAGGTCACCTACTTGAGTATCTGGGCGATTGCGGCTTAAACCAGCATCCTCGGTCAAATCCGGACTCACTTCTTGTGATCCGAAGAACAGTTTATACATCTCCATAGGCGTCACGCCCATAAAATTCCGGAGAGCTCGCGGTCCCTCTGGATTGAATTCCCACAAGCGAAGGGGGCGACATTGGCCGGGCAGTGTCCGGCGAATCAGCATGACTTGTGTCACCTTGACCACGTTGAGGTCTCCCTTCAAGAGATCCTTAATGCGGGCCTGCAGCAGAGGAACGTCTTTGGGCAAGCCCCGATCTAACCCTGTGTTGATCCACGATGCTAACCGTGGTGGGGGACCCGAGCGAAAGGCCGGAGGCGCCACCCATGCGGTGCCCCGAGGAGCGGTGATGTAGAACCACTCCTGTTGCCATAAGCCAAGCTCCTCTTGAAAAGCGCCCTCGGGCCATGGAGCGTCGGCATTTCTTTTTATAGCAGCGCCTCCGCACTCTGCGTGGCGCCCCTCGATTATCTTCGGTTCTACTTTGAAGGTCTTGAGCCATAATCCGAAGTGAGGGGTAACACGGAGGAACGCTTCACACACAACTATGAACGAGGAGATATGGAGGATGTACTCTGGAGCTAGGTCATGGAATTCTAGCCCATAATAAAACATCAGCCCCCTTACAAAGGGATTCATTGGGAAGCCTAATCCCCGAAGGAAGTGGGATATGAATACCACGCTCTCACCGGGCTGAGGGCTAGGTATCACCTGTCCTTGAACAGGCAGCCTGTGCGGAATCTCACTGGTCAGGAATCTAGCTTCCCTCAACCTTGAAACGTCCTCCTCCGTAACAGAGGAGGGCATCCATTGGCCTTGGAGGTCGGAGCCGGACATTGTCGAAGGTCCGGTGCGCCCGGAATCTGGAAGCCTAGGGTGTTGGAACTCGAGGCAACGGGCGAGCTCGTTTTGAGAATAGAAGCGGGGAACAGGGCGTTGGTCTCTTTATAAGAGGCAGAATACCAAGAGCCCTCCCCGTAACCATCTTGGACTAGCCTTTAATTAAGGCAAGACGTGCTAACGGGCACGATTGGTTTATCCACGTCCGTATTAATGAGAATCCCGTTGAAAGGGGCACACGATCTCTGCTTTGACAAGACGTGCCAAGGAAACCGCCTCGCTAAACGCGCTAAGGTGGAACAACGAAAATAATTTATATAGAAGGCTTGTTCGCAGTGTGATGATGCACTGCGGAATACGTCAGCAAATTTGATTTGTGTTAATATTATTCTCTATATGGCAATATGTGGAAACTTAGTTTGCAGAGCCGGACACTATTTTTGGTGTTTATAATCTTCTTGAAGAACTTGGAGGAGGAACCCGCCTTGCAATGCCGAAGACAATCTGCGCGCCGGACTCATCGTCATTGAAGCCTGGTTCAGGGGCTACTGAGGGAGTCCTAGATTAGGGGGTGTTCGGATAGCCAAACTATACCTTCAGCCGGACTCCAGGACTATGAAGATACAAGATTGAAGACTTCGTCCCGTGTCCAGAAGGATCTTTTCTTGGCGTGGAAGGCTAGCTAGGCGTGCGGATATTCAAGATCCCCTACCATTGTAACCGACTCTGTGTAACCCTAGCCCTATCCGGTGTCTATATAAACCAGAGGGTTGTAGTCCGTAGGACAACCATCATCATACACAATCATACCATAGGCTAGCTTCTAGGGTTTAGCCAACTTGATCTCGTGGTAGATCCACTCTTGTACTACCCATATCATCAATATTAATCTAGCGGGAGTAGGGTTTTACCTCCACCGAGAGGGACCGAACCTGGGTAAAATAAAGTGTCCCTTGTCTCCTGTTACCATCCGACCTTGACGCACAATTCGGGACCCCCTACCCGAGATCCGCCGGTTTTGACATAGACACTTTCCTTTGCTTAGATCTTAGCAAGGCGGAGGGGTACAGGTATGTAGAAGGAGACATCTCCGCGTGCACCCCAGTGTTCGAACCCCAAGGGTCTACCGGAACCCGAAATCCGACAGTAACCATTCATACAGATCAGATAATTTGGAGCGAACAATTGATAAGGAAGCTATCATGCATACTGCTGTCACATAATGAACCAGGTATGTATGCATGTAAAGTGATACCGTATAACAGGTACTAACAAGAGCAAAGCAGCGGGCAACATATTTGCTATATCCTGTCGTTGTTGTCAAACTGGAATTCCTCTTCGAGCAGATTACCTGCAAAAAAGATCCGTAAGGCACATGCGGAAAAGTAGAAGTTCATATTGTCATGTGATTTCATAGACAGTACCTCATCCTGGGAACGAGACCAGTGCATAACAAGGTTTTTCCATTCAATGTCTTCTAAATTTAGCACAGGAGACTTCACCAAAAATTCGTTTATAGACTTGCCACCAAAGTGTGATTTCCTCAGGTAACACCGATACTGCTGTAATTCTTGCTTGACAAGAACAAGCAAGCTTTGCTCTTCATGACTATCCAGATTGACCCTCGCCTAGTTACAACAATGTAATGTAAATCATTGATGTGTTCAATCAGCAGAAAACAAGAAAATAATAACCATGAATAATAGCACTTACACGTAAGTTGGATAGGAAGATGTGAAAATGGTGTTTGTCTTCACAATAATCTTCCCGCGATGGGAATATATGCACGTAGTCCCTAACAACATTGAAAGCATTATCTTTTAAACTGGGAATAAATGGAATGGGGTTCGAATCTGCAGGAATTGGCCATCTCTGTAGTTGGGATAGGTCTTCGGCCGGTGGACTTGCTGTACTTTTTGCTGGAGTGGGATATTTCTGGGGTACGGCTGGTGCTATGGCAAATGAAATCGGTATACCTTTTGCTGGAGTGCAGGTCCTGTGTGGTGGGGCTAGTGGTGTGGCCAGTGAAGTATGGGTACAGTCTGCTGGAGTCGGTCCTACGTTTTGTGTCACTGGTTGTACAACCAATATAAGTGGGGTGTTGTCTGATTTCTCCGGCACCACCACGTTTTTCAAGGACTTTGCTAGTGCTCCTTCAGGTTCGGCAATCACCCTCTTCCATTTTGATGTCTGATGCACAAGAACAGCATTTGAGTGGAAAAACATGGTATGATGACAGATGGAATATGTATTGATAATGGATGGGCATGACATCTCGACATATATGATGAGTAAACTAAGCAGATGGCGGTGCAACAAAGTAGAAGAAATGCAAGACAACATATGCAAGATACCCACAATCAATAAAACATTGCCAAATTAGAACATGCACCTTGATAGGTGAATAGGACAGGCTATCTGCCTTTGACTCCTCGAGGTTAGAATAGTCATTAGGATCATATTCTGAACAAGAATCAACAGGTGGGAAGCGTATGAGTTTCATTGCATCCAGAATGGCACTCAACGCCTTGGTGCCAATTTTTTAAGTCATTGCAGTGTTTGGCTTCAAGAGTGGACTGCTGCTAGTGCGACACAAAGCAGCTACACAGATCATAGTGTAGATATAACGGGAAAACCTTAAGCATCAGAGTAAAATTAGCAAAGTGGAACTTGCTGGAATATATGTGCTAGTATTGCTGGTATGGCTAGAAAGGGTTCGGATACCAGCTCTCTTCAAGTGAAGGTACGGTACTGTTAATATCAGTGTAACTCTCAAAGGCAACATAGCTCCCCGCATTTCCTTGCTATTCTTATAGGATTCAAGTGGGCAGGCCACTGCAAATCCTATTCCTATGTTTACAAGATCCTACGAATCAAAGAGGCTCAAAGTGTCCATCACAACCGACCGTATAGACCTCTACACTGCAAATGTCCCTGCTCATCTACAGTACAAGGAACATATTGTACTACTATCATACTCCCTCCGTTCCAAAATATAAGTCTTGGTAGAGATTTCTACTATGGATCACATACAGATGTATCCAGATACATTTTAGAGTGTAGATTCACTCATTTTGCTCCATATGTAGTCCATGGTGGAATCTATACAAAGACTTGTATTTAGGAACGGAGAGAGTACATATTAAAGAAGAACGGAAGAGGAACATGGTAAAGAAGAGCAAACAGATTTTGGATAATAAAATGTTGTTTGCGCAGTGCCCACAGATGATGAACCAGAGCGCATTAAGAATGCAACTCGCAGCTGTCTCTTGACCATTTCAAGCGGTTGGATGAAGATCCTACGTCTCCTAACCCGTCTTCTTCCTCGTCTATGATTCTTCCCATACAGAACACCGCACGGGCCGCCGGCCGGACCACCGGCCCCCATCGCCTGTGTTCCTCCGCCACCCCCACCCCCCACCCCCGCCCCAACCCCCACCTACGTCGAGTTTTCTTCGTTTGGTGAGGCCCCACAACCACCCGATCCCCTTCGATCGCACATGCGTACTCCGGCGAGCTCTGAAAAAACGACTGACCCAATTTTGAAATTTAGTCTACTGTGATTTAACTAGTGTGGAATATAAAAGGGGAAAACCATAAGCATTGGGAGTGTAGTGTTGAGCGTGCCATGACGGATCTGAAGGTGCAAACCGGACAAAGGCAACTTCGCAACCAAGACAAGAAATCAGAGTAAAGCAGTGGCAATCTATTTTCTTGCTGCGATAAATAAGTTGCGCAGATGCGAAAGAGTACCGCCTCTGGTGCGGCGCCGTGTACACATCTGCTGAGAATTTGACGGTGTTGCGGTAGCGATGGCTGTCGGCGGCGTGGAAGCAGATCTAGGAGGGTAGACAGTGGCGGGGATGAAGAGAGAGGATGGGATGCAAGGATCCCAGTTCGAAGCCGTGGATGAGAGAGGTCGATCTCTTGTAATGGACGGCGATGTCGGGGTATCAGCTCCGGCATGGTGGAGGAGGACGGCGGTGGATGGGGTGGCGGACGGCAGCGGACGGAGGACTGTGGGGTGGAGAGGGGTGTTTTGGCGCCCACGGAGTATGAATGGGGAAAAGGGAGGTAGAGAGGAAGGGGGAACCATGTATTCAGGACGCGCTTGTCTTAAATGCGAGGAAATTTACAAACTTAGCCCCCGTTTCAAATTTCTACTACAGTCGGTTGGGGATAGGATGGTAATCTCGCATACACCGAATATTTGCCGACGAGAGTTTGTTTTTGGCGCTCACCGTGTATGAATATGAATCGGGGAGGGAGTCGATTTCAGCCGAGGACACACTGTTTTTTGGCGCCCACCGTGTATGAATCCGGGTGAGAGGCGGTAACGTCACGTTTGGGTGAAATTACAAACCTACCCCTATCGAAACCTATCGAAATCCAGCATATAGGCTTTGCGTGGCAGGGATAGGCAGTAGTGATTTCCATCTCACAGATTTTGGTTTCGGGCGGTTACTGCGACTTTCCCCACTTCGTTCAAATTTTGCAGAGTGCACGTTTACCGTGCCAACTCAATTCGAATCCCGTTTGTATTCTATTTTTTCGGGCGGGATCTATTTTCAATTGGAATTACATTCTATATACATCATTTTTTATATATACTTTCAAAAGCACAACACCATTTATACATAAATATGGTTTACAAATGGCATGATCTCAGATTCATAAGGTTGTATCCATCAATTTGGATTTTCAAATATTTGAAACCACTTGATGTTGAAATCCAATGTATGCATTCCTCGCTAACTGTGTCAAATTAATGTGTGTTTCATGCGGGTTTTTTTACTTCTCAAACATGTATAATGTGTTTCACACACACAACATATAGTGTAATCCCGTTTAGACATTAATTGCATATAAACCATGCATTGTTTGTAATTGAAGAATCTATGGATCACCAATATTGATAAACTATATAACATTACACGTGTGCCCAAATTCAAATGAATATGCATGTTTGATACACCAATTCGCGTTATGATATTATCGATGTCGTGATCTCCAGTTTAAATATTTGAAACCCCTTTAATCCAGATATTCGTCTCATATAGCTATCACTCATTATTATATAGGATTATCTCTCTGGACCTATAAGCGTTGATCGTCTCTCAGGTATCTCTCGTGCTACCTGTATGTCGACAATGATCTTTTATCTTCATAACACACTGACGGTACTCTCTCCCTCGACCTTCATCACTCTATCTCTCTCTAAGTATATCTCGCTCCCTGCTATGTGTCTCTAACTATGATTCTCCATGTGGAATCTCTTTCTCTCACACAAACACAAAACTTTGTCTCCCGGGGTCTCATTTCTCTCTACTATTCCCATGTGTGCCACTCGCACACCCCTCATACAGAGATGTCTTTCTCTCCTTATATATGAGAACCTATGACTCTTCCTCTTCAATATCTCTTTCTCACACACAAACACAAACTTTGTCTCCTAGGGTCTCATATTTCTCCATTGTTCTCTTGTATGTCGCTCACACACACCCTCTCTCCCTAGAGATATATTGCGTTCCCTCGTATGTCTCTCTAGCTATCACTCTCTTTGTGAAATATCTTTCTCTCTCGCAGACACAAAACTCCGTCTCTCTGGATCTCATTTCTCTCTGACATCTGTTTGTATGTGACTCACATGCACCCTCTCTCTATCTCTCTCACACCCACACACATAACCCGGCCTTCTGATCCACTCGACTCCTATCTCTAACGCACACTAGCTAGCATCTTTATCTTTCTATTTATCTATTTCTCCATCAACCTTCTTTCTCTCCCTTACTCTTGATTCCTATCACGCACACTACATATGTTTTTATCTACATGCAGACAAGTGCCCTCTCAGACACATATATAACTTCACCCTTTGAACCACCCGACAGTCATCTCCAACACCCAAACTAGCGGATGTCCCTCTAGCTAGCATCTCCATCTCTGTATCTATCTGTAGTTTCTCCGTCAACATTTCTTTCTCGCACGGAGTCTTGCTTCCTATCACCTACCCTATATATGTCTCACAATACATATGCATTTATAGGTTGGTCTCTTTTTCACAATCGTTGCGCCTCACTCCCTTTGCTCGCCATAGATGCATGCTCCAGCCCACGCCACTATCTCTTAAAGACAAAAACACATGCTCAATTGTCCGGCCTTCTTCCCTGCATTATCACATGCATGCATATTGTCATACCGATCCGTCTCGCCCATGTTGTTGATCTTATGACTTATGTCTTCTTTCTTTTATCTCTATCATGCGCGCGCGCACACACACACACACACATCCCACGTATACATGTATACCTATCACACATGCACGTTCAAGGTCTCTATGTCTCCATACGTAGTTAAGTACCATCAATCCTAACGGCACATCGAATCGTTCTCCTCTTTTGTGCACCTAACTTCCGCCTGGATGGGTAAAACACACACTCACACACTTAACAATCTCCTTCTAGCTAACCCCCCCCCCCCCCCGCCTCTCACTCTTCCCCTATATCCCCAAAACCAATAAGACCATCCCTTTGTTCAATTCCCGCCTACATGCGCCATCGATATATAGTAGTCTTCCTCGGTGTCTCTTGAACAAACACGTTCTCTCGATGTCGACTCCTCTCACGCGCACACACCTTCTCTTCCCTCTCTACGGGCATTTTCTCTCTCGCACCCCATCGTTGGTGGCCTCTGCCATACACATCACCTCTCTATGATGAAGCCATGCACACTTAAATTACATCCGCCACAGAGGACCCCGCGACACACACACACACACACCCCACACTAAGACTCCATCGCTCTCTCACACACACACACACAAACACACACACACACACACACACACACACACGCACGCACGCCCCCCCCCCCCCCGCCACACACTAAGACTCCATCTCTCTCTCTCACACACACAAACTAAGACTCCATCTCTCTCTCTCTCTCACACACACACACACACCACACACACACACTAAGACTCTATCTCACACAAACATGCTCTAGGCGGAGCATTTGTTCCTACCACCCTTCATCCAACCTTACCCGTATGATAAACAATCACCTTTATTTACCTGCATAACATGGACAAATTCCACATTACTTTAGTAGTCAGCAAACTTATCATCTGTACCCTTATAAAAAACGAGTTGGTGGTGATGGTGTGCCTGCCATCTTGTAATACATACCGTATGATCTATATCTGAGGATAGAAAGCAAACTATGATAATTTTACAAAAGATACCCGCACCTCTCTCCACATCATTATCTCCCGCAACCTCATTGCTCAGCAATTAAAAAAGGAATAAGTCTCTTGAACAATCTAGCATGCATGGTGGCCGCTGCCGCCTGCCGGCGCCGTCCATCCCCATGCCTCCGCCCATTCCGACCACCAGTCACCACCACGCTCCACTCCTCCTGGCCTTATCTCTCATCTTTCATTTTTTTCGATGACATTCTCGAGATACCAGTTTTCTGATAAAATTCTCGAGATATCTTTAGTTTTTACACATGGGATTACTCCTGCATGGGTCAATCACAACAGGTGTTTTGTAAAAAATTGCACATTGATGTTCCGTGCAATGCACGAGAATCTTGCTTGTAATTATATAACGCAAATCATGAGCAGGAAGTGACATTTTTTGACACAACCACGTTAACATGGCCACGTAAATCACTAGCTAAAGTAAATACCATTATACTTATATCCCGATGCAAAAGGTTGAGTACATGTCCGAAGAATAGAGTCGCACACACGCACTCTGTCTCTCAGAATCTATCTCAGACACGCACTAGTTACGTGACGCCCACTTAAGCAGACACGTATGTTACAATTTGTGCACCCGCGGGTACACGTGATGCTACGCATTTATTTAAGCCGGAAGGCAAACCCAAATAGTAGCTGCATTCATTCCCCTCCCGCCGCCTCTTCTCTGTTCACCGTCACCCGGTAGCCATGGGCCAGCCGATGGTAACAACATACGCCATACTCCCGCCGGAGCGGCGCTTTAATATGGAAATTTTAGTGGTCATGCATGCATCTTTTTGTGCTAGCACTCCTATATAAGGGTTGACCGGTCGCTTCCTGCAGACGTGCGCGGGCGGTGGAAGAGGAAGGAGAAGGGAAGCAGGCTGTGGAGTAACCTTTTTTACCACAATTTCTTAGGAAACTGAGTGCAATAATTGAGTAGTTTTGCAAACTACCAGTACTACACCTGAAACGGTTCAAAACCTATACTCCCTTGCCAGCGCACGCTTCCCGCGTGATACGGTCAGCATGGCCCTGGAGCGTTAGTGCCGCATTAATGCCCGGCCAGAGTGGAGGCAAGCTCTCACTGGCGCCGGCTTTGAAGTGGCGCGACGGCCGAGAGTGCGCCGCTTCCCGGTGCACGCGACCGCTCCGCGTCAAGACTGGCCATAGGCCCTGTTTGGATCCATGGGTTAGAGTTAGTTTGAGCTAGTTGGGGCTCAAATAGCATGACGTTTTAAATTGGGGCAAGTTGCACCGAACCCACCAAAAAAACTATCCCACCCAAGAGGTGCTAACTGGAGATAGTTCTCATTGGGAACACTGAAAAATCACTCTTCTCTCTCCATGAAGTGCATTTATTCTCAATCTAACCCTGTCGCCCAAACACCTCTTTGGCCCAGTTTGGATCCATAGGTTGGAGTTAGTTTGGGTTAGTTTGGACTCAACTAACCCAAAAGCATCCAAACAGGAGGGTTAGTTTGGGTTAGATGCATCTAACCCATTCAAAAAATCTAACCCACTCAAGAGGTGCTTATTTGGGTTAGTTCTTCTCGGGACCACTAAAAAATACATTTTTCTCTCGCTCTCCCCACAGTAGATCCCTCCCCACTTTCTCGAAGCTTCTCGTCCTTTCGCTCCCTCCCTCTTGCACCGCCCATGAAGGCGCCTGCCATCCAAACACCTCTTCGGCTAGAGTTAGTTTAGGGTTAGTTCAGGGTTAGAATCTAACTCTAACCTCTAACTGAGTTAGAGTATCCAAACAGGGCCTTTGGCTATAGTTAGTTCAGGGTTAGTCATGAGTTAGTCTAACCTCTAGCTAAGTTAGTGTATCAAACAGGGGTAGTATAGGACATGCAAGTTGCTCAAAGCATACAGGAAAATTCGTACGTGAAAGGATTTTTTCTTTTTGAAAACGGAACGTGAAAGGAATTTTTTTTAGAATTCTCTTGGCATGTCGCTAACATGTGATAGTTAACCGACCTCAATAGACAGCAGAAACGCCAGCCCGCCGCACTTTGATAGAGATGAGGAGGGAGAAGCGATATAGTCTGCTGGATTACTAGAGATAGGTGTCGCACGGAAGCCAAGAAATATGGTGATTAGCATGGGTTAGCCATTTACTAGTATGATGTAACTACACTGGGCTGCTGTGTTTCGTACTCTTCCAGTCCACCGTGGTGATGATTGGTTAATTTTATATTGCTGAATAATATTAAACATTATGAGTGCAGACGCTCCACCACGAGGTTCCTTGCTCCTTCTTGGTCGTCCGGAATCTATGTTCTTCCACTCTATTTTTTTACGTGAGCTTTATTCATCCTTTTGCCAACACGCGAGACATCTAGCTTCAAGGTGCACGTGTTATGCAAGGATCATCCCATCTATATGAACAAAACGTGGGACTGGAACTACGAGACGGACATGTACCCAGGAGTGGACGTACGAACCTGAGTAATGTAGCGCAGTAAGTGAAGTAGAAAGGCACAAATGGTATGAACATGCGTGGCATATAGGGTGTGTTTGGTTGCGTTCTCATCTCAGCATAGTTGTTCCCTCTTCATGCATGCTCAACTCAACACCCCTCTTCATGCATGCTCTCTTCATGCATGCTTCTAGTGTATTTGTGCTAATCTAATGTGGACTCATGCACCCTCCATACACTCTACCAAACATCCAGAAGTAGGTCGAGAAGGGAACTCTTGGGCGGCATTTGTTTCTTACTACGTACTACCACTAAATGTTGTACGTGCAATGCACGGTGATGTTATGGAGTACGTGCCTAAGTACTCTACTACTACTATATTAGTTGGAGGCACATATTAACTTTTATATTTGTTTACGTGTATGCCCCGAGACCTTCCAACTAGATGTGTCTTTCTCTCCAGGTCGCACTTTGTATCGTTCATACCACTAAGTACTACTACTTGTGGTCTCTGACCCAGAAGTGGAAGAAGTGGAGATGCTCTACCATGCTGTTTTTTTATGCTGGGCTCTACCACGTTGTTCATGTCCCACTCCTTTCGCTGACGTGTGGGACATCCAGCACGTGCCGTGTTTGGCACCCTTCGTCGTAAGAGTTGAAACGCTAGCATTCATTAGAAATAAAAAATAATTATAAATCGGTAGTGATACTATTTTTTTGCGAACCAATCAGCAGTGATACTATACCACGTGGTTTCCTTGCTCCTCGATATTGGAAAGGATACTTCCGTTCGCCAACATGTGGGACGTCGACCATCCTGGTCCACTTGCCATGCACGCAGAACTCCAAGGGAGAGTCACCCAGGTCATAACGCCGCAGTAACAATGACTAATGAGCCATCAAATCACATGCCCACTTCCAACTTTGAAGTTGCTTGGACGAAGGGACCATCATGAATTCGTTGAATTCCGCTTCTTGAAGAAAACTACTGTACCAGCAGTACTGCTAGCTACAGTAGTTACTCCAACAGAGGCCTCCTTTCGTTCATAGGATAGGAATATGAAAATCATAGGAAGTGAGATGACATGCATCCCAATTCCTATAGAGAAAGAGATTCCATTTGATGCTTAGGATAGGAATTTTTTCATTTAGTCTAGGCTAATGTACTGGTAATTTTCTCTAAAAACTACAGCAGTAACTAGTAGTACCGGTACATGCTCGTACTCAGACACAGACACACACACACTAACTACTAGTACTACTACTTCTCACATGCTGGCCAGACGTCGTCGTTCTCCTTCCCGGCTTTGTCGGAGACACCCCACCGTGCTTGGATCTCCGCCGACCTCTCCGCAGCAGCGCGTGTGTCCTTTTCTTTCTTGTGACGGCGGGCCTCTCTTTTCTTGAGTGCTTTCTGACTTTTCCGCTCCCTCTGTGCGGCTTTGGACGCCTCTTGCTCTACCGCCCATTCGGCCTTGTCATATTCAAATTCCTCCCACATAGTTGTGAGGTCGCGACCGGCGATGAACTCGGCACGGCGCGATGCCATCGCTTCCCTACCATTTTGTGTGCGGTCATGGGTGGCGAGGAACTCGGCGCGACGGGATGCCATTGCTGCCTTACCGGTTAGTGTGCGGCGCGGTGGCATGAACGGCGCTTGGTGAGAGCTCTGGGGTGGAGTGGCCGGACAACCGTATAGTGCATTGGTTTGTCAAGAGCTCAAGGACAGAAGACGAAGCAAATTTGGATTCCCCTTCAATCCTGGTCATTTATTACCGAGTAAAATGCATTGGCGGTCATCGAACTTGTCTTGATAGCTCACTTTGATCATTGTATACGAGATATGGTGATTATACGGTCACTGGCTCAGCGTATAGCTCCGTATTTGTCTGGTTGACCAGTCAAACAGTCCGCATGCGCTTCATCAGCTCGTGTTCTTTATATATGTACGCGGGCCTCCCTGTTAATGGAGAAAGAAATACTATAAAAACCAAAATTATGCTGGAGTCTGGACCGCTTCCGGAGCCCGCTCTCACCGCCCTGGCCCCTCAAGACGCCTGCAGCCCGCCGCATGCATGCATAGCAAGTAGTACTCCTTATGTGGAGGAGAGAGAGGCATTGACAAAGTCAAGGAGTGGGCTCTGCAAGAGCACGTCTCTACACGTGCTCCTAGGTATAAAAAAATAATTCTAAAAAAAGGCAAAAAAACAATTGTGTCTTAAAAACAAAGGTAAAAAACATTTGGGAGGAAATAGATAGAGAGAAAGTGAGAAAAAGCTGTAACCTGGGCATTACATGAGGAAGGAGGGTGTGGTGTACATGCGAAGTTCACTGGGCTGCCGTGTTTCACACTCCTCCGTCGTAACAGTGGAGACAATAGCTTTCATAAAATATAAACAATGAATACTCGTTGCTCGTCCTCTATATCGGAAAGAATACTTTCATTCGCGGACATGTGGGACGTCGACCATCCTGGTCGACCTGCCATGCACAAAATTATCCTGGTCTACCCCGGTCGTATCGCAGGCCCAACTTTTCCCACTGTAAGTTGTTCGGACGAAGGAACCATCATGACTTCGTTAAATTCCGCTTCTTCAAGAAAACTTACTGTACCCGCAATACTGCTACCACACGCGAATACTAGACGGCACTGTACCACGTCATATCACTGAAACCCACTAGGCCAAACTAGCCCACCTAGGTCATCTATTTTGGAACGGAGGGAGTACTACACTGCTATGATTTTTTGTTGCACGTTCTCTGTACTTTTGCTATGATTTTCCTACCCTATGAACCAAATGAGGCCTGAATGTATGTTGACTATTGTCTGATTGATCGCTAAGCCTACAATTTTAGGAGTTAGGGATATTGTTCGATCAACGAGGGATAAGTATAAGCGTACAACGAGCTCATCAGCCCCAAAGTTTCTCTTCGGTGAGTGTTTTGCAAGTACTATAGCTCGCACAGTAGCTAGCCTACTAACACCAAGAATCATCAAACAAGCCCTGCTAATATGATAAACAGTTCAAACTTACATCTAAGCATGCCATATATTACATCAAAAGCTGGTGAGGATACATCTGTTTCCATAACTCGGAGAGGGTTCGCATGATTCATCCCATGATTCACTATCAAACAAAAGCAGCAAGATCCGCCCACACAATACAGTGCACTAGCCCTAAGATGGTTTGATAACACACGTTGTTCTGGTAATTAAGCACAGAGCAATGCAAACTACCCTGAAGGATTAGCGCGACCAACTATTTCTTGTCATCGATCTCTCGGGCAATGACCACAGCACGGACAACGGCATGGGAATCGATTTCTAGGGCGATGTCCACAGGACTGACCGCGACATCGGAATTGATCTCTGGGGTGATGTCCACAGGATGGACAGTGGCATTAGAATCGATCTCCGGGGCGATGCCAACAGGACGGGCAACGACATCGAAATCATCAAGGACGTCCACCGACACCTGCACAACCCTAACATATTAGCAAGCACATTGCAAATAATCAAAAACCACAACTATGGTAATAAGCCATTATTTTTTACCTTGTGCAGCTCACCGGGGGATCTCATCCCTCCGAGGGCCATCTCCTCGTCCTCGATGGGGGACATCACCTTGCCAAGGGAATACTGCTTCTCAACGGCGACTATCTCCTCAAACTCGGTCTTGAGCCTCACATAGGTGGCAATCAGAGTTCCTGGGGTAGGCACGGTGGGGCCCTTGCTGTTCTTCCAACTTTCTTTGAGGAGTTTGTCCGCCAACGTCCTCAACTCTTTGGCTAGTGCTTGTTTCTTCGAGTTCTTCGTCTCCATGGGTTGGCCCGCCAACATAGTCAACTCGTTGGTCAGTGCTTGCTTCCTGGAGATCGCTGTCTCCAGTGGATTGTCCACCGGCAACTCTTTGCCTAGTGCTCTAGGATCCATCAATGAACTGACAAGCAAAAAGCAATCGAAAGGAAACCACAATCGTAATGAAAACGGGAAAAGAATTAGATGTGAGAATCGGTCGGTGCTTCGCAAAAAGAAGATTCTTGGAATGAAAATATAGCAGCATAACTGATTCGCCCACCTTTCCTTCGTCGGTATGGAAGAAAAATGGCAGAATTGAGTAGCCTGGAGTGAGGTTTTCTTCAAGAAAGGGAAGAAAGGGCTTGAACAAGCGTTCCACTGAAATGATGGTTGCTTCATCCAGTCCAACTTGGAGTCCACCTTACCACTGCTGGTAAAGGTGTGGGTTTTGTGATATGAAGGGTCATGACGGCCACACCGGGGTAACCGGTGAGTCTCGACTGTAGCACCTCGCTGTGATTTGGTGGATGGCACACGGGCACGGATGCTTTGAAATGTCCCGCGTGTAGATAGAGCGACTAGTCAAATAGGAGTGCTCAATATTGTGCACCGCGACCAAGGCGGAGACGAAAACGAGAGAACTACGTAATCAATGCATGAGTTTAATTAGGGTAGTTTTTTAAAGTACGAGATACATTCCTCCAATCGCAAAATGCCTTGGTTCATGAGATTTGAGATTGAGCCCTATAAGACTAGCCACAGTGGGAGTAACTTCAGCAGTAACATCGAGTCCAACTCAGCAAATTTGCTTATGTTGCAATGAGTTAACGAGGAGAGAGGTAGTTGTAGTAACTTAGCTAGTTACTGTAACATCACATGTCCCAATGCGATATGAGTCTATAACCTAATAAATGAAGCTTTGGATGTTACGACACTTATGTTACTACCCACTTTGAAGGTACTCGACCTTCCTTACAATGCCAACCTCGGCTACCCGGCGCTGGCCCAGTTCATGGCCGCCACGCACCCGGCGTACAACCTCATGAAGATGCCCGGGAGCAGCGGTGTCCTCACCGTGCCTGGGGACATCGGAGATGCCCTGCGGGTACTCAAGCTCGCCTACAAGGCAGCGGCCTCGGCACAGCCATCCGACGCGGAGACCCCCGAACCGAAGGGGGCTGCACCTGCCAAGAAGAGGCAGTTGTTCACCCAGGACAAAGAAAAAACCAAGCAGATACCTGTCGACGAAGATGGGTCCTCCAGTGCCACTTTCACCATAGGCGCCAATCTGGAGCCTGAGCAAGAGGAAGCCCTGATTAGGTTGCTGCGTGCAAATAAGGAGGTATTCGCTTGGGAGCCTGATCAGTTGGTGGGGATCCCCCGGAGTGTCATCGAGCATCACCTCAACGTGTGCCCAAACGTGTGCCCCGTGAAGTAGAAAGCCAGGCGGCAGTCCGCAAAGAAGCATGCCTTCATCGTCCAAGAAACCCGCAAGTTGGAGGCCGCTGGGGTCATTCGCGAGGTCCGATACCCGGATTGGTTGGCCAACCCGGTCGTTGTGCCCAAGAAGGGGGGAATGGAACGCATGTGTGTCGACTTCACCAACCTCAACAAGGCATGCCCGCAAGATCCGTTCCCGCTCCCCCGCACCGATCAGATCGTTGATTCCACCGCGGAGTGCGACCTGCTCTGCTTCCTGGACGCCTTCTCTGGGTATCACCAGATCAAGATGGCGGTGGAAGACGTCGAGAAGACCACCTTCCTGACCCCATGCGGGGTGTACTGCTATACATGCATGCCATTTGGGTTGCGTAACGCGGGGGCGACCTTTCAGCAGCTGATGCACATCGCCTTGGTCCAGCAGCTCTGGAAGAATGTCGAAGCCTACGTCGACGAAATCGTGGTGAAATCTCGGGAGGCCAAGACCCTGATACAGGACCTGGAGGAGACCTTCGCGAGCCTCGACGCAGTGAACCTGCGGCTCAACCCAGAGAAGTGTGTGTTCGGAGTCCCCTCAGGTAAGCTCTTGGGCTTTCTCATCTCCCATCGGGGCATCGAGGCTAACCCGGAGAAGGTCAAGGCAGTCGAGGACATGAGCCCGCCGAAAACCCTCAGAGAAATACAGAAGCTCACCGTACGTGTGACCGCGCTAGGGCGCTTCATCTCCAAACTGGGGGAGCGAGCACTGCCTTTCTTCCGGATGATGAGGAAGAAGGGACCATTTGAATGGACCGAAGAGGCAGATAAGGCGTTTCAAGACCTCAAGAGGTACCTAACCAGTCCTCCAGTCATGGTGGCCCCGCGTCCTCAAGAGCCCTTGCTGCTCTACCTCGCTGCCACTCCCTACTCCGCCAGCGCAGCCCTAATGGCAGTTAGAGTAGAACGCCAAATCAGAGCCACGTCAACCACCCTAGACAAGGCAAGGAAAGAACAAGGGAGGCCCACGGGAGATGTAACTACAGCCGAGGAAGATCGGTCGTCGAAGGGTGCACCTGGGGCAGAAGAGGCCTCCCCTCAGGACGGACGGCCTCCCGAGGCCACATCACCTCGCAAAGCGCCCTTGCCTCCGGAGGGCGCCACGAACACTGATACTCTCGGCCTTGTTGAGCACCCAGTCTACTTTGTCAGCACAGTGTTGCGAGACGCGAGGGCACGGTACCCCATGTCCCAGAAGCTCCTCCTCGCACTACTGGTGGCCTCGCGCAAGCTGCGTCACTACTTCCAAGGGCATCCCATCAAGGTCGTCTCGTCATACCCCTTGGAGAGAGTGCTCCGGAGCCCTAACTCGGCTGGACGGGTCACCGAGTGGAACATAGAGCTGCAAGCGTTCCAGCTCGAGTTTAGCACGACTAGGGTCATCAAAGGGGCAGTGCTAGCAGACTTCGTAGCCGAAAAGACTAAAGCACCCGGCCTCGAGAACAACGAGGATCGGTCCCTCTCCCCGGGGAGTGGGGCACCGGAAGGCTGGGTCGTGTACTTTGATGGGGCGTTCTCCAGGCACGGCGCCGGGGCAGGAGCGGTGCTGATATCGCCAACTCAAGACAAGCTCTGCTACGCCGTACAGCTCTTTTTCCAGCAAGGCGAAAAGGTCTTGAACAACATAGCGGAATATGAGGGTTTGATAGCAGGGTTGAAGGCAGCGGCAGCTTTGGGGGTGAAGCGCCTCACCGTCAAAGGTGATTTGCAGCTCCTTGTCAACTTCTCCAACAAGGTGTACGAACCAAGGGATGAGCACATGGAGACCTATCTAGCGGAGGTCCGCAGGATGGAGAAGCAGTTCTGGGGGCTGGAATTAAAGCATGTGCCCCGTGGCACCAATCAGGAAGCCGACGACATCGCCAGACGGGCATCCAGGCGGCTACCTCAGGAGCCTGGCGTATTTGAAGAGCGGCTCTTCAAGCCCTCAGCCCAACCGTCGTTGTCAAGCACCGCCAAGCCTCGAGAGGAACTCCCTCACCCACCGGCCTCAGGATCCCCGGCCTGCGGCCCCGCCTCAGGGGCACGCCTGCTCCTGACTATGGAACCTCAGGAGTAATGCTGGATCACTGAACTCCGGAGTTATTTGACACAGGGGGCCCTGCCGGAGCAAGAGGGAGAAGCAGAGCGCGTGGCGCGGCAAGCCACGGCATACTGCATCAGGGACGGAGAGTTCTACCGGAGACGTCCGAACGACGTATCCCTGCGCTGCATTTCCAGGGAGCAAGGGAAGGAACTGCTAGAAGACATACACGGCGGGGACTGCGGGCATCACTAGTCATCGCGGACCCTCGTCGGCAAAGCATTCCGCAGCGGGTTCTATTGGCCCACCGCACTCAACGACGCTGTCGAGCTGGTGAAAGCTTGTGAGGCTTGCCAATTTCATGCCAAACAGATCCATCAGCCGGCAGGAGGATTGCAGACTATACCCCTTTCATGGCCACTTGCAGTTTAGGGGCTGGACATTCTAGGCCCGTTCCCTTGGGCGCCAGGGGGCTACCGCTACCTCTACGTCGCCATAGACAAATTCACCAAGTGGGCAGAAGTGTAGGCCGTCTGCACCATCCCCGCGGGTTCCGCGGTCAGGTTCATCCGGGGCATCGTGAGCCGGTTCGGGGTGCCGAACCACATCATCACAGACAACGGTTCGCAGTTCACCAGTAACCTCTTCAAAACATACTGTGCTAACCTTGGAACACAGATATGCTACGCTTCGGTGGTGCACCCGCGGAGCAACGGCCAAGCCGAACGAGCCAATGCGGAGGTCCTGAGGGGACTCAAGACAAGGACATTCAAGAAGAAGCTGGAAGCCTGCGGCAGAGGTTGGTACGATGAGCTCCAGTCCGTGTTGTGGTCCATCCGCACAACCGCGACCAAGCCAACCGGGGAGACCCCGTTCTTCCTGGTCTACGGAGCCGAAGCAGTCCTCACTCACGAGGTCAGACATTGCTCCGCGCGGGTCCTAGCGTTCGATGAGGCGCAACAGGACGCCATGTGGGGGGTGGACCTTGTGCTGGGGGAGGAACGCCGCCGAGAAGCTGCGCTGCGAGCGGCGAGGTACTAGTAGGCGCTGCGGCGATATCACTGCCGCAGCATCCGCCCCAGGACCCTCGAGGTAGGAGACCTTGTGCTCAGACGGGTCCTCTCCAGGGAAGGGCTACACAAGCTCTCTCCCATGTGGGAGGGCTCGTTCAAGGTTGTTCATGTTTCCAGGCCAGGCTCCGTGCGCTTGGAGACCCGGGAAGGGGAGCCGATCCAGAACGCGTGGAACATCCAACACCTCCGGAGGTTCTACCCATGAAGGCCCAGAGCCTGTGAAGAAGGCGAACACCTGTGAAGATTAATCCTTTTTTGGAAAAGGCCCTGAGCCTGTGAAGAAGGCGAACGCCTGTGAAGATTAATCCTTTGTTGGAAAAGGCCCTGAGCCTGTCAAGAAGGCGAACGCCTGTGAAGATTAATCCTTTTTTGGAAAAGGCCCTGAGCCTGTGAAGAAGGCGAACGCCTGTGAAGATTAATCCTTTTTTGGGAAAGGCCCTGAGCCTGTGAAGAAGGCGAACGCCTGTGAAGATTAATCCTTTTTTGGAAAAGGCCCTGAGCCTGTGAAGAAGGCGAACGCCTGTGAAGATTAATCCCTTTTTGGAAAAGGCCCAGAGCCTGTGAGGAAGGCGAACGCCTGTGAAGCTCGTTACCCTAAGAAGAAAGGCCCAGAGCCTGTGAAGAAGGCCAATGCCTGTGAAGCTCGCCGCCCGTGACACTCTCACGTAATAATGAGTGGGGCTGTACACGCCCCGGAGTCTTAGGAGCGCTGGCCTCAGGCCCTGGGGCTCCCTCCCACGCCTAGTGGCAGCACTTAGCTCCGCGCTGGTGAGAAGACGTCGAAGACTAGGCTAGGTGCCGGACGCGGCTCTTTTTTCATTTGCTTTCCGCAGTTGGTTCGCTTTGTTCGTAGTTGAAGTTTTATTGGAATTATTGCCGTCATTGGTTTACATTTCGCCGATTTTCACTCCCCCGTTTTGATTCCTCCTGCAATAAGTCTCGCGAGGGGGAGCGGCCGAGTGCCCTCGCGAGGATTCCTGTCCTACTCGTTCTGAGGTTTCACGACCCGGGTCCATCTCGGGAGCACCCCTCCGGTCCGTGCCCCTCAGGCACCGCGACACGCACACAGGGCCTGGGTCGGTCGCCCCCCACGGCTGGGGCCGGGAACTATTTACGTGCGGACACGCATATGGAAAACGCGAAAGCTAAATCAAGGTAGTTTTTAACAGCAACAACATGCAAACACGCCCCCACAGGGCACCATGCATCTGTTCTCTTTTACACAGGAAACAAAAGGGAAAGAAAGGATGATCCAGACGCGGCACGCCTCGCTCCGGCTAGCCGAGGCGATCCGGGACGCGTCCGGGGTTCAGGTGGACTCCCTCTCGCGCTTCACCGGGACGTGGCAACGAGCGGATGAACAGCCACCCCCAAGCAGGCGCGACGGCGTGGGGGCTGGCTGTGGCCACCGCTGGAGGAGCCGCCTAAAGAAGAGTTGGTGGAGCTTTGGGAGCATCGAGCGCCGCCATCCGAGCGGGCGCTCTCTCCTCCGTCGTCGTCGGGGCGAGGCCCCTGGCCACGGTCGTCGCCCTCGGGGCAGCATCCCGCGTGGCGACCATCTTCCTCAAACACCCTCACATAGAGGGTGCCGCCGCCGTCGAACTTGAAGTGCAGGGTGCACCGCTGACCCAGGCCACGCGCGCGGGCAAACGTTTGCCATCCGCGGGTCAGGGCCCCATTCCCAGAAGGGGAGACTTCAAGCAAAACCCAGGAGGCCCTGCTGCAACAACCGTCAGCCTGCAGCCAGAAGCCGCACCGGGCGCTGGCCGGCAGCTCGTTGATGAAGAAGCGGGGGAGCTGGAGCCAGGTGCCGGTCGGGTCCGCCGACCACACGACGAACTCCGGCAGCACCTCCGCCGAGCGAAAGCGCGGCCTGGGGGGGCGCGCAGTCACGGCCTGCCTCCCCTTGGCAGCCGAGCGCTCACCACCCCGCGGGGAACCATCCCTGTGGCCGCAGGGAGCCGCAACGGGGACCGCGGGATGCTTGCGGGGACGACCCCGCCCGCGCTTGGCCGGGGGGGAGTCGGGCCCCGCCCGACTGGCCTTCCCCTTCTCCGCGGCTAAGAACCTCTTTGGAGCCATGCGAGCGGCGAGTGGCTAAGGAGAAGTAGAAGAAGAGAAGCAGGAAGGGGCGGACTAGCGGAGCTCACGCGGCCCCGTACTTATAGCCGGAAAAGGCCAACCGTTGAGCACCACGATCGTAGGTAATAATGACCCGTATCTATGCATGTAGGGACTAGTCAAGTCATGCAGTTGCCACGGCGTCGTCGGGAAGCGGAGACGCCCACGTCCTATCAAACCGCCACGCGGCGCCCAAGGCCGCAGGCTATTAGGGCCCGCGGCACTTCGCTCTCGCCCTTTCGCCTCTCGGTACGGCCAAGTCCGGGCGCGCCTTGGGCCTGGGGGCTACTGTTGGCGTTCTGGGAACGGGGGTCCCCAGACTGGCCTGCCTGCGGCCTGCAGCGTGGCTCAAAGGAGGCCCAGCACGGCCCAACTTCATCAACACAAGACTCAAGACCCTCGCGAGGGGCCAAGCCTCGCGGGGCGGACGACGTGGTGCTTCCTCAGGCGCAGCCTCGCCAGGATGGCTCATGAGGAGGCGGAGAGATCAAGGCAGGGTACCTCGCGAGGTGCCCATGACGCAAGCCATGGCGACCAAGGGCGCCGGGCGGGCGCCAGCCCGCGCAGTGTCCTCCCTTTCCTCTTTGGTGCAAAGGGGGCAAGTGTAGGCGAGAGGATCAAGCAAAGGCATCCATTTCGGTGTGACAAGACCAAGACCAGTCCAACGGCGGGAAGGAGGTCATCGTGGAGCCCAGAACGGCGTCACCACAGGACCTTTGGCAGGCGAGGACAAACTTTAGTCAGGATAAGAGTACTGTATGTTCCCCTTCGAATTGGCCGATTGTTGGCGCCCTTCCCGCTCAATATTTGGGACGAGGCCCAGGGCCTTTTCCTATAAATAGGACTAACCACCCCCAGGGTAGAGGCATCTGGTATCCAGAATCCGAGGAGAGAGAGAGAGAGGTAGAGAGAAGGGTGGCTGAGCTCACTTAGCAGTTCATCCCCCCAGCTAGAACACACCCTCGCGAGGCTGTTCTCCCTTGTACTGTTCATCGTCATCGGCCCAAGAGGCAATCCACCCACCACAAACTAGAGTAGGGTATTACACCACAATGGTGGCCCGAACTAGTATAAACTCTGCGTCCCTTGTGTTATTCCTTCAGTAGTTAGATCCTTGCGAGACGGAGAGGTAGAGGGCAAAATCTCCACGCGCACCCCAGAGTTCAAACCTCAAGGGTCTGCCGGAACCCGAAATCCGACACTGTTGTGACCTTTTGGTGCACTGCACAAAACTCTTCTTAAAAGAAGTGACTTTTGTGCTGTTTAACTAGAATGTCAGAATGGAACAGTTGGTTCATTTTGGTGGAACTGCACAAAGGGAGATCTGTGTTCAATTCCTTATCATCCATATTGGCGCCATAACCTTCCTTTAGGTAAGAATGATATTTAATGCATGTGTTCATCTCTATTTTCCGACTGCCATGAGAAAATAATGCTGTTTTTACTAGTACACTTGTACTCCCTCACTGACAAAACCAGTTCTGAATTAGAAGGCCAATCATGTACTTGGTTTCACCAACTGGTGAGGAGAAAGAGAAATAGAGCATGAAGATGAAGAATAAGAAGAATAAACAATGCCAAGGCGATCTTGCTGAAGCCAGAGGCCTCGGTCGAGGCCATTCAAGGGCTCTGGCAACTACTACCTTACATGTGAGACGATCCTCCAAGGAGCCCTTCCACTTCTGCTGTCTCACTTAATTAATTAGGAGTACTTAAGTACCACTAATTTATTACTGCCTAATTTTCCTGTTGGAGTTAAACAAATCTTTAGTAGGACCCTATGCTGAATCATGTACGTGTGTATGTTTGTCTATGGAGGTGAATCATGTGGTGGAGCAGGGAGGGAATATTATTAGTGTCATGACATAATAGTGCTATTGTTTTGCATGTCAATTTATTGCCACTGGTTCAATGAGGCAATGTTTTGTGTATTTGTCCATCATGAATTTGATGCTACTGTTTGAGTAATATGCTACTATCTTCCTATCCTTTCTCACTAAGCCAATGAAGGTTTCACCTTGTTCCTACTTGTGCAAACAGGGATCATGTTGTGCCAATCATACATTTTAGTGGAACTACAAAAGACAATAAAATGAAATGTATCCCAGCCAATGATTTAACTCTGCTGGAAGTTCTTGATAATCTTTCGATATAATCTAAGCACTAGTAAACAAGAGTGATTTCAACCATACATTTGAAGGGCACAAAAATATATACTATTGTGTGATTCTGGTGAGTGCTTTATCATCTCTTATGGGACTACATGAATAAGCTTCTTTTCTCAGGTTGGTATGGGCCTAAGGCCTTCATCCATATTAGTTTGCTGTAATCTCTATTTGTATCGTGCTACTGTCATGAGAAACTCCTTTATCTTTCCACGTTAAAGTTTTGCAACCTATGATAAATGGCAATGCTTTGAGTGTTGAGTTGACCTAATTGGCACTGATTAAATAAACTAATGCCTCTCTTTAAGAAAGACTACTATGTTGCTAACTTTACCCATTAAGATAATGAGGGTGCTTCTATTTGTTAGTGTATGTTTCATCAACTAGTCCCACTATTACAGTAATCTCACTCTCTCAATTTATGTGCCAACAGGGATGCTCGATTTTGGTGGAACTGCACAAAAACTTTGGGTGCTTCATTGCCTCGACAGCTTTCGTCCTTTCCTGTCAGTCGCTAAACTCTGCTTGCTTTGTTCCTTTGTTGTCAGTCGCTTGGCTTATCTCGGCTTCCAGTCAAAGGAAATAGTAATTGATATGCTACCTCACACAGGTTGCACTACAGGAATCAGCTATTTTGCCGTCTGCCACGGCGGACGGCAAAGGCATGAACGGCGGACGGCAAAGGTCTTTGCCGTCAGCCGCGGACGGCAAAAGGCTCCAGCAACGTAGGCTACGGTAAACAGCTACTTTGCCGTATGCTTTCTGGCGGCTGACGGCAAAGGCCCTTTGCCGTCCGCGGCGGACGGCAAAGAGAGCGGACGGCAATAATTGCGCTGTCAGTCCGTTAAGTGGCTAACGGCGGGCCTTTGCCGTCCGCCGCTGACGGCAAAATTTCTAGTGTCTTTGCCTTCTGCCGTATGATGTCATCTACACGTCACTACATGGCATGTTCTTTGCCGTCTGCCACTGATGGCAAAGTCTTTGCCGTCTGCCACTATAGGCAAACTGGCCAAATGGGTCAGCTCCCAGGAAGCACAGCTGGATGCCATGTGTCTTCTTTGCCGTCCGCGGCAGACGGCAAAGAGCCCGTGGCCGTCGGTGGCAGACGGCAAAGAGCCTGCATATTGGCTCTTTTATCTGTTTTTTATTAAATCCAACAATTTTCATCACAAATATATATGACATATATAGATATATTTCAAAAGGCCATTACAGAGCAAACATATAAGATATCCAACACATAACTTCATCATCCAACCATATATATTACATGCATAGTTCCATCATACATAACAAGTTCAACATAGAGGCATCCAAGCATGTATATTACAATATTTTCATCCAACGATACATACATAGTTCAACGATACAAAAGAAACAGAGAAAGGGATAAGGAGCACTCCATCTATGCAAGCTTTCGTCAAGTGAATGAATTCTGCAAAATGAAAAAGAAGAAAGTTAGAACAAGAAGAGTAGAACAAGAAGAAGAGTAGAACAAGAAGAAGACTAGAACAAGAAGAGTATGTCATTTATGAGCTAACTTACGTGAAATGGATCGGTTTTTAGCTAACTTACGTGAAATGGATCGTTTTTTAGCTAGCTTAGGTCAAATGGATCGTTTTTGAGGTAACTAAGGTGAAATGGATCGTTTTTTAGCTAACTTAGGTGAAATGGATCGTTTTTTAGCTAACTTAGGTGAAATGGATCGTTTTTGAGGTAACTAAGGTGAAATGGATCGTTTTTTAGCTAACTTAGGTGAAATGGATCGTTTTTTAGCTAACTTAGGTGAAATGGATCCTTTATGAGCTAACTTAGTTGAAATGGATCGTTTTTGAGCTAACTTAGGTGAAATGGATCATTTATGAGCTAACTTAGTTGAAATGGATCGTTTTTGAGCTAACTTAGGTGAAATGGATCATTTATGAGCTAATTTAGTTGAAATGAATCTTTTTGAGCTAACTTAGGTGAAATGGATCATTTAAGAGCTAATTTAGGTGAAATGGATCGTTTTTTAGCTAACTTGGTGAAATGGATCGATTATGAGCTAAATTAGTTGAAATGGATCGTTTATGAGATAACCTAGGTAAGATGGGTCATTTTGGAGTTAACCTAGGTGAAATGGGTCATTTTAAAGGTAACGTAGGTAAAATGGATCATTTAGGAGCTAATCTAGGTAAAATGGGTCATTTTTGAGCTAACTTGGATGAACTGGATCATTTATAAGCTAACCTAGGTAAAATGGGTCATTTTAGAGCTAACTTAGGTAAAATGGATCGTCTATGAGCTAACTAAGCTAATTATGCAATTTTTGACATAAGTAAACTAAGTACAGACCGTTTTAGAGCTAACTTAGGTAAAGTGGATGGTTTTGGAGGTCAGTAAGCTTATTAAGTCATTTTGGAGGAGGAGAAGCTAAGTCTAGGTCATTATGGTAAGCATTGGAGGAAATAAAGCTAAGTCTAGGTCTTTATGCATGTGTTAAGAAAAACACCAGATAAACTTACCAAGATCCAGGAGGTGTAGGAGCGGGGTGGCTCGTGTCGTTAGCTGGAGAAGGATCGTGCGATGCTTGTCTGGAGTTACGCTGCACCAAAGATCATTTCCAATGTCTTGTTAGCATGATGACACTGAAATGTTAAGACTAGCAAGTAATGTCCATTCAAATAAAACTCACCGTGGTCCCTGGAGCAATCACTGGCATCGGCGGAGCGGTCTGACCTGCCTTCTCGCACACAGACTGCACATTTGGTTTCGACGACTCAGTCATACAAGTTAGTAATGAGACAAACACTACATGAATGTTTTGGCTAATCTGCAGAAGAAACTTACCACAAGGAGCTCGTACATGGCCCTTGCCTGCATGTCATTCCGTGCCCTCTCCTCCTCCATCATCTCTGCCGTCCTCTCCTCCAACTCCCGCTGCCTCTCCGCCACCTCCGCCAGAAGTTTCTCCGTTCTATCTCTCTCACTCCGTATAGCAGCCTGCAACACCACTCACATGACCATTTGTAATCATTGATGGAAGTGCACACAATGTAATGGAGAAAGATAACTAAGTACGTATCACTAACCTTGATGGCAAGTTGCACTGGCCGTTCACGAGGCCTTATCTCAGGACCGGAGAATGACTGGCGCGCCTTGATCTCCAGGAGAGTGCTAGGACAACGGATAAGTCCATCTCCAATGGCTATGGAGCCATGGGACCTCCCGCCACCAGATATCATCACCAGCTCTGGATCAATGGGACCCTGGCTCGGGTTAAAGTCCTCCCCTTTCCTCGCCTTCCCCTCATCTCTATATCTCATGAGCTTGTTGTGGGAGGAGATGTTGGTGAAGTTGTTTGCATCATCGAGGTCAGACTGAGAGAAAGCCTTGACTTTCTTGAAAGAGGCAGTGTGGGCCATGGCATACAGGTCGTACACCTCTGGCACCTTATCCGCCTTATTGTAGCGTGCCTGAAAGAGAGAAACAATGAAAATTAGTAATTAAAGGGCTCAAGCTAGCATGATGAATGAATTGCATGAATCATGAAGCAAACCACATACCCAGTTGCGCCCGAACTGATATAAGTTGGAGCTGCCTTGATGGTGTGGCACACCTTCCATTTGGGCACGTTTGTCCTTGGCCTCTTTGTGGAGGGCTAGCCATTGTTGTGAGCACCACTCATCGACCAACACCTCCCAACAATCCATCCGATCCGCACACCATCTCGGAGGCGCCTAAGTTAGCAAATAGAAACTTGAGCGCTACGGCTAAGAATTACTAAATGAAGGAACTTAAGTAGAGAAGGCCTTAAGAATTACCTTCATGTACTGCTCCTTACTCAGGAACTTATCACGGCACGCCGGCTTGGTCTTCTTGATACCACGCAAGGCGTAGTAGTCTCGAATAGCCTGCACCCGAGCCTCGTGCCGTAAGTTCTGGAGTAGGCGCTTGCAGAATTTCTCGATAACATGTGCCGCGTCCTCCTCGTATCCCTCCTCACACCTGTAGAATGTCTGCAATCAAATGAGACAATATTGATTAGTACAATTAATAACTAGCTAGTTGAAGATTTTTAAATGTGTAAAGGAGAAATTACCCAGAACTTTCTGATCACCATGTCTGCCCTCGCGTGGCACACGACACCGTCGATAATCTCATCCGGCGGGGCCGGGGCAGCCACGTAGTGCTCCCAGCTCAATCCAAGCTCTGGAAGCCGACCCTCACCTGGCAACGTGACAAACCCCGGGAAGTTTTGCCGGCAAAGAACTCCAAGGACGGAGTTGGGCCGGTGGACACTATGATGGTGGTCCCAACCCCTACAGCATGACAAGGCCAACACATTAGTTATTTGAAGAAACGTGAATGCAGAAAGTACAATAATATTAAATGCACTTACGTAGCTCTCCCCATCAGGGAAAATCAACCACCTCTGCTCGCGGGTCACCGGCACGGACGGGAGCCATGTAGCACCACGCTGGTAGACGTTGCCCCCTCCTCCCCCTCCTCATCAATCGGCTCCCCGCCATCATCAGCATGGCCACTCGGCTCCCCGCCATGCTCAGGCTGACCCGACCAGGTACCCCATCCAGACGTGTGCTCCTCCGGGGTCTCGTGGGCCCAAGTCTCGTGGGCCGAAGCCCCGTCGACCCGAGGCTCGTGGGCCGAAGACTCATGGACCGGAGGCTCGTGGACCGGAATCCGTGCAGCCTCCTCCTCAGACGAGTCCACCCTAGCAGTCACGTGCTCGGGTGAAACAGCTGGGGGCGGTGGCGAGGAAGGCGCCGTCAGAGTCACCCTACCTCCTCCTCTCCCGCGACCACGTGCTCCACCTCATTTCTTCTTCTTACCTCGTCCCCTGCTGGGCACCACAGTCGACGAAGAAGGGCCCGGCGGTGTCGCCATACTGTCCAGCAACGCTCGGCGGAGAGGTGCGTGTGGAATGGAAGACCTCACACCACGCGACGACGAAAAAGGGGCCTCGGCGTGTTCCCGACCAGCGCCCACCATCTTTCAACACCTGCCATGACAAAGAATAAACGAAATTAGTACAACATAAAAAAAGTACCGACGTGAATAATAATATGCATATCAATTAAGTGTATCATCATCAAGTACAACATAAAAAAATTGAATACCTGACACTACTAATAATCTCAATCAGTATCATCAATAAATGCATAATCATCGTCATCACTATAATCAATGATGGGCTCATAGGGTTCATTGGCATCAACATGTGCATGGCCACCTTGACGTAATCGGTCAAGCATTGACAGGTCATCCGCAGCAGTAACCTCTTCTTGTTCCGGCTCTTCTTGTTCCTCCTCTGGGGTGTTGTCTGATTCATTGTCGCTGTCTACTTTAATGTTTTGGGGTGAAGTATAGCGGTTCTTGAAACGCTTTTTGGAAAGACGTGTCTCTTGGAAGAATTCTCCTTCATATGTGTCTGGGTTAATGTGAGGTTCATAATCCTCTTCCTTTGGGGGAGAAAGTCTAGCACGTGGCGGCACTTCATAAACGACATCCCAACCTTTCAGATTTGGATTAGTTTGGCAGGCCCACGGTATATAGAATACTTGGGTCGCTTGTTGAGCCATAATATAGACATCAGGAACATCTAAATGAGTGCTTTGGTTGATTTCAACTAGCCCTATATGTTCATGAGTCCTTCTAGTCTCCTTCGGCTGAAACCAATAACATTTGAAGACTACGACATTCGGTGGGTTTTCACCATAGAACAAAAGTTCATAAATTGCTTCAACTCTCCCATAATACTCAGTACCTCCTTCGCCGATAGAAGATACACAACAATTTGTAGACATTCGGTCGGCCATAGATAGCTCTTTGCCATAGGTACGAAAGCGATACCCGTTGATGTCGTACTTGTCAAATGAACGGACCTTATAGTCAAAACCATTAGCGACTTGTCTCAATTCGGCGTCCATAGACTCTGAATTAGCCTACAAGTTTAACATATGAAACGATTGTTGCATTATGCACAAATTAGCGAATGAAATGAAATTGTCTAATAGAAATTACCGTTTGTTTGAACCAAGAGATGAAACCGGGATAGCCACCTCCTTGCTTTACGAGAAGCTCATACTCTTCGACGGAATCCTTTTGGATCTCCGCTCCATACGAGAATATGGCGACGTATCGACTGTATGACATATCCAGGAATAAGAGTAGTTCAAAGGAAATAGAAGTTGCGAAACAATGTACCGAGAACTTACTCGATGTACAGCCGCACTTCTATCAGGTTGTTGAAGATATACAACGAAATGGTCCGCCATTCTTCGTTATCCAAAGATACTGGATGTGAAACACTAGCTGGTGCGAGATTCCCTTTGAATAGCCTTGCACCATGTTTTGCATCCCGGTACCATGCTCGTCGGTGCGACGACGATCCACCTCAGCTCGGTCACGTTGGGCAGACTCACCATGAAATGTCCACACCATATAATCGGGCGTAAAACCACTCTTCTGCAGGTGTTTGCCCATTTCAGCCTCTGTCTTCCTTTCCCAATTGCCGCACCGGAAACAGGGGCACCAGGTTTTCTTTTGGCCATTTGCAAATGCGGCTTGCACAAACCCCTTAGTTTTTGTGAACCATTCAGCGCTCCATTTGTTCTGACCAGTGTGACCGGTATACATCCATGCACGGTCACTCATCTCGACTTTCAGAGCTACTGGGCATACAACAATTATATATGTAATTCACCATGTATATATTCATCAGTTGATCTACTTTGTCAATTTTATTACGTCCATGCAACCTACACTCTAATAGGTAATGATAGGTCCTAATCCCACCCGTGTATGTGTAGATTGGGTTCATTTTCCCATGCTATGCTCCGGATCCGACGCAAAATTTCGTCAGCACCTCCCCGATGTTCTCCTGATACACGTCTCTGCAATAAACAAAGAGGATGTGTACCCGGAGAACAACAGGGGAGGCACTGACGAAATATATGCGTCGGATCCGGAGCAAAGCATATGGGACAACGAACCCAATCTACACATACTCGGGCTGTCCATGGATAGCGTTGGACAATTCAAAAGAATCAAGGTTATAAATATGCAAATGCATGCATATTTATAACTATGACGCTTTCGAACGGGAGACACATATTGGTTACGCATACTGATGATTCAAGACACATATATAGCTAGATATCAAGTTTCATCGGCACGAACACCGGAACAGAGCAAATAATTAATGGGGGAGGAGGACATGTCATTTGTGCTCACCCACGAACGAAGGGGCAGAGCTCGTCAAACGCACGGCGAGGTCGTCGAACACCAAACCTCGCAGCGGTGAAACAACTGCACATTTAAATCAACCCGATCAACACAATTATATATGATGTTTTTCATAACAAAATCGGAAAATATATGACCTAACTAATCGGGGTGTCTGGGTGTGGTGTCGGGGTCGGGGTGTGGTGTCGGGGTCAGGGTGTCGGGGTCGGGATGTCGGGGGTCAGGGGGTCGGGGTATTTCCTTCTATCCTTCTTCTTCTTTCTTTCTCTTCTTCTTCTTCTTTCCTTTCTTCTTCTTCTTCTTCCATCTTTTTTCTACTTTTTTACTTCTTTTCATTTCTTTTCTTCTTCTTCTTCTTCTTCTTCTTCTTCTTCTTCTTCTTCTTCTTCTTCTTCTTCTTCTTCTTCTTCTTCTTCTTCTTCTTCTTCTTCTACTTCTTTTCTTCTTCTTCTTTTTTCATCTTTCTACTACTTCTACTTCTTCTAATTCTTTTCTAACACTAACACTAACATAGTCTAGCACTAACAATTAAACAGCAAAAAAAAAATGAAAAAACAGAAAAAAAAAGTAGTTCCCTCACCGGAGCAATGGGACGGTCGGCGGGGCGGCGCTGGGCGGCGGGTGGGGTGGTGGGGGCGCAGGGGTGGTGGGGCGGAGGGGTGGTGGCGGGCGGGGGCGGCGCCGGGCGGCAGGGGGCCGAGGGCGGCGCCGGGCGGCGGGGGGGCGGGGCCGGGGCGACGGGGCGTCGCCGGGCGGCGGGTGGCGGGGCGTCGGCGGATGGGGTGGGGGCGGAGGGGTGGGGGGGTGGCGCCGGGTGGCGGGGGGCGGGGCGGGGGTGGCGCCGAGCGGCAGGGGCGGGGGCGGCGGTGGATCTTGGGCGGGCCGTCGGGGAGTAGAGATGAAGAGGAGAGTAACGGGTAGGGGGGGTTGTGGACGTCCGTTAGTTACAGAAGCTCTTTGTCGTCCGCCAGTCTTTGCCGTCCGCCATTGTCCCTCTTTGCCGTCTGCTAGCTGACGACAAAGAGGTGGGGGTGTTAAGTTTTTTTAAACGGGCGGGTGGGTGGGGGCCACCTTCCTCTTTGCCGTCAGCTGGCTGACGGCAAAGAATCTTTGCCGTCAGTTGGCGGACGGCAACTAAATGGCTCATGGCAAAGAGCTTCTTTGCCATCCGCCGTTTCTTTGCCGTTGACTTATAGGTAGTTGATGGCAAAGAGCTTCTTTGCCGTCCGCTAGCAGACGGCAAAGAGCTGGCAGATGGCAAAGTAGCTGATTCCAGTAGTGTTGGTACTAGTCTTTATCCTGATTATTGTGCCTGTCATATGTATTGGTAATTTGGTATTGTGCTACTGTTTGCCGATTTCATAAAGGAGTAATTTGGAGCCTGAACTCACAGGCAAATCATTACATCGGGTGATTTCAGTAGAACTGCACAAAATGATCAGATGGAAAGGTACTTATGCTGCTGCTATGTACTCCAAAGTTCACTCAGACAAGCATCGATGTTGACAAGTAGTGCCTATATTCATTCGAGTATCAACCGGCGTCAACCAATTGTCAAACTCCAACTATTAGGAGAGTGAACGCCAAATATATTACTTGGTGCATAGCCCAGAAAAGCGCAGTCCAGTCTTTGTTCCCGACTTGTGCCTTTTGGTTATGGGCACATCTGGTAGCGAACTATATGGCATGGAGTCTAAAGATTCCAGACAAGTTGGTTGACGCGTATATTCATCTGGCACTTAATCAGTCTGCACGCCAAGGATGATCCATTTTAGTTGAACTGCACAAAAAATTTGGGTGGTTCATTTTCTCAACCGCCTCCTTTCTCGTCTACAATGTAGAATTTTGGCGAGATACAGGACCAAGATAAGCCAGTAAACTAGTTGGATGAAAGTAGTGGCCAAGTTGCTCAAACCTCCCTTGGCACAAGGCCACTATTTGAGGATAAACCTACAAGCAAAGTTCGGATTGTCTGTGCTGCCTCTTATGTACTCAAAAGTTTACTCGTACAAGAACTAATTTTAGCAAGAAGTACCTCCGATTGAACACCATTTACCAGTTTGTACCCTAGGTAATTAAAGTTCATCCATGGATCATATTGGCTGTGATCTCAATCATTTGGATGCATAAACATACTGAACATGTGTATATCTGAATCTTTTTGTAAATTATGTATGAATATTGTCGTGTGATCTATCAATCATTTGGATGCATAGATATGCTGAGCTTGTGTATATATGAATCTTTTGAGTAGTTGATAGTGAATGTTGGCTATGAATATGAACGTGTCCTGTGAACCTGAGTTTGATATGAATGTTTACCTTTTCTGTTGTATTTGTGTGTGAACTTGTTAGTATGCTTACTATGGGGTATAAAACGCTGGTCTCTTATAAAAGTAATGTTTTGTCCAATTTATGTTTTCCCTTCTAACCACATTATATATATTTATATTAGTACTTTTATCGTATATTTTATAGAGACTTATATATACGTTATAGAAACAACCCACGTGTTATTAACTTATAAAAGTAAATGTTTAACGGAAGTTGGCAAGGAAAATCCTGGTTGTTTTTGACTCACAGGCAAGGAAAATCCTGGTGATTGCATACAAAAGCTTGCGAAGATTTTAAGGACCAATTTAATAATAATGCGCTCATTTTTATTTTGAGCAATCACTCGCTAATTTCTTAATTATATATATAAAAAATGTGCCTCTCCGGTTTATTCTTTGATATTAATTGCTCCTTCTAACATAACATTATATATATAACGAGCCCACCTAATACATGTATTTCAAGGAAGTGCAAATGGGCTGGGATTTCTTAGAAAATATAAATGGGCCTGATTGATGCAAAATTATTTCTTCACCCAGCCCAGCAAATGGACTGTACATTCTAGAAAACATGGGTTAAATATATGCCACATTTTTGCAGGCTGACATGTGGGCCAATAGGTCGAAGCCTACGCAGGGCATTGTCATCTTGGTGAATAAATGATTGTGTCATCCATAGCCATTGCATTTTTATCCAACGGCCGACATGCACCTTCAATCTCTCGTCTTCTTCCTCCAGCATCGCTGGGACCTCCTGGTCTGGCCTCCGACGGCTAGCGGCTCTGCTTAGCACGCATCGTTGCAAAGCGCTACCCCACCGCCGGCCAGGCTATCCCTCCACCCCTCAACACCTCTTGTTATTCTCCACAGGCTACAGTCCCACGCCGCAACAGAACCTGTTATAACCCTTCTCCTCCTCTCAATCTACGGCTCCACTGCCGCGTTTTCCCATCTCCGAGTCGTTCCCGTCCGGGGCCTCGCTGTCGTCCACCGCCTTGCTGTGTTCGGTGCGGCATGGTCAACAAACGAGAGTCATCGGAAGAGGACTATACATGGAGACCCTGACGGCTGGGACCCACGAGGTCCATGGTCGCATGCAAGGAAAGTCCCCCCTTGTTAAACTGAAAAAATGTTTCCTTCACCTGACAGCTGGGACCCACTGGTTGTATCTTCGCACTAAAGGAAGTGCTTCCTTGTTTTGCGAAAAAAGTTATTCATCCCGTTGACAGCTTGGACCCGTCAGATTTGGTGACTGACTTGTGGGCCTACTAAGCAGACGTGTACGCACGGCTTTGTCAACTTAATCAACAAATGATTCTAGCAGCTGGACCGTTGGATGTTAATCCAACAGCCCTGCTCCTTCTTAAACCTCTGTTCTTGCTCCTGTCTCCCGTGGGCGGCGCCGCGGCTGTGCTGCCGCGCACCCGAACCAGTGAAGTTTCCCACTCCTCTCCATCTGTGACTCCACTGCCCCGTCTTCCCCATCTCCGGGTCGTTCTAGTCTGGGTGCGCTCGGCACGGTGTGGTCAACGTGGTCAACCACCGAGAGTCATCGGAAGACGACTGTATGTGAGAGGCTGACAGTGGGGACGCACCATGCCCATGGACACATGCATGCAACGGAACGAGGCGAGGTCAACGTGGTCAAGGAACGACTTCCATTAGAAGTATACTGTACGTGGAGAGTCTCAGCTGGGTCCACGGCCGCAGCAAGTAAGTGCCTCCTTATTACGCGGAAAATAATGATTCCTCCAACTGATAGCAGGGACCCACTAGACGGGCCACCGTATTTTGCGAAAAAACGTTTGCCCCCTGACTGCTGGGACCCACCTGATGGGCCACCGTATTTCGCGAAAAAACGTTCCCCCCGCTGTCAGCTCGGACCCATCGGAAGTGCCTCCTTATTACGCACAAAAAAATGAATACTCCTCCGGATAGCTGGGACCCACCTTGGTGGGAGGCTGACTTGTGGGCCTACTAAGTTAACGGGGACGAAGGGCTTTGTCAACTTAGTCAATATGAACGATTCTAGCTCCAGTGACTATATGATGCCCATCCAACGGCCGTAGTGCTTCTTCAACCTCTGGTCTTCTTGCTCCAGCCGCCCAAAGCAGCGCGGGTCGTGCCGCACGCTCCTGCCTCCCGTGGCTGGCTGTGCTACCGCGGAGGCCTCACCGCCCCTTACTATTCCCACCGCTGACAGCGGGGACCCACCGGACGGGCCACCGTATTTCGCAAAAAAACATTTTCCCCTCGCTGCTGGGACCCACCAGCTACATCTTCGCACGCAAGGAAGTGCGTCCGGGCCAAAAAAAAGCGATTTGCCCCCCTGACTGTTGGGACCCTCTAGCTACATCTTCGCAGGCAAGGAAGTGTCTGACAGTCGGGACCCACCTGGTCGAAGCGTACGTAGCGTTGTCATTCTGGTCGCGAACGTGTACGTACATACTGGTCGATGCAGAGATGTGCACGTGTCATAGTAGAGGCGCGCACGTGTCGTAGTAGAGGAGCGCACGTAGCATGTACACGTACGTACATCGGCCAGGGTGCAAGAAAGAAAATACGGCCACGTATGTGTACATGCGGGCGGGGTTTCGAACGCCTACTCGCGCATACGTACGGCGAGCGCTCATTGACATGGCTGGGTTCGAACGGAGAAATAGCATCATCATTGTGTTCATGGGGAGGCAACAGAATGCGTCGTGTTCATGGGGAGGCAACTGAATGCGTCGTGTTCATCGGGAGGCAACGGAACGCATGGGAGCCAACCGGCTAGGTCGGAACGGAATGCGTTGCGGTGTTCATCGGGAGGGCTTGGACGGAACAGGCGATGGAAACGAGGTCTGGCATACCGCAGAATGGAGGAAACGGACCTCCTACGGTCGAAACGGGATCCTGTTCATCGGGAGGGGTCTGGCGTACCGCAAAACGGAGGAAACGGACGTCCTACGGTCGAAACGGGGGTCTTGTTGATCGGGAGGGGTGTGGCGTACCACAAAACGGAGGAAACGGACTTGTGTTGGAGCGCTATTGTCGAAATGGGGGTCCTGTTCATCGGGAGGGGTGTGGCGTACCGCAAAACAGGACTCCATGGGATACTGTTCATCTCCATCGTCGACCTCCTCCAGCCTCCACGGGCTACCGTCGACCTCCTCCAGCCTCCACGGGCTACCGTCGACCTCCTCCAGCCTCCACGGGCTCCTGTTCATCCAACCTCCACCGCGCGCTACTCCATCGGATACTGTGCAACCACCCCTCCACCGTCTATTGTTCATCCATCCCTCCACACCACGGGGTCCTGTTCAACCACCCCTCCACCGTTTACTGTTCATCCAGCCCTCCACACCATGGGGTCCTGTTCAACCACCCCTCCACGGGCACCCCTCCACCGTCTACTGTTCATCTAGCCCTCCACCACACCACGGGGTCCTGTTCATCTAGAGGCAACGCCACCGCTCACTGTTCATCCAACCCCCCCCCCCCGCAACACTCACTGTTCATCCCAGAGGCAGCATCGATAAGCTTCAGTTAGCAGCAGTAGCGAGGGAATCGCTCGATCGGGTTCAGTTAACACCCATGAATCGATCGCTCGTGTTCAGTAACGCGTAGCCTGCAGTGCAATCGCTCGGGTTCAGTTAGAGCCCAACGCCTCGCTCGGGTTCAGTTAAGCCAACGCCTCGCACACACGCGCGTATGTGTACGAGAGAAACGCGCATAGCTTGGGCCCCGACCTCCCACCGTAACCGGGAACTCCCCGAAATTTTCCTCGCCCTCGCTTCTACCATGGTTTTTTCCGTCATGGACGGCCCAAAGAATGTCATGCAGCTGCGTCTCCGGCCCGCCCAGGACGAAAAGCCCATTTTCTGCCATGATTTTTTGTCATAGAAGTAGGAGCCCACCACATCTATGATGATACCAGGTTTTGTCACAATTATCGTCATAGAAGTGTCATATGTATGACCGAAATTTTTTTCGTTCGGCCCAAAATGTCACGGATGTGTCTTTTTTTTGTAGTGCTGCTTCTGGAAAAGAACTTGCATGACATCTTTTGTCCTACCCTCCCGTGGTAGCGGGGTCCTAATGGAAACTAAGGGATATTAAAGCCTCCTTTTAATAGAGAACATGAACAAAGCATTAGCACATAGTGAATACATGAACTCCTCAAACTATGGTCATCACCGGGAATGGTCCCGATTATTGTCACTCTGGGGTTGCCAGATCATAACACATAGTAGGTGACTATAGACTTGCAAGATAGGATCAAGAACTCACACATATTCATGAAAACATAATAGGTTCAAATCTGAAATCATGGCACTCGGGCCCAGTTGACAAGCATTAAGCATAGCAAAGTTATAACAACATCAATATCAGAACATAGTGGATACTAGGGATCAAACCTTAACAAAACTAACTCGATTACATGATAGATCTCATCCAACCCATCACCGTCTAGCAAGCCTACGATGGAATTACTCACACACGGCAGTGAGCATCATGAAATTGGTGATGGAGGATGGTTGATGATAACGACGGCGACGAATCACCCTCTCCGGAGCCCCGAACGGACTCCATATCAGCCCTCCCGGGAGGTTTTAGGGCTTGGCGGTGTCTCCGTTTCGTAAAACGCGATGATTTCTTCTCCTTGATTTTTTCTTGCTAAAAGGAAATATATAGAGTTGGAGTTGGCGTCGGAGGAGCTCCAGGGGTCCCATGAGGTAGGGCGGCGTGCCCTTGGGAGGCAGGCACGCCCCCACCCTCGTGGACAGGGTGTGGGCCCCCTGGTCTTCATATTTGGCAAGGATTTTTTATTATTTCCGAAAAGACGTTCCGTGAAGTTTTAGGTCATTCCGAGCACTTTTGTTTCTACGCATAAATAACACCATGGAAATTCTGCTGAAAACAGCGTTAGCCGAGTTAGTTCCATTCAAATCATGCAAGTTAGAGTCCAAAACAAGGGCAAAAGTGTTTGGAAAAGTAGATACGACAGAGACGTATCAACTCCCCCAAGCTTAAACGTTTGCTTTTCCTCAAGCAATTCAGTTGATAAACTGAAAGTGATAAAGAAAAACTTTTACAAACTCTGTTTGCTCTTGTTGTTGTAAATATGTAAAGCCAGCATTCAAGTTTTCAACGAATATTATGACTAACCACATTTGCAATAACTCTCAGGTCACATGTTTACTCATATCAATAGCATAATCAACTAGTGAGCCATAATAATAAATCTCGGATGACAACACTTTCTCAAAACAATCATAATATGATATAACAAAATGGTATCTCGCTAGCCCTTTCTGAGACTGCAAAACATAAATGCAGAGCACCTTTAAAGATCAAGGACTGACTAGACATTGTAATTCATGGTAAAAGAGATCCAATCATAGTCATACCTAATATAAATTAATAGTAATGGATGCAAATGAGAGCGGTGCTCTCGAGCTGGTGCTTTTAATAAGAGGGTGATGACTTAACATAAAAATAAATAGACAGGCCCTTCGCAGAGGGAAGTAGGGATTTGTAGAGGTGCTAGATCTCAGTTTTGAAAGAGATAAATAATATTTTGAGCGGCATACTTTCATTGTCAACATAACAACAAAGAGATGGCGATATCTTCCATGCTACACAGATTATATGTGGTTCCCAAACAGAATGGTAAAGTTTATACACCCCCTCCACCAACAAGCATCAATCCATGACTTGCTCGAAATAACGAGTGTCTCCAACTAGCAACAGTCCCAGGGGGAGTTTTGTTTGCAATTAATTTGATTTAGTTTGCATAAAGCATGGGACTGGTGAGGGAGTCCTGGATTAGGGGGTGTCCGGACAGCCGGACTCTAACCTTTGGCTGGACTGTTGGACTATGAAGATACAAGATTGAAGACTTTCCGTGGCGTGGAAGGCAAGCTTGGCAATACGGATATGTAGATCTCCTCCCATTGTAACCGACTCTGTGTAACCCTAGCCCCCTCCGGTGTCTATATAAACCAGAGGGTTTAGTCCGTAGGACACAATAACAACAATCTTATCATAGGCTAGCTTCTAGGGTGTAGCGTCTCTAATCTCATGGTAGATCTACTCTTATACTAGCAATATCATCAATATTAATCAAGCAGGAGCAGGGTTTTACCTCCATCGAGAGGGCCCGAACCTGGGTAAAAACATCGTGTCCCTTGTCTCCTGTTACCATCCGCCTAGACGCACAGTTCGGGACCCCCTACCCGAGATCCGCCGGTTTTGACACCAACATTGGTGCTTTCATTGAGAGTTCCTCTGTGTCGTCATCATCAGGCTTGATGGCTCCTTCTATCATCGTTAGCGATGCAGTCCAGGGTGAGACTTTTCTCCCTGGACAGATCTTTGTATTCGGTGGCTTTGCACTGCGGGCCAATTCTCTTGTCCATATGGAGCAGATTGAAAGCTACGCCCCTGGCCATCAGGTCAGGTTTGGAAGCTTAAACTACACGACCTATATCCGCGGAGACTTGATCTTCGACGGGTTCGAGCCCCTGCCGAGTACGTCACACTGTCACGATGGGCATGATTTAGCTCTGCCGTCGAACAGTGCCCAGGAGGCCACACCCGCATCCGCTCCGACCTTTAATTCGGAGCCAACTGCGCCGACCGAGGGCGGGCAGTTAGACCCCGCCGCGGAGGCCGCAGCCTCAACGGTGATCGAGTCAAACACCAACCTTATCCTTCGTGAGGCCCGTGACTCCACATTGCCGGACTCTTCTCCGGACTCTGAACCCTCCGCGCCCTTGCCAATCGAATCTAATTGGGCACCGATCATGGAGTTCACCGCTGCGGATATTTTTCAGCACTCGCCCTTTGGCGACATACTGAATTCACTAAGGTCTCTCTCCTTGTCAGGAGAGTTCTGGCCGGATTATGACCGACAGGATTGGGATGCGGACAGCGAAGAAATTCGACGCCTACCAACCACCCACTTCATAGCCACTGTCGATGATTTAATCGACATGCTGGACTTCGACTCCGAAGACATCGACGGTATGGACGACCATGCAGGAGACGAACAGGAACCAGCGCCAATAGGGCACTGGAAAGCCACCTCATCGTATGACATATATATGGTGGATACACCCAAAGAAGGCAATGGCGACGGAACAGCGGAGGATAACCCCTCCAAGAAGCAACCCAAGCGTCGATGTCAGCGGCGCCGCTCTAAGTCCCGCCAGAGCAAAAACGGTGATTCCGGTACAGGAGATAATAACACTCCGGACAGTGCCGAAGACAACCCCCTCCAGCAAGATTCAGCGTGGGAGGATGGAGAAGCCAGCCCTCATGAGAGAGCGGCGGACAGAGAGGAGGAGGATGACAATTACATGCCTCCCTCTGAAGACGAGGCAAGCCTCGACGCCGACGAATTTGTCGTGCCTGAGGATCCCGTCGAGCAAGAGTGCTTCAAGTGCAGGCTTATGGCCACGACTAGTAGCCTTAAGAAAAAGCAGCAGCAACTTAGAGCTGATCAGGACTTGCTAGCCGACAGATGGACGGAATTCCTTGCGGCCGAGGAATACGAACTCGAACGCCCCTCCAAGAGCTACCCAATGCGCAGGTTGCTACCCCAATTGGAGGAGGAAGCATCTAAACCCACATCTCCAGCGGCTGAACAGCCACCTCGCGGCTGCGACAAAGAGGCCTCTCGGCCCACAACTCAAGCCGCACCTCGGCGTCACTCAAAAAATACCAAGGCACGGGGAAATGTGCTAGACCTGCGAGATATGTTGGAGGAAAAAGAAAGGCAAACAATATCGATCTACGGATCGCGTGGGCGCCCCACGACACGAGATGATAACCGTCACGCCGGATACAGTAAATGTAAATCCGGCCGAGCCGAATACAATAGAAAAAACTCATTTGAGCTGCGTCGGGATATAGCCCAGTACAGAGGCGCCGCACACCCGCTATGCTTCACAGATGAAGTAATGGATCATCAAATCCCAGAGGGTTTCAAACCCGTGAATATTGAATCATACGATGGTACGATAGATCCCGCGGTACGGATCGAGGACTATCTCCTTCATATCCACATGGCCCGCGGCGACGATCTACACGCCATCAAATACCTCCCACTCAAGCTTAAAGGACCAGCTCGGCATTGGCTCAACAGCCTGCCAACAGAATCCATTGGGTGTTGGGAAGACCTAGAAGCCGCATTCGTCGACAACTTCCAGGGTACCTATGTGCGACCACCAGACGCCGATGACCTGAGCCACATAATTCAGCAGCCAGAGGAATCGGCTAGACAATTCTGGACACGGTTCCTAACCAAGAAAAATCAAATCGTCGACTGGCCGGACGCAGAGGCTCTAGCAGCTTTCAAGCATAATATCCGTGACGAGTGGCTTGCCCGGCACCTTGGACAGGAAAAGCCGAAATCTATGGCAGCCCTCACAACACTCATGACCCGCTTTTGCGCGGGAGAAGACAGCTGGCTGGCTCGCAGCAATAACATGTCAAAGAGCCCTGGTAATTCAGATACCAAGGACAGCAATGGCAGGTCACGTCGCAACAAGCACAAGCGCCGCATTAACAGCGACAATACGGAGGACACGGCAGTTAATGCCGGATTCAGAGGCTCTAAGCCCGGTCAGCGGTAAAAGCCATTCAAAAGAAGCACTTCGGGTCCGTCTAGTTTGGACCGTATACTCGATCGCTCGTGTCAGATACATGGCACCCCCGAAAAGCCAGCCAACCACACCAACAGGGATTGTTGGGTGTTCAAGCAGGCCGACAAGTTAAATGCCGATAACAAGGACAAGGGGCTACATAGCAACGACAAAGAGGAGCCCCGTCCGCCGAACAACAGAGGACAGAAGGGTTTCCCCCCACAAGTGCGGACGGTGAACATGATATACGCAACCCACATCCCCAAGAGGGAGCGGAAGCGTGTGTTAAGGGACGTATACGCGTTGGAGCCAGTCGCCCCAAAGTTCAACCCATGGTCCTCCTGCCCGATCACTTTCGATCGCAAGGACCACCCCACTAGTATCCGCCACAGCGGATTTGCCGCATTGGTTCTAGACCCAATCGTCGATGGATTTCACCTCACTCGACTCCTTATGGACAGCGGCAGCAGCCTGAACCTGCTTGATCCGGACACAATGCGCAAAATGGGCATAGATCCCTCAAGGATTAAACCCACAAAAACGACCTTTAAGGGCGTCATACCAGGTGTAGAGGCCCATTGCACAGGCTCAGTAACACTAGAAGTGGTCTTCGGATCCCCGGATAATTTCCGAAGCAAGGAGTTAATCTTTGATATAATCTCGTTCCGCAGTGGCTATCACACACTGCTCGGGCGAACCGCATTTGCAAAGTTCAATGCGGTGCCGCACTATGCATACCTCAAGCTCAAGATGCCAGGACCTCGGGGAGTCATTACGGTCAATGGAAACACCAAACGCTCTCTCCGAACGGAGGAGCACACGGCAGCCCTCGCAGCGGAAGTACAAAGCAGCCTCTCAAGGCAATTCTCCATTCCGGCAATAAAACGTCCGGACACCGTCAAGCGCGCTCGGAGTAACCTACAACAAGACTGCCTGGCACACTCCGAGCAAGCGTAGCAATGCGGCCCCAACCCCAGCCCTAGCAAAACGGCGAAATATATGCTACGCGTACATAATTACGCTTTGAAAATACCATGGGCACAGGGGGAGGGGCATGACCACGGCACGCCCAAAACGCGGCTCAACCGCACTAGGGGTTGCCAATTTTATCATTTTTTCTTACTTTCAGGACTTTACTCTCCGAAAGACCTGCTCGGCAGTACAATTGCCGAACAAACGACACAACACCCAGGGAGGCAGAAAGCTACGTCGCACTATGGAACTCCCAGGTGGTCTCTATAACGAGCAAAATACCTGTTTTACACACCTTTCCGCAGCTCGACCCTAGAGGGGACATGTCAAATAGTCCCACCTCCCGCTTATCGCAATATTTGTATTGTTCTGCTTTTAAAGCACCTTTCTCGAATAGACAATGCTTAGCTTCAGTCTATTATTGCATTCTCTATTCATTCCTTTTTGTGTATATATGTTCATTCATGACATTCAGCACCCGTACACTTCGGTACGGCTAATACGCCAGGGGCTCAAGCACCCCATAATACGGCGTGAGAAGTCCGAACACTTTCACAAGTGTGGCACTCCGAACTTATAGCATTATATACATCTGCTCCGAATTATGTCTTTGGCAATAGTTGGGTTTGCCCGGCTCCCTTGTTTTGGTACCTTACGTTCCGCTATATCGGCTAAGGTAGCACTGGGAGAACTACTGCGATTGTGCCCCGGTTCAGCTGGGCTAAGCACCTCAGTAGAGAAAGCTAAAATTGACTGTCATGATAGGGCGAGAGCTGGTCATTGTTCGAGAGGTTTCGAGTCCCTAAAGACTTATGCCGCTTAGAGCGAAGAGTCGGCTTTGTCTGGCCTAGGCGCGTATAGTGCCCCGAACTCGGTCTTCCGAACACTAGGGGCTTCGCCGAAATTTAAAATTATAGAATTCTCTAGCTAAGTGAGGGTGATAACGCATTATAGTCTGATTGCCTTGTTCGTTGTGTTGAGCACCTCCCTCGAAGGACCCAAGAATGGGAAAAAGAGTGCTCAGGTTTAATCAAGAACACCCCAGCACTCGTGGCATGGGGGCAGAAGCCGACGACTCGCCATCTCTCAGATTTAATAAACGGCTGCATAGAAGGTAATATTTTAAATTAAAACAAGCGTTGCATAGCGTATATGAAGAAGTTTTCAGCGTACAGGATCACACAAGCGAGTTTACTCAAATATTACATCTTTGGAGCATTCATCCGCCACAAGGCGGGCACCCTTCATGACGCCCTCATAGTACATCTCAGGGTGGCGATGCTCCTTGCCCTGCGCTAGCCAATCCTTCACCAGCCGCTCCGCGTCCATTTTTCCCCAGAGTACTTTCACATGGGCAAGGGCCCTGCGGGCGCCCTTGATGCAGACGAAGCGCTTGATAACTTCAAGGCACGGACAGGCATCCGCCAGACGCCTCACCTGCCCGAAGTAGCTCCCAGGCATGGCCTCTCTAGGCCACAGCCTGACTATGAGACCCTTCATGGCATGTTCTGCCACCTTATGGAGCTCGACCAGTTGCTTCAGCTGATCGCTCAAGGGCACTGGGTGTCCGGTCTCAGCATACTGAGACCAGAACACCTTCTCCGTCAAGCTCCCTTCCTCGGCCAGGTAGTAGGTGGCGGCATCGGACACACTGCGGGGCAAATCTGCGAATGCTCCTAGAGAGCTCCGGACTCGGGTAAGTAACAAGTAATTCACTATCACATGCTTGCTTTGCATAATGAATGCCTTACCCGCCGCTATCCTCTTTATCGCCTCAATCTCCTGAAGGGCCTTTTTGGCTTCGGCCTTGGCAGACATGGCGCTCTCGAGGGCCGCAGCGAGCTCGGACTCGCGAGTCTTCGACTCAAGGTCCAAACTCTTATGCTTTTTCACGAGAGCCTGGAGCTCTTGCTGCACCTCGGCAACCCGCGCCACTTGCCTCCCCCGCTCGCTACACTCCATGGCCGCTTCAGGGTCGCCACCTCGGTCGTGGCCCCTAGCACATCGATAACGATCCTATCATTTTTTGCAACTGCATCTTTTTATATACACACATACAGTCAAGGCATTACGTACCTTTGTTATCCTCGAGCTGCTTCTTGGCAAGGCCGATCTCACACCCTGATTTTCATGGCACTACACTTAAGCTAATAAATCATGATAAAATGTGGTTTGACAAAAACTTTTGAGTGTTTTGGACTTTGCTTGATTTGATTTTTGTCTACTGTTTGCAAGTGCTCTAAAAATCAAATAACTCCTCCAACTCCTATACTTCATCTCCTTGCTCCAAACTCTTGAAACAATGATCATGCCATGTGTATAGGACATAAAAATAATTTCTTACAAAAATAATTTGGCCAAATAGTATTTTCAAAAATTAGTTTTCCAAAACCCCCTGAATTGAGGTTTGCACTGCAAGAACTTAATTAAGGGCAGTAAAACTATTTGCAAAAATATGTTTGACTCCTATTAGATATAGGATACCCAGAAACCACAAAAATATAATTTTAAAAGTTATTTTCCTATTTTATTTAAACGCTTTTTCTTAAGGCCAGAAACGGTCTTTAATACGTTAAAATTATTTTAAAGCTTTAAAAATATTTGAGAAAAATTAGGGAGACTCAATGGACATATATTATCCATATATAATAGTTTCAACACATGGTCATGATCAAAATATTGGTTAAATCCCTCAAAAACCCTTTCTGGATATTTCAAGCTTTTGAAATATTTACAAAGGAAGTATTCTCCAAAGATTCCAAGAAAATTCTAGCATGTCACATACGACATGTTTGATGATCTTGACAAGTATCATGTCATGGAGAATAGTATAACCCCATGAAATCTCCTCAAAACCATTTCTGCCCATTTCAAGGAGTTGAAATATTTCTACAGGAAATATTTTCATAAAAATCCAGGAAAAATCTAGCAAGTCACATATGCATAATGTGATGATCTTGCAAAGTTTCATATCAATCAAAATAATTTTTGTTCACAAAAGTGCCCCAAAACCCTCTCTGTCCAGATCCATGTTTGAACAACTCTACATTGCCAAGTGTGTCCTTTTGATCTGATTTTTTGTGGAAATGTTCTAATCCTCAAATCATGACACTACACAAAGTGGTGTATCAAGGAGAATAGATTTGTATGACTAAATCTTGGTAAAGCAATTTCTGTTGATTTCTAGGGTTTACAAAAGTTGCACTTGCAACTTTGCCCAAATGAGCTCAAAATTGGTGGAAGGACCTAATTATATGAGAAATTTCACCCCGTGGAATCTCATGGCAAATGGAAATCATCTGGTTGCCCAAACCACCATTAAACACCTTCTGGTAGAAAATTAAAATGCATGTTTTGGCCATTTCCACTAATCTCCATGAGCTAAGCTTTCTCCCACGGCATCATCTGGTCCTCCACTAACCCCTGCATCTTTCCCTGCCCAAGGAGCCATGATGATGGGGTGAAAAGCACTTTTTTCCCTCTCAGGACAGCACCATTTCTCTCTCTCTCAACCTCCCTCCTCACTCCAGTGGATCCCCAGGGCATCCAACACCATTGTCACATTGTTTACCCCCACCTGCAGCTTCCAGACACAAGTGGGCGCGTGAGGACGCAAGAAAAAGCCACGGGTGCCGGCCATTTGCGCGCTCTGGAGCACGTCAGCGTGGTCCCAACCGTTGACGTCGCGCTCCCCTACCACCTCGAGCCTCCCCCTTGCGCCAGTCGAGGTGACTCGACGTCCACAACACACCACCATGCTGGCCTCCTCCTTTCACTCTCTGTCCTGCCCGTGCCGCGCGTGCCCAGAGCCGCCCGAGCCCGCCAATGCGCGTGCGAGCTCGTGGCTCCACCCGGAGCTCGCCCCGCTCCCTCTCTCTATTCCTGGCGCCCTACTCCACCCCCACGAACGCCGTAGACAACCCCACTCCCTCCCTCCTGGCCGCCCGAGCCGTTGCCGCGGCCACCCGTGCGCCACGTCCATGGTGAGCCACGGGCCGGCTACTCAAGGCCGTCCCAGGCCATCCTCTCTGCTCCATTCGCCCTTCCTCTCTCCCGAACACCACCCAGGCCAACCCATCCTTCCTCCCGTGCCCTCCATCCTTCTGCAAGGCCGGATCCAAGCCGTCGGCCTCCGCCAAAATCTAGGCGCCTCAGCCATTCTCTCTCCCACCTAGCCACTCCAGCGCCCTATCATCACCACCACTGACTCACCCCGAGCTCCAGTCCCTCCTCCCTGCGTCTACCTCGCCGTGCTGAATCATGCCGTCGGCCTCCTCTGCCATGGACGATGAGGCGCTCACCTCTGACCGCCCCGCGCCCGTGGAGTACCTCGGACGATGCACCACACTCTCCCGAGCACGCCGGTGTGCCGGGCGCCCACGGAGGTGGTCGGTGCTGCCGGGGAGAGCGCCGGCGCCGTTCAGCCTCCCCTCCCCTGTTTCCCGTCGAGCCGCGTGGGAGGTTGAGGGCGACCTGCCACTGGGGCCCGCGCGTCAGCGACCCAGTGGGCGGGCCCGCCCATTTAAGTGGAAGCGGCTTCACTTGTTTCCGCCTGCCCCCGCGCGTTGGCGTACTTCCGTGAAACCGCCTTCGACGTGGCAGCCTGCGTGCGTACAGCTGGGCCGACCCAGTGGGTTCTGGCGCTAAGCCTCGCCCGGTGCGTATTATAAGGTTAAGCCCTTTTTCTTTTTCTTTTTCCAGCAAGCTTCTAAAATCCACAAACAAATCAAATGAAGTCCAAATTGGGTGATTCCAATTTCTAGTGACTCCATAAACCATGTTCTACCTCATGGTGCATCATGCACATTTTGCCAGACCACTTCCCTTCACACTTATTTAGTAAATCCCAATTTTCTTATTTCTGTGATGAACTTTAGCAAATCACAGAGAGCTCAAATTTGATCCAAATGCCATGATTCAAATTTCTAGATGCTCCTAAGTTCATAACTTAGGTCATGGACATTTTTATTAATACTTTCTGTGCCACACAAGATAATGAGCCATTTCTTCATATTTTTCAACTTTGCAAATTCATAGGAAAATCATCTCAACTCCAAATCCAGTGAAAGCAACTCCCAGATGCTCCTAAAATCATGGTTTACTAAATGGGTGCTGTCGGTGTCAAAACCGGTGGATCTCGGGTAGGGGGTCCCGAATTGTGCGTCAAGGTCAGATGGTAACAGGAGACAAGGGACACTTTATTTTACCCAGGTTCGGGCCCTCTCGATGGAGGTAAAACCCTACTCCTGCTAGATTAATATTGATGATATGGGTAGTACAAGAGTAGATCTACCACGAGATCAAGGAGGCTAAACCCTAGAAGCTAGCCTATGGTATGATTGTGTATGATGATGGGTGTTCTACGGACTACAACCCTCTGGTTTATATAGACACCGGATAGGGTTAGGGTTACACAGAGTCGGTTACAATGGTAGGAGATCTTGAATGTCCGCACGCCTAGCTTGCCTTCCACGCCAAGGAAAGATCCTTCCGGACACGGGATGAAGTTTTCAATCTTGTATCTTCATAGTCCTGGAGTCCGGCTGAAGGTATGGTCCGGCTATCCTATAAGTCATCAAGTGGCGACCAGTCTCGCGCTACATCATGACAGTCAGTTTTCGGCTTTCTCTACTGAGGTGCTCGCCCTGCCGAACCGGGGCACAATCGCAGTAGTTCTCCTAGTGCTACCTTAGCCGATAGAGCGGAACATAAGGTAGCCGAACTCAGGAGCCGGGCAACCCAACATTTGACCAAAGACATGGTTCGGAGCTGATGCATATAGTGCCAAAACTCGCGACGCCGAACACTCCCTAAGGTGTTCGGTCTTTATGAGTGCGGGTGAAACAACACCCTTAAAAAAAAGAGCCCCTAGTGTCCAGGTACGAGCAAAAATTCTGGTGTGGCCACATGCCAAAACGCAAGCCTCCTCCTTGGTTATAGTAGAAAAAACCAGGGGATGTATAGCAGCAAGAGACAATAAAAAAGGTTTACGCAGGGTCTTAATCTAAAAAGAATCCTTAGGACGGGTCCCTACTGCACGTCTGCGCCTGTGTCTCTGCTGTGCCGTGTCCTGGGCGGGCGCCGCACGACGTTCATCTGTCAAAGAGAGGAACTGAATTGAAAATGGGTCGTGCAGAACAAAAAAGATAATAAACAAAATATAAAGTTGAGCTTTATTGTCTCTGCGTATAGCCCCCGGTACGGGGGTATATGGCGTTGAAGCCTGCCTTGATGATGGACTTGTGCCGAACTCATTTAGTCCGGGTCCGTGGCCTTTAATGACTTATATTGAAAACGTATTTTGTCTGGCGAGGCTACTTTATTGAACGGCTGTTTAAGCGGCCGCGCAATCCTCCCTTTGGAGGAGGCGTATGTTAGTGCGCTCCCTTTAAGGAGATGATGCCTCGTGGACCGGGCATCTTAAGCGTGAGGGATGCATAGTGCGGTATTGCGTTAAAGCGAGCGAAAGCTCCGCATCCCATTAGTGCTTGATAGCGACTTGAGAACAGGACGACATGGAAGGCCAGCTTTGCACGACGGAAGTTATTGGTAGAGCCAAATATGACTTCAAGCCGGAGAAAAACCATACAATGGGTGTCCGGGCCCGGTGCTACCCCTTGAAAGGAGGTTTTGCTGTGGCGGATTCTTGCTGGGTTTATGCCCATGTGGTGGATTGTATCCTGATATATCAGGTTTAGTCCACTGCAGCCGTCCATAAGGACATTGGTAAACTTGAATCCGTCAATTATTGGATCGAGTATCAGGGCAGTCCGGACCGCGTTTTTGATATTTCTAGAATAATCTAGCTGATCAAAATGATTGGTTTTAATAACCAGTGGCGGGACCCCTGAGGGATAGGTTTTATTGTGCGTAGCTTTATCGGTGCCACACGTTTTGTTACGTGAAATCAGTTCACTGTTTTAACTTCTTGTGGGAAGTTCTTTTGTTTCCTGGTGTTCTGCTTCTGGGGTTCGTCCTCGTCTTCGCTTGGTGTATCGAGCCCCTTGTGTTCGGCGTTAAGCCTTCCGGATTATTTAAAAACCCAACAGTCTCTGTGGGTGTGATTGGCAGGCTTCCCAGGAGTACCGTGTATCTGACGTATTCTGTCCAGGATTCTGTTTAAGCTGGACGGATCGTCCCTATTATCCTGAAGCGGTGGTTTTGTCTGATTTTGCCGCGAGCTTTTGAATCCGGCATCGACTGCCGTGCTCTTCGGACTTTTTCCTTTGGTTCGGCGACGGACCTTATTTCGTCGCGGTTTTCCGTTTCCATCCCTGATTTCGGATGTACTTGGGTCGCTGGGGCTGCATCGTGCCAACCAGCTGTCCTCTCCTGCGCAAAAGCGGGTCATGAGGCTTGTGAGTGCGGCCATTGTTCTTGGCTTTTCCTGGCCGAGGTGTCTGGCGAGCCATTCGTCTCGGACATTATGCCTGAAAGCTGCTAAGGTAATGAGTCCTGGGGGTCGCCGGTATTGTATATAGTAAGTGTCGTTTCGGCGATCGGGAATGATCTGGGGGTCGCCGGTATTGTACCGGGACCACCAGATGGGTCCTGGGGGTCCACCGGGTGGGGCCACCCATCCTGGAAGGCCCCGTGGGTTGAAGTGGGGAGGGAACCAGCCATAGTGGGCTGGTGCACCCCCCATGGGTCTCCACCCTGCGCCTACGGTTGGAAACCCTAGGGCAGGGGGCGCCCCACATGGCTTGGGGGGCAAGCCTCCCCCCCTGGCCGCCGCCCCCCCTGGAGATGGATCTCCAGGGCCGGCGCCCCCCCTAGGGGGCCTATATAAAGGGGGGGAGGGAGGGCAGCCGCACCCCTGCAGCCTTGGCGCCTCCCTCTCCCCGTTACACCTCTCCCTCTCTCCGTAGTTGCTTGGCGAAGCCCTGCTAGAACTCTGCTGCATCCACCACCACGCCGTCGTGCTGCTGGATCTTCATCAACCTCTCCTTCCCCCTTGCTGCATCAAGAAGGAGGAGACGTTATCCCGACCGTACGTGTGTTGAACGCGGAGGTGCCGTCCGTTCGGCGCTGGTCATCGGTGATTTGGATCACGATGAGTACGACTCCATCATCCACGTTCTTCTTGAACGCTTCCGTTGCGATCTACAAGTGGTATGTAGATGCTCTCCTATCCCCTCGTTGCTAGAATACTCCATGGATAGATCTTGGTGATGCGTAGGAAAATTTTAATTTCTTCTACGATCCCCAACAGTGGCATCATGAGCTAGGTCTATGCGTAGTTTCTATGCACGAGTAGAACACAAAGTAGTTGTGGGTGTCGAATTGTCAATTCTTCTTGCCGTTACTAGTCCTATCTTTGTTCCGTGGTATTGTGGGATGAAGCGGCCCGGACCAACCTTACACGTACGCTTATGTGAGACCGGTTCCACCGACTAACATGCACTAGTTGCATAAGGTGGCTGGCGGGTGTCTGTCTCTCCCACTTTAGTTGGATCGGATTCGATGAACAGGGTCCTTATGAAGGGTAAATAGAAATTGACAATTCACGTAGTGGTTTTAACGTAGGTAAGAAACGTTCTTGCTAGCAACCTATAACAACCACGTAAAAACTTGCAACAACAATTAGAGGACGTCTAACTTGTTTTTGCAGCAAGTGCTTCGTGATGTGATATGGCCAGAAGTTGTGATGAATCATGTATGTGATGTATGAGATGATCTTGTTATTGTAATAGGAATCACGACTTGCATGTCGATGAGTATGACAACCAGCAGGAGCCATAGGACTTGTCTTTATTTATTTATGACCTACGTGTCAACTTAAATCGTCATGTAATTACTTTACTTTATTGCTAAAGCGTTAGCCATAGTAGTAGAAGTAATAGTTGACGTGACAACTTCATGAAGACAGGATGATGGAGATCATGATGATGGAGATCATGATGATGGAGATCATGGTGTCATGCCGGTGACGATGATGAACATGGCGCCCGGAAGATAGAGATCAAAGGAGCGAAATGATGTTGGCCATATCATGTCACTATTTGATTGCATGTGATGTTTATCATGTTTTTACATCTTATTTTCTTAGAACGACGGTAGAATAAATAAGATGATCCCTCGTTAAAATATCAAAAATGTGTTCTCCCTAACTGTGCACCGTTGCTAAGGTTCGTCATTCCGAAACACCACGTGATGATCAGGTGTGATAGGTTCTTATGTTCGCATACAACGGGTGTAAGCCAGATTTACACACGCAATACACTTAGGTTGGATTGACGAGCCTAGCATGTACAGACATGGCCTCGGAACACGGAGGACCGAAAGGTCGAACATGAGTCGTATAGAAGATACGATCAACATGGAGATGTTCACCGATCATGACTAGTCCGTCTCACGTGATGATCGGACACGGCCTAGTTGACTCGGATCATGTATCACTTAGATGACTAGAGGGATGTCAAATCTGAGTGGGAGTTCATTCATTAATTTGATTAGATGAACTTAATTATCATGAACTTAGTCTAAATCTTTACAATATGTCTTGTAGATCAAATGGACCACGGTAATGTCACCCTCAACTTCAACGCGTTCCTAGAGAAAACCAAGCTGAAAGATGATGGCAGCAACTAATCGGACTGGGTCCGGAACCTGAGGATCATCCTCATAGCAGCCAAGAAAGATTATGTCCTAGAAGCACCGCTAGGTGAACCACCATTCCCAGAAAACCAGGACGTTATGAACGCCCATCAGTCACGTACTGATGATTACTCCCTCGTTCAGTGCGGCATGCTTTACAGCTTAGAACCGGGGCTCCAAAAGCGTTTTGAGCAACACGGAGCATATGAGATGTTCGAGGAGCTGAAATTGATTTTCCAAGCTCATGCCCGGGTCGAGAGATATGATGTCTCCAACAAGTTCTTTAGCTGTAAGATGGAGGAAAATAGCTCTGTCAGTGAACACATACTTAAGATGTCTGGGTTGCATAACCGCTTGACTCAGCTGGAAGTTAATCTCCCGGATGAGGCGGTCATTGACAGAATCCTACAGTCGCTCCCACCTAGCTACAAGAGCTTCGTGATGAACTACAATATGCAGGGGATGGAAAAGACCATTCCCGAGAGGTATTCAATGCTGAAATCTGCAGAGGTGGAGATCAAAAAGGAACATCAAGTGTTGATGGTGAATAAAACCACTAAGTTCAAGAAAGGCAAGGGTAAGAAGAACTTCAAGAAGGACGGCAAGGAGGTTGCCACGCCTGGTAAATCAGTTGCCAGGAAGAAGTCAAAGAATGGACCCAAACCTGAAACTGAGTGCTTTTATTGCAAGGGAAATGGTCACTGGAAGCGGAATTGCCCCAAGTACTTAGCAGATAAGAAGGCCGGCAACACTAAAGGTATATGTGATATACATGTAATTGATGTGTACCTTACCAGTGCTCGTAGTAGCTCCTGGGTATTTGATACCGGTGTCGTTGCTCATATTTGTAACTCAAAACAGGAGCTGCGGAATAAACTGAGACTGGTGAAGGACGAGGTGACGATGCGTGTCGGAAATGGTTCCAGGGTTGATGTGATCGCCGTCGGCACGCTACCTCTACATTTACCTACGGGGTTAGTTTTGAACCTCAATAATTGTTATTTAGTACCAAGTTTGAGCATGAACATTGTATCTGTATCTCGTTTAATGCGAGATGGCTACTCATTTAAATCCGAGAATAATGGTTGTTCTATTTATATGAGTGATATGTTTTATGGTCATGCTCCGATGGTCAATGGTTTATTCTTAATGAATCTCGTGCGTGATAATACACATATTCATAGTGTGAATAACAAAAGGTGTAAAGTTGATAACGATAGTCCCACATACTTGTGGCACTGCCGCCTTGGTCACATTAGTGTCAAGCGCATGAAGAAGCTCCATGCTGATGGACTTTTAGAGTCTCTCGATTATGAATCATTTGACACGTGCGAACCATGCCTCATGGGCAAAATGACCAAGACTCCATTCTCAGGGACAATGGAACGAGCAACCAACTTGTTGGAAATCATACATACAGATGTGTGTGGTCCAATGAGCGTTGAGGCTCGTGGAGGCTATCGCTATGTTCTCACTCTCACCGATGATTTGAGTAGATATGGGTATGTCTACTTGATGAAACACAAGTCTGAGACCTTTGAAAGGTTCAAGGAGTTTCAGAGTGAGGTTGAGAATCAACATGACAGAAAAATAAAGTTCTTACGATCAGATCGTGGGGGAGAATATTTAAGTAACGAAGTTGGCACACACTTAAGAAAATGTGGAATCGTTTCACAACTCACGCCGCCTGGAACACCTCAGCGTAATGGTGTGTCCGAACGTCGTAATCGCACTCTATTGGATATGGTGCGGTCTATGATGTCTCTTACAGATCTACCGCTATCATTTTGGGGATACGCTCTAGAGACAGCCGCATTCACTTTAAATAGGGCACCGTCTAAATCCGTTGAGACGACACCGTATGAATTATGGTTTGGGAAGAAACCTAAGCTGTCGTTTCTGAAAGTTTGGGGTTGCGATGTTTATGTCAAGAAACTTCAACCTGAAAAACTCAAACCCAAATCGGAAAAATGCGTCTTCATAGGATATCCCAAGGAAATAGTTGGGTATACCTTCTACCTCAGATCCGAAGGCAAGATCTTTGTTGCCAAGAATGGGTCCTTTATAGAGAAAGAGTTTCTCGCGAAAGAAGTAAGTGGGAGGAAAGTAGAGCTTGATGAAGTACTACCTCTTGAAAATCAGAGTTGCACAACTCAGGAAAATGTTCCTGTGGTGCCTGCACCGATTAGAGAGGAGGTTAATGATGATGGTCAAGATACTTCTGATCAAGCTCCTACTGAACTTCGTAGGTCCACAAGGACGCGTTCCACACCAGAGTGATACGGCAACCCTGTCCTGGAAATCATGTTGTTGGACAACGGTGAACCTTCAAACTATGAAGAAGCGATGGCGGGTCCAGATTCCGACAAATGGCTAGAAGCCATGAAATCCGAGATAGAATCCATGTATAAAAACAAAGTATGGACTTTGAATGACTTGCCCGATGATCGGCGAGCCATAGAAAATAAATGGATCTTTAAGAAGAAGACAGACGCGGATGGTAATTTAACCATCTATAAAGCTCGACTTGTCGCTAAGGGTTATCGACAAGTTCAAGGGGTTGACTACGATGAGACTTTCTCTCCCGTAGCGAAGCTGAAGTCCGTCCGAATCATGTTAGCAATTGCCGCATACTATGATTATGAGATATGGCAAATGTACGTCAAAACGGCATTCCTTAACGGCTTGCTTAAGGAAGAATTGTATATGATGCAGCCGAAAGGTTTTGTCGATCCTAAGAATGCTAACAAAGTATGCAAGCTCCAGCGCTCTATCTATGGGCTGGTGCAAGCATCTCGGAGTTGGAACATTCGCTTTGATGAGATGATCAAAGCGTTCGGGTTTATGCAGACTTATGGAGAAGCCTACGTTTACAAGAAAGTGAGTGGGAGGTCCGTAGCATTTCTCATATTATATGTGGATGACATACTATTGATGGGAAATGATATAGAATTCTTGGAAAGCATAAAGTCCTATTTGAACAAGTGTTTTTCAATGAAGGACCTTGGAGAAGCTGCTTATATATTAGGCATCAAGATCTATGGGGATAGATCGAGACGCCTCATCGGTCTTTCACAAAGTACGTACCTTGACAAGATTTTGAAGAAGTTCAAAATGGATCAGTCCAAGAAGGGGTTCTTGCCTGTATTGCAAGGTGTGCGATTGAGCACGGCTCAATGCCCGACCACGGCAAAAGATATAGAAGAGATGAGTGTCATCCCCTATGCCTCAGCTATAGGGTCTATTATGTATGCCATGTTGTGTATCAGACCCGATGTAAACCTTGCCGTAAGTTTGGTAGGTAGGTACCAAAGTAATCCCGGCAAGGAACACTGGACAGCGGTCAAAAACATCCTGAAGTACCTGAAAAGGACTAAGGATATGTTTCTCGTTTATGGAGGTGCCGAAGAGCTCGTCGTAAAGGGTTACGTCGACGCTAGCTTCGACACAGATCTGGATGACTCCAAGTCACAAACCGGATACGTGTATATTTTGAATGGATGGGCAGTAAGCTGGTGCAGTTGCAAGCAAAGCGTCGTGGCGGGATCTACATGTGAAGCAGAGTATATGGCAGCCTCGGAGGCAGCACAAGAAGCAGTCTGGGTGAAGGAGTTCATTACCGACCTAGGAGTCATACCCAATGCGTCGGACCCGATGAATCTCTTCTGTGACAACACTGGAGCAATTGCCCTTGCGAAGGAGCCCAGGTTTCACAGGAAGGCTAGGCATATCAAGTGTCGCTTCAACTCCATTCGTGAAAGTGTTCAAAATGGAGACATAGAGATTTGTAAAGTACATACGGACCTGAATGTGGCAGATCCATTGACTAAACCTCTCCCTAGAGCAAAACATGATCAACACCAAAATTCCATGGGTGTGCGATTCATCACAATGTAACTAGACTATTGTCTCTAGTGCAAGTGGGAGACTGTTGGAAATATGCCCTAGAGACAATAATAAAAGGATTATTATATTTCCTTGTTCATGATAATTGTCTTTTGTTCATGCTATAATTGTATTGTTCGGAAATCATAATACATGTGTGAATACATACACCACAATGTGTCCCTAGTAAGCCTCTAGTTGACTAGCTCGTTGATCAATAGATACTCATGGTTTCCTGACTATGGACATGGGGATGCCATTGATAATGGGATCACATCATTAGGAGAATGATGTGATGGACAAGACCCAAACCTAAGCATAGCACAAAAGATCGTATAGTTCGTTTGCTAGAGCTTTTCTGAATGTCAAGTATTATTCCTTAGACCATGAGATTATGCAACTCCCGGATGCCGTAGGAGTTCTTTGGGTGTATCAAACGTCACAACGTAACTGGGTGACTATAAAGGTGCACTACAGGTATCTCCGAAAGTGTTTGTTGGGTTGGCATGAATCGAGACTGGGATTTGTCACTCCGTGTGACGGAGAGGTATATTTGGGCCCACTCGGAAAGACATCATCATAATGAGCTCAATGTGATCAAGGTGTTGTTCACGGGATGACGTGTTATGGGAACGAGTAAAGAGACTTGCCGGTAACGAGATTGAACAAGGTATCGGTATACCGATGATCGAATCTCGGGCAAGTATCGTACCGATAGACAAAGGGAATTGAATACGGGATTGATTAAGTCCTCGACATCGTGGTTCATCCGATGAGATCATCGAGGAGCATGTGGGAGCCAACATGGGTATCCAGATCCCGCTGCTGGTTATTGACCGGAGATCGTCTCGGTCATGTCTGCATGTCTCCCGAACCCGTAGGGTCTACACACTTAAGGTTCGGTGATGCTAGGGTTGTTAAAGATATTAGTATGCAGCAAACCGAAGGTTGTTCGGAGTCCCGGATGAGATCCCGGACGTCACGAGAGGTTCCGGAGTGGTCCGGAGGTAAAGAATTGTATATAGGAAGTGTCGTTTCGGCCATCGGGAATGATCTGGGGGTCGCCGGTATTGTACCGGGACCACCAGATGGGTCCCGGGGGTCCACCGGGTGGGGCCACCCATCCCGGAGGGCCCAGTGGGCTGAAGTGGGGAGGGAACCAGCCCATAGTGGGCTGGTGCGCCCCCCATTGGCCTCCCCCCTGCACCTAGGGTTGGAAACCCTAGGGCAGGGGGCGCCCCACATGGCTTGAGGGGCAAGCCTCCCCCCCTGGCCGCCGCCCCCCCCTGGAGATGGATCTCCAGGGCCGGCGCCCCCCCTAGGGGGCCTATATAAAGGGGGGGAGGGAGGGCAGCCGCACCCCTGCAGCCTTGGCGCCTCCCTCTCCCCGTTACACCTCTCCCTCTCTCCGTAGTTGCTTGGCGAAGCCCTGCTAGAACTCTGCTGCATCCACCACCACGCCGTCGTGCTGCTGGATCTTCATCAACCTCTCCTTCCCCCTTGTTGGATCAAGAAGGAGGAGACGTTGTCCCGACCGTACGTGTGTTGAACGCGGAGGTGCCGTCCGTTCGGCGCTGGTCATCGGTGATTTGGATCACGACGAGTACGACTCCATCATGCACGTTCTTCTTGAACGCTTCCGTTGTGATCTAAAAGTGGTCTGTAGATGCTCTCCTATCCCCTCGTTGCTAGAATACTCCATGGATAGATCTTGGTGATGCGTAGGGAAATTTTAATTTCTGCTACGATCCCCAACAGTGCGGCGCCCCTGTATTTGGGTGTGCCGGATTCTGATGATGGCTTTTTTGCATTGCTTGTGAGAGCTTGCTTTCTTGGACCGTAAATGGACCTGGCTGGGTCATGATGCGATTCTTTAATTGGGTCGCATGCCGCATTGAGTGCGGCGCTGCTTGCCGTTTTATGGTGGCCGTGGGGTCGTCTATCCGACCGTGTGGCTTTTTTATTTTTTGAATGCGAGGGCTCTAGGGCCTCTTGGTCGAATTCGGGCAGTAGTTTTCTCTTCAGATAGCTTTTAGTGAGGCGGTTGCCGCCTATTTGTCTGCGGTCTTGATTACCTTCCTCCATCTTATTCTGAGTGCATCTTTCGCCGTCTTTAGCTTCCGCTTCTGCTTTTTCAGGCTGCGTGCTGTGGCAACGAGCCTTTCGTGGAGATTCTTCTGCTCTGTGGTTTTATCCGGCGTGTGATCGTCCGGAGTTCTGTTATGGCCGGGGGAGGGCTGTCTGTCCTCTCTATCCGCGTTGCCCTGTTCGGACGGTTGCTCTGAGGCATGCTTGTCGTCTACCAGCTCATCCTGCTCTATGGCTGGGTCTTGATCGAGGCGGGGCTTGGCTCGGCGTTTTCGTCGCCGCTTTGATTGCATTTCGGAGGGTTTATCCCTTTTTTCGTCCCCTTTTTCCTCATTGTCGTTTCCTTTAGTGGTATCCACCATGAATACATCGTTAGGTGGGGTGGCGGTCCAGCGCCCTATAGGTGCTGGTTCCTGTTCGTCTCCATCTTCTTCGTCCATACCGTCGAAGTCTTCAGATCCGAAGTCAAGTATGTTGGTTAGATCATCGACAGTGGCTATTAAGTGGGTGGTGGGTGGGCTTTGAATTTCTTCGTCGTCCGAATCCCAACCTCACAGACCGTAGTCCGGCCTGGGCTCTCCTGATAGAGAGAGAGACTTGAGAGAATTCAGGATATCACCGAAAGGTGAGTACTAAAAGATGTCTGTGGTGGTGAACTCCATTATAGGCGCCCAATCGGATTCGATCAGCAGGGGCACGGGAGGCCCGGAGTTCGGAGAAGAATCCGACTCCTTGGAGTCACGGGCCGTGCGGAGTGCGGGGCTGGCGTTCGGCTCGGTCGCCTTCAAGATCGCAGCCCCCGAGGTGACGTCCGACCGTTCATCCTCAAAGAACGCAGCAGGCTCCGAGTCGAGGATCGGGGCCGGTGCGTGTGCGGCCTCCAGGGCACTATTCGGAGGCAGAGCTATGTCCTGCCCCTCGAGGTAGTGTGGCGCGCTTGGCTGTGGCTCGAACCCGTCGAAGATCAAGTCTCCGCGGATATCTGCCGTGTAGTTTAAGCTTCCAAACCTGACTTGATGGCCAGGGGCGTAGCTCTCGATCTGCTCCAGACGAGCAAGCGAATTGGCCCGCAGAGCGACGCCGCCGAAGACGAAGATTTGTCCGGGGAGGAATGTCTCACCCTGGACCTCACCGTTGTTGATGATCAAAGGAGCCATCGGGCCTAAAAGCGACGACACAGAGGAACTCTCAATGAAAGCACCAATGTCGGTGTCAAAACCGGCGGATCTCGGGTAGGGGGTCCCGAACTGTGCGTCAAGGTCAGATGGTAACAGGAGACAAGGGACACTTTATTTTACCCAGGTTCGGGCCCTCTCGATGGAGTTAAAACCCTACTCCTGCTAGATTAATATTGATGATATGGGTAGTACAAGAGTAGATCTACCACGAGATCAAGGAGGCTAAACCCTAGAAGCTAGCCTATGGTATGATTGTGTATGATGATGGTTGTTCTACGGACTACAACCCTCCGGTTTATATAGACACCGGATAGGGTTATGTTTACACAGAGTCGGTTACAATGGTAGGAGATCTTGAATATCCGCACGCCTAGCTTGCCTTCCACGCCAAGGAAAGATCCTCCCAGACACGGGACGAAGTCTTCAATCTTGTATCTTCATAGTCCTGGAGTCCGGCTGAAGGTATAGTCCGGCTATCCGAACACCCCCTAATTCAGGACTCCCTCAGGTGCCTTTGCTCATTTTTCAAAAATATATTTCTATACACTTCTTGCAAATCCATAAACCCCTCGATTCCATCATATTGAAATGTTCAGAAATATTCACTAATCCAATTCCAATGAAACCACCCTGGTTATTTTTCATATTACCAGGGAAGTCCTCGAAAAGTCAAATCCATATTTTTAGAGCACTTTTATTTTCTGCCTTGTTGTGTTGCTTATTATGTTTGTTTCGACATTAGTTGACGAAGTAGACGGAGTACTTGGAGAAGGACCAGAAGATCTCAAGACTCTGATGAACCAGGCAAGCATCCCTTTGACCATGTCTATGAAATCCTTTTTATGCATTTCATATAGCACTTTATTATTGTTGCATCAGAATCATGATGAGATGGTACCCACTTTGGTGGGTTGCCATCATTTCCTCCTTGTTGATACTTGCTTTGTGCATGACCCTACCTCCTTATGAGGGTTATGCCGCTGGGAGTAGATAGGATGCTAAAGTAGTTGCTACGCAAAAAGGGACGGGAATATGTATGGTGATGGAGACAAAATATTTTCAAAGGACTTTTCGAAAACCCCGTCGGGTGCCACTTATGCCCGAGGGAGATAATGAGATGGGTAACCGCTTGATGACGAAGTGGTCTACCGAGGCAAGTGTGTGTGTTGCTTTCAAAAACGGATTTGTTTCAGTTGCGACTGTTATTCCAACCTTACATGCGCAACCACTCTACCCTTATATGGGAAAGGGCATTATTGATTACCTAGGCCGATACTAGCTTGGAGCCCGCATTACTAGTGACGGGGGAGAGTTGGTGCTCTCTCTTGGGATGGGGTCGTGCCAGGTAGGGAGGCCAAGAATATTTTTATGGGGCACCGGACACACCGTTTGTACCCCGTGCCAGTGGTATGTGATTAATATAGGAGCGAGGCTCCACAATTTTAAGTTGTGAAATGTTGGGAACGGGGTTTACTACCAATCGAGTGGACTCCTTGTTAGTTTCGTCTAGGGAAAGATAGTGATCGGGTGCTTACCCCGGGTACTTGAGGTACCGCGGGTCGTGGATGACACGGAAGTTCCCCGGATCTTGTGGGTAAAGTGTGCAACCTCTGCAGAGTGTAAAACTATTCGAATAGCCGTGTCCACTGTCAAGGACAGTTGGGTAACCGCTCTTGGGCTATGTCCACTTGTTTACAAACCAGTGTGTCTGTGTGGGAAGAACTACTTGGGTCAAGTCAAAGGACTTGACATGATTGAGTTGGGTTGATGCCCACTCTATTTATGTTGATATCTGTAACCTGTCCTCATGGTTTCTTGAATTCTCCTGATGCATGCCTTACAAGTTGTTGAACATGTCACTGCACTCAAAACTAGCTTTCTGCAAAAATTTACCTATATCATGCATTGTTGTATCTTGAACCAAAACATGGGTTGCTTGCGAGTACATTCAAAGTACTCATTGGCTTGCCACTGGTTATTTTATTGGCCAGGCATGAAAGAACATGATATGAAGAAAAATACTACGGTGACGAACATGCGAGCTAGGACGCTTCCCAGTCAGAATGCCTGTAGGGTCGAGGCAGATGGCATGGGTCCAAGTTACCGACGAAGATTTCCGCTGCAATGTTATACTCGAGACTTGACCATAATGGCCCTACTTGTGTAATACGGTATGTATGGATGTAAGACTCTTGTTATTCAGCTTCTGTGTGCTCAGTGAGCGTTGATCTCTGGGATCATTGTACACGTGCATTCGGTGATCATGACTTATGTGTCGTGTCGGATCGTGAGTTCCGGCAGACCCTTAAGGTTCGAACTCTGGGGTGCGCGCGGAGATTCTGCCCTCTACCTCTCCGTCTCGCAAGGATCTAAACTACCAAAAGAACAACACAAAAGACACAGAGTTTATACTGGTTCGGGCCACCGGTGTGGTGTAATACCCTACTCTAGTGTGGTGAGGTGGATTGCCTCTTGGGCTGATGAAGATGAACAGTACAAGGGTGAACAGCCTCGCGAGGGTGTGTTCTCGCTGGGACGATGAACTGCTAGGGTAGTTCAGCCGTCCTTCTCTCTCTCTCTTCTTGCTCGGATTCTGGATCCCAAGTCGAATGAACACCAGATACTAGATCAACACCCGATGCCTCCCAGATGCCTACCTTGGGGGTGGCTAGTCCTATTTATAGGCAAAGGCCTTGGACCTCTTCCCAAATATTGAGCGGGAAGGGCGCCAACAATTGGCCAATTCGAAGGGGAGCATACAGTACACTTATCCTGACCAAAGTTGGTCCTCGCCTGTCAAAGGCCCTGTGGTGACGCCGTTCTGGGCTCCACGGTGAGCTCATTCCCACCGTTGGACTGGTCTTGGCCTCGTTGCACCGAAATGGATGCCTTTGCTTGATCCTCTCGCCTGCCCTTGCCCCCTTTGCACCAAAGAGGAAAGGGGAGGACACTGTGCGGTCTGGCGCCCGCCTGGCACCCTTGGTCGTCATGGCTTGCGTCATGGGCACCTCGCGAGGTACCCTGCCTTGATATCTCCGCCTCCTCACGAGCCAACCTGAGGAGGTCGCGCCCGAGGAAGCGTTGCGCCGTCCTCCCCGCGAGGCTTGGCCCCTCGCGAGGGTCTTGAGTCTTGCGTTGATGAAGGTGGGCCGTACTGGGCCTCCATTCGAGCCACGCCGCGGGCCGCAGGCAGGCAAGTCCGGGGACCCCCGTTCCCAGAGCGCTGACAATTCGGGGTCCCCACAGCCGAGCTCTTGTTCGGACCGCTCGAGGTTCTGCTTCAGCGCATCAACCTCCGCAGTCAGTACGGCGGAGGCCAGCAGCGAAGCCTGCATACGCATATCGACATAATTATGTTAGACTCCTGCGAATATTATTAGATCCTCTATTCGGCTTTTCTTTGTGAACACCGAACAGAGCATCAGGGGCTACTGTCTATGCCGTAATATTTTGATATATGTTTCACATACCTCAAAGCCTGTTAGAAGGCTGGCACAGGCTTCAGTCAGCCCGCTCTTGGCGGACTGAACTTTCTGCATCACCGCACTCATAATAGTGCGGTGCTCCTCGTCGATAGAGGCGCCGTTAAGCACCTCCGGCAAGTTATCCGGCGCCTCCGGTTGGACGAAGGTCACCGGCGCGGTAGGCTTTCCCTTCTTAGTGCGGGGCCACCTGCCGGAGTCTGGAACCACTGAAGGTTCCGGTGTCGTGTTTGGCCCAGGACCGGACTTGGAGCCCTTGGGAGCCTTGCTCCCTTTCATCCTGCAGTCTGGAAGGACGCCTTGTGGCGCATCCAGGACTACCTCCCCTCTGCTTGGTGCCCGTCGGGACAACACCTCGGTGTTGTCCGTAGGGCGAGGTGTGGAGGCGATTGGAAGTGACCCTCTGCTGCTCATGCCGGACGGGTCCAAGGAGCCGCTCGACGATACGTCGACATGGGCTCGGGGTGGACTGCATGATTATATTCGGCGTTAGGAGGAGCTGTGCAAATAAAGGAGCGCTATGAGTCACTCTGGTGTCCGAATACTTACGACTTCGCCAGGGGCTTGGCCCTGGATGGCCACTCGTTCCCGCAGTCAGGGGTGGTGGCGGAGTAGTCCGGAGGGAGAGTCCTTCCCTTCCTGGAACCTCCGGCCTCCCAAGTTGGGGCGGCCTTCCTCTTCTTATCTTCCCCAGCTGGAGGGGAAGAACCTTCATCCGCCTCCTCCTCGTTTCCATGGGAGGAGTGCGTCTCGGAGTCATCGGACGATGAGTCCGATAACACCTGGCACCGGGAACTTTTTTGGGTTCCCGTAGCCTTCTTATGGACCTTTTTCTCCGGCGCCTCATAAGGAGCCGGAGTAAGCATCTCCGTCAGGAGAGCGTCTGCCCCGACGTCTCCTGCCATTGCTGTCAAAGGTACGGTAGCTTAGATCCCGCATATGATTATACTATGAAAAATGAATACCCTATAAGAGGTAGAACAGCTTACCGCGCTGGCTTGGCGCTTTGCGCTGAATCCGCGATCCTCGGTAAGGGGAGGACGAACCTCGGCGCTCTTAAACAGCACCTTCCAAGCATCCTCGTGTGTTGTGTCGAAGAGCTCATTCAGAGTTTGGTGCTGGGCCGGGTCGAACTCCCACAAGTTGAATGCCCGTCGTTGACACAGGAGGATCCGGCGGATGAGCATGACTTGGACTATGTTGATAAGCTTGAGTTTCTTGCTCATCATGTTTTGGACACAGGTTTGGAGTCCGGTCAGCTCTCCCGGACTACCCCAGGGTAGGCCCTTCTCTTTCCAGGAGGTAAGCTGCATGGGGATTCTGGATCCAAACTCGGGGGCTGCTGCCCATCTAGGGTCACGCGGCTCGGTGATGTAGAACCACCCCGATTGCCACCCCTTTATGGTCTCCACGTAGGAGCCCTCGAGCCATGCGACGTTGGGCATCTTGCCCACCATGGCGCCTTCGGCTTGACATTGGAAGTCTTCAGCCATAAGCCAAAGTGGGGCTTGATGCGGAGGAAGGCCTCGCACACGACGATAAACTCCGATATGTTGAGGATGAAGTTCGTGTCCAGATCGTGGAAATCCAGGCCGTAGTAGAACATGAGCCCCCAGACAAATGGATGGAGAGGAAATCCCAGTCCGCGGAGGAAATGGGAAAGGAACACTACCCTCTCGTGGGACCCTGGGGTGGGGATGAACTGCCCCGCATCTGGGAGCCGATGCGCGTTGTCCTCGGACAAGTATCCGGCTCCTCTCAGCTTCCGGATGTGTCCCTCCGTGATGGAGGAGACCATCCACTTGCCTCCCGCTACGGACATGATTGGAGAAGGTTGAGGAAGAAAATGTGGACTTGGGCACTGGAGCTCGAGTGTGCGGGAATGGATGAGCAAAAGAGGAAGAAGGCGTGGATGAAAAGGTGAATCCTTATCCCTTTATATGGGTGGACGAAACTATGCGTCCCCACCAGCCTGGTAAAACTCGCTTATCCGCAAGCGCTGTAATCAATGGCACGGTTGGGTTATCCACGCCCGTATTGTTGAGAATCCAGTGATAAGGGGACACAATCTCTGCTTCGATAAGACGTGCCAAGGAAACTGCCTCGCAAAACGCGCTTAGGTGGGACAGTAAAAAACGATTCGAATCAAGGCTTGGCTGCGGTGTGATGTCACGCTACACAATACGTCAATAGATTAGATTTGTGAAAATGTTACTCTCTCTCTACGGTGGTATGTGGAACTTGTTTTGCAGAGCCACACACGATCCTCATGTTCAAAATCTTCTATGGAGTATTCGGAGTAGGAACCCGCCTTGCAATGCCGAAGACAATCTTCGTGCCAGACTCGTCGCCATTGAAGCCTGGTTCAGGGGCTACTGAGGGAGTCCTGGATTAGGGGTTGTCCGGATAGCCGAACTCTAACCTTTGGCCGGACTGTTGGACTATGAAGATACAAGATTGAAGACTTCGTCCCGTATCCGGATGGGACTTTCCTTGGCGTGGAAGGCAAGCTTGGCAATGCGGATATGTAGTTCTCCTCCCATTGTAACCGACTATGTGTAACCCTAGCCCCCTCCAGTGTCTATATAAACCGGAGGGTTTAGTCCGTAGGACACAATAATAACAATCATACCATAGGCTAGCTTGTAGGGTTTAGTCTCTCTGATCTCGCGGTAGATCTACTCTTGTACTACCCATATCATCAATATTAATCAAGCAGGAGAAGGGTTTTACCTCCATCGAGAGGGCCCGAACCTGGGTAAAAACATCGTGTCCCTTGTCTCATGTTATCATCCGCCTAGACACACAGTTCGGGACCCCCTACCCGAGATCCGCCGGTTTTGACACCGACAACTGGGCATCCCGGTGACCAGCCATTTTCTCGTGAGTGAGGAGCGGAGTCCACTCCTCTTGAGAATAACCCGCCTAACATGGAAGATATGGACAGCCCTAGTTGATACACGAGCTATTCGAGCATACAAAACAAAATGTTTATTTGAAGGTTTAAATTTTGGCACATACAAATTTACTTGGAACGGTAGGTAGATACCGCATATAGGAAGGTATGGTGGACTCATATGGAATCACTTTGGGGTTTAAGGGATTGGATGCACAAGCAGTATTCCCGCTTAGTACAAGTGAAGGATAGCAAAAGACTGGGAAGTGACCAACTAGAGAGCGACACCAGCCATGTCCATGCATTAAAATTAATAAACATTGCATGCAAGCATGAGTAGGATATAATCCACCATGAACATAAATATCGTGAAGGCTATGTTGATTTGTTTCAACTACATGTGTGAACATGTGCCAAGTCAAGTCACTTAAATCATTCAAAGGAGGATACCACCCGATCGTACCACATCACAACCCTTTTAATAGCATGTTGGCACGCAAGGTAAACCATTATAATTCATAGCTAATAAAGCATGGTACGAGCAACTATGATCTCTAATTTTCATTGCAAACATGTTTATTCATAATAGGCTGAATCAGGAACGATGAACTCATCATATTTACAAAAACAAGAGAGGTCGAGTTCATACCAGCTTTTCTCATCTTAGTCAGTCCATCATATATCATTATAATTGCCTTTCACTTGCACGACCGAATGAAGTGAATAATAGTAAGAGTGCACGTGCATTGGACTAAGCTGGAATCTGCGAGCATTCAATAAACAGGAGAAGACAAGGCAATATGGGCTCTTGGTTAAATCAACAATATTGCATAAAAGAGCCACTTCAACAATTTAATTATGGTCTTCTCCTATCGACCCCCAAAGAAAAGAAAAGAAAAGAAAAGAAAAGAAAAGAAAATATTTACACGGGAAAGCTCCCAACAAGCAAAAGAAGAACGGGAAATATTTTTGGGTTTTCTTTTTAATTATTACTACAGCAAGAAAAGTAAACTAGATACACTAATGTTTTTGGTTTTTCTTAAGGTTTATCAAGCACACAAGAAGAAAGCAAGAAAAAGAAAATAAACTAGCATGGATATTACAGTGAAGAAGTATGAGCACTGACATCTAGCAATGAGTGTGTGTAAACATAAATGTAATGTCGGTGGGAAATACATACTCCCCCAAGCTTAGGCTTTTAACCCAAGTCGGTTCATTGCCAGGGATGGCCAGGTAGATATCCGTAGGTGTAGTTGTGGTCCTACTGTGATGAAGAAGACTCTGACTGCCACTGGCTGGCGGTCATCTCCGGATCCCAAAAGTAATCAGACTGTCGTGGAGGCTCAAATTGTGGTTCTAGCTCCAGGGCTGGTGCAGGGTTCCTGTAGGCTTGAATGGCAGCCTTGCAAAATACAGCTAATGGCATCTTCTTAACAACATCATATAAATGAAACTCTACCGAAGGAAGTGATTCCTTAGGAAAATAGTAGAAGTTTTGCACAGAAGTATTAGTGAGTAAGAGATACTTATGACGTTGGTCGCGGAGGAAGTCTGTGAGGCCAGCAATCTCAGCCAATGAATAGAAATCATCATAAATCCCGGCCGCTCTCAAGAAATCATCAAAAGGGCATTCACACGGTCGGACCTCCGTGGTACGAGGCAAATTAAATTTGGTCATGTGTGCTTCTTCATTTTGCTTTTCCTTTGAGCTTCGGCTAGATGAGCCCCTCAAAAATCTCTTCATCATTTTCTAAAAAAATCTGAAATTTTTAGTAACTTCAAAAAAAAGTGAACCAAGCTCAATAAAATTGATAGCAACTACTCCTACAAGTGCCTAGAGACTATATCAAGCATTACAACTACTTTGAACCATATAAATTTGACATGCAAGATCAAGAACATGGTCACCTAGGCAGCACAAATTTGCAAAGAATAGAGCACTAGAACAAAAACTAATTGGACCAGTGGAGGAGTCACATACCAAGGAACAATCCCCCTGTCATTGTCAAAACCGGCGGATCTCGGGTAGGGGGTCCCGATCTATGCATCAAGGTCGGATGGTAACAGGAGACAAGGGACACTTTATTTTACCCAGGTTCGGGCCCTCTCGATGGAGGTGAAACCCTACTCCTGCTAGATTAATATTGATGATATGGGTAGTACAAGAGTAGATCTACCACGAGATCAAGGAGGCTAAACCCTAGAAGCTAGCCTATGGGTATGATGATGGTTATGATGTGTTCGTCCTACGGACTACAACCCTCCGGTTTATATAGGCACCGAATAGGGTTAGGGTTACACAGAGTCGGTTACATTGGTAGGAGATCTTGAATATCCGCACGCCTAGCTTGCCTTCCACGCCAAGGAAAGAACCTTCCGGACACGGGACGAAGTCTTCAATCTTGTATCTTCATAGTCCTGGAGTCCGGCTGAAGATATAGTTCGGCTATCCGAACACCCCATAATCCAGGACTACCTCAGTAGCCCCTGAACCAGGCTTCAATGACGTCGAGTCCAACGCGCAAATTTGTCTTCGGCATTGCAAGGCGGGTTCCCCCTCCGAATCTTGTGTACCTGTATGAATAATGTCCGTAGCGCTCCTCGGTCTCGGTGCCCAATAATTGCCGTCTTCCACGTGTTGAACGAATGCGAAAAGCCCGGGGGTGTTTTTATATTCACACCCTTGGTCATATAAACGAGCCGCCTATTAACGGGATGGGGATCTAGATCCAAACCACATCTTCTTCTCCCCGCGAGTTATCATCAGAGCGTCTCCAGCAAAGGTCCATTCCAACATGGCCAGCCGTCGTAGCTCCTCCCCTCGCCCCTCCAGCCCCAAATCCGGAGACTGGGAGAGTTGCACCATCCCACACAGCGAGCTAGTGTCACTGCAGGCCAAAGGATTCCTTCCCCAAGCATATATGGTCCCGGTCCGAGCCGGACTCGCCACCTACAACGGCGGCAAGCAAGCGGAGAGCACCCCCAATCCTTCTAAAGGAGAGCGGGTGTGCCTCGTCCCTTATTTATTAAGGGGTCTAGGATTTCCAATTCATCCATTCCTCCGCGAGCTTCTGGAGTTCTACGGCCTCCAGCTGCAGAACCTCACGCCTGGCTCCGTGCTACATATTGCAGGCTTCGTTGCCCTTTGCGAGCTATTTTTAGGCGTCGAGGCTCATTTTGCGCTGTGGAAGAGGTTGTTTTGCTTGGTTCCCCGTTCTCAGAAGGGGTCTATATACCAAGTGGGCGGAGCCGAAATATGGCGCATCGCCGGGACCGGATACCTATCTGGTACCCCAAAGAAGCCGTCCGAGGACTGGCCTTTAGAATGGTTCTATATAGACGACGTCCGGCTGCCGGACCCTGTCCGGGTCGGCCTCCCTGAGTTCAGCATGGCTCCCTTAAAGAAACGCTTAAGTTGGCGTCCGCGAAGCTCTCAGAGAGAAAGCAACAGAGACGTTTTTTACCTGATGGGCCGGATAAGACTGTTGGCTCATTCCGGACTAACCATGATTGGAGTCATGGCCACATATATTATGCGGGGGGTGTAGCCGCTTCAATATAGGAGCCACCCCATGTGGGATTTCAACGGGGAGGATGACGCCACCCGTTACGGCCGCAAGGGGCCAGACACAGCTGCCGCTCTAGTAAAGATTCTAACATCTTTGTGCAAGGGAGAAAAGGAGGACTTCCTCCGCGTCAACCCGCGGGCCGGATTCACTATGTATGAACCTCCAAGTTGGGTAAGTGAACAATTGCACTTGCCCGCTTATTTAATGCTCCCATGACTAGATACGTAATCTGGTGATTTCAATGCAGGAGCTTCGACAGGAGGTAAAGGATATCAACAGCTGCCCTCCACAGCCTGAGGACCCAGAACGGTCCCTCGATCCGGACTCTGAAGAGGATCCGGACATATCGGTGGAGCTCATCGACGGGGTGTTCCACCAGTTAAGCAAAGATAATACCTTGGTGGCCATTACAGCCGATTATCACGGGTTAATCCCGGCCTCCCAGGTGACAGAAACCGGAGTGTTTATTCCCACAAGAGAGATTCCGTCCTTACATATTCCGGTGTTTCTGACGACAACCGTATTTTACAGGGGAGGTTTCCGAGGAGGGAGGCCGAACCTGCGGCGGCTAGCCAACGAGGAGCCGCCGGGCCCCGTGGGGTAAAAAGGGATGAAGTCCGGACTGAGAGTTCAGCACAAAGGTATAATGCGCCCTCTGTCTTCCTGGCGTTATTCTGTCAGGGCATGTTAACATCCGTACTGTTTCCAGGAAGAAGAGGCCTCGCCGGACTATATCCGTAGGGGCCGCCAACCGCGCCTCTACCAGCCAGGCCCCAACGTCTGGTCCGGAGGCGGGGACAAACACCAGGCTTGCGCCGGACGCTCCTCCAACAGAGGACGTGGACCGGCTATCTGCCAGAAATTTAGAAGTTGAGAGCGCCATGAACCATAGGCGTCGCCGGACAGTTCTACGCGACGCTTGTTTCTCCCGAGAGGCCTTAGACGCCTTCAATTCGGGAGATGCGTACCTTCGTGCTGCTCAAGATGGTTTATCCAGAGCCACGGAGCATTATGTGAAAGACATACGGGTAAGAAAATTTAAATATATATATACCAGTAGCCCCCGAGACTTGAAACAGTTAAACTAACTGATTTAAGGATCATATAATATGTAGGTTCTTACTGAGAAGAACACCGTGCTGTCCCAGGAGCTGGAAAAGTGCAAGGCCCAACTAGAGGCCGCACTAGCCGCAACAGGGGAGCCCAAAGGGACCCCCTCAGGTATGATATACTTTGAGAGATTAGTATTGTGCGGCTTATGTGCGAATCTGACAATTAATGTTACAGATGGTGCCGGACTAGATCCGGAGAGGCAACAACTCTTACGCCAGTTAAAGGCTGGTGAGAGTACGTTGACAAGGGTGAGGCGAGAGAAGAATGATCTTCAGGATGCCAACACCAAGCTGGATGTTGAACTGAAAGACGTTCGTGGCCAGCTATCTGACTCCATGAAGGAGAATCAGCGTCTTTGACGCGGCATATTTAGTAAGTGCTTGAGAGAACCCTTTGGAAAAAAAGGAGTTCGGCGAGGAAGACGAATAACAGAATTATGTTTGTAGGTACGCTCACAGGTCGTCCTACAGAGGAGATGCCCGGTTCTACTGGTGACCTTCTCCCCGAACTCCTGCAACTGCATGAACGAATTCAGCAGGCAATGCAAGGGGTTGCCTGGGCCTTATGGCCTGCCCACTCCACTCCCGAGGGCCTTGGAGAGCTTGCGGAGAAGCTGACGGGAGCTCGGCGGCGCATCCGGTTGTGGAAGATATCAGCCTGCCGACAAGGCGCGAGGGAGGCCTGGGCCATGGTGAAGACCCGCTTTACGAAGTCTGACCCCAATCACATGGCCGAGGTCGGAACAGTGGGGCCTGACGGGAAGGAGATCCCTGTGAGCTTGGTGTATGGCCAGGTAGAGCTGGCCGCAAAGTATTCCCAGCAGGACTGTAAATTAGATAGCCTGTTAGATGGTATAGAGGAGGAATACGATCAGTCAAGATGGCTATGTAATTTATAATTGACATGTGTAATTCCTTCTAGCCGGATTGTAGATCGTTTGTCGTTGCCGACCTTTTCGCTTCGACCTCGGGACCTGACGGTCCGGAGTGTGTCCGAATACCATAACGGCTATATAAAAGCCGGGGAATGCATGGAGACCAGGCGTAGGGATCATTAGTGCTTTACCAGACAAGTGCCCAACTAGTTATGTTATATTACATGGTTAGTAAGAAACATCTTCCAGAGAGAATAGTTCCGTTAAGGGTTCCTTTCGCTGGGGTGGCGTGCCCTAAAGTGCACGTCCGGACTGCAAATGCATAAGATCATCTGGGGGCATGTATAAAATAAAAAGGTTCATCTTTAGTTCACCGACCGAATATTCCCTTAAGAACGCTAGCTTTCGGCTTCACCCAGTCTGAGGTACACATCCGGCTTATCCGGCAGTAACAATCGCAGAGGTGCTCCCTTTACCGCCTAGCCGAACAATCGGGAATGTAGGGGTAAGCACAGGAGCCAGGCAACCCAGCTTGGCCAAAACTTAAGTCATATCGATGCATATAATGGCGAAGAAAAGGTGCATGCGGAAGTCTGACGCATGCGTTGGGTGTGAAACCCATATAGACAAGCTTCTGTTAAAGAAGCCCCCAGGTTTAAGGAGTGCGGATAGCGCGTCACATAATGAGCCTTTTAAGGGCTAGAAAAGAAAAGAGTAGTAGACAAAGTAAAAAAAAGGTATAAATGTAAATAACTGACAGAGGAAGGAGACAAACACATAGTCTGGCGCTAGGCATAGAATCTTCGGAGACGTGTGGCGTTCCATGGGTTCGGCTCGAGTCGGTTATCTGACGCATCTCGCAGGCGGTACGCTCCACCAGTTAGGACTTGGTCGATTATGAATGGACCTTCCCATTTGGGCTTGAGTTTGTTCTTTTGCTTATCCGGCAGGCGCAGAACTAGTTCACCAACGTTGTAATTTTTGGCCCGTACTTCTCTGCTTTGATATCTTCAAGCTTGCTGTTGATAGAATGCGGAACGGGCCTTAGCCACGTCACGCTCTTCCTCTAAGGCGTCCAGGTTGTCCTGCCGATCAAGCTCGGCTTCTCTTTCTTCGTACATGCGCACTCGAGGTGAGTCATGAATTATGTCGCAGGGCAGAATCGCCTCAGCGCCGTACACCATAAAGAATGGCGTGAATCTGGTGGTACGATTTGGCGTGGTTCGCAGCCCCCAGAGTACGGAGTCGAGCTCCTCTACCCAGTGCATATCAGATTCCTTTAGGGACCGCACTAGTCTGGGTTTGATGCCGCTCATGATGAGACCATTTGCACGTTCGACCTGACCGTTAGTTTGTGGGTGATAGACAGAAGCGTAGTCGAGCTTAATGCCCATGTTTTTGCACCACAGCTTTACTTCATCAGAGGTGAAGTTTGTGCCGTTATCGGTGATAATGCTGTGGGGGACAACATAACGGTGTACGACCCCGGATACGAAGTCTATCACAGGTCCAGATTCAGCCGTCTTGACAGGCTTGGCTTCTATCCATTTGGTGAATTTATCCACCATGACCAATAAGTATTTTTTCTTGTGGGTTCCACCTTTAAGGGGTCCCACCATATCGAGCCCCCAGACCGCGAAAGGCCAAGTGATGGGGATAGTTCGGAGGGCGTTGGGTGGCATATGGCTTTGGTTGGCAAAGAGCTGGCAACCGACGCACCGTTTGACTAGGTCCTGAGCGTCTGCTCTAGCCGTCGGCCAATAGAAGCCAGTACGGAAAGCCTTGCTTACAAGGGACCGAGCCGCGGCGTGATGGCCACCGAGTCCGGCATGAATTTCAGCCAACAGACTCCGCCCTTCCTCTTCGGAGATACACCTTTGAAGGACTCCTGTAGTGCTTTTCTTATATAGCTCTCCCTCGTGGACTTTATAGGCTTTAGATCGCCGCACTATGCAGCGTGCCTCGTTTTGGTCCCCGGGGAGTTCCTGCCTAGTAAGGTAGCTAGGAATGGTTCCGTCCACGGGGCGATGACCGCCATTATTGCGTGGGCTGAGGGTGTAATTTCGGTGGCGGGGCCGCCGATTATGTCTGATTGTTCGGCATTGGGTTGTGCGGTTATGCCCAGGCTTTTATCCGAGGTTTCCCCCTCCCATGTTATGGATGGTTTTAATAATCTTTCTAAGAAGATGTTGGGGGGGACTGCATCTCGTTTTGCTCCAATGTGTGCCAGGACGTCCGCTGCCTGATTATTTTCTCGGCTATGTGATGGAACTCCAGTCCCTCGAACCGAGCTGACATTTTTAGTACGGCATTGCGATAAGCTGCCATTTTTGGGTCTTTGGCATCGAAGTTGCCATTTATTTGGGATATCACGAGGTTTGAGTCCCCGCGTACTTCCAGGCGTTGGATGCCCATGGATACCGCCATCCAGAGGCCATGTAGAAGGGCCTCGTATTCGGCTGCATTGTTGGAGTCCGTGTACATAATCTGGAGTACATATTGGACTGTATCTCCTGTAGGGGACATCAAAACGACGCCAGCCCCCAGTCCGGCCAGCATTTTGGAGCCGTCGAAATGCATGATCCAGTTTGAGTACGTGTCGTACTCTTTAGGGAATTCGGCCTCTGTCCATTCGGCGACGAAGTCGGCTAGGACTTGCGATTTAATTGCTCGCCGTGGCTTGTACGTTATATCGAACGGGAGGAGCTCTATGGCCCATTTTGCTATCCGGCCTGTTGCATCGCGGTTGTTGATAATATCGTTGAGTGGTACTTCCGAGGCTACTGTAATAGATCACTCTTGAAAGTAGTGTCGTAGCTTCCGGGATGCCATGAATACCGCGTATGCGATTTTTTGATAATGCGGGTACCGTGATTTGCATGGTGTGAGGACAGTGGACACGTAGTAAACCGGCCTTTGAAGGGGTAATTTATGTCCGTCCGTTATCCGTTCGACGACGAGTACTGCGCTAACAACTTGATGGGTTGCGGCAATGTACAATAGCATGGGTTCGCCGGTATTCGGCGCGGCCAGGACGGGGTTTGTTGCCAAGATGGCTTTTATTTCCTCGAGTCCGGCCGTGGCGGCGTCCTTCCACTCGAAGTGTTCGGTGCGCCTAAGGAGGCGGTAAAGGGGTAGTGCCTTTTCTCCCAAGCGGGAGATGAAGCGGCTTAAGGCCGCCACGCATCCGGTGAGTTTCTAAATTTGCTTGAGATCTTTTGGGACATCCAATTGTGACAGAGCTCGGATTTTAGCTGGATTTGCTTCAATCCCTCTGCCGGATACAATGAAGCCCAGGAGCTTTCCGGCTGGGACGCCGAAAACACATTTTTCCGGATTGAGCTTGATGTCGTATTTTCGCAGGTTGTCGAATGTAAGTCTCAAGTCGTCTACTAGAGATTCGACGTGTTTTGATTTAACGACCACATCATCTACGTACTCCTCCACTGTTTTGCCGATCTAGTTTGCCAAACATGTTTGAATCATGCGCTGATATGTCGCGCCGGTGTTTTTGAGCCCAAAGGGCATTGTGTTGAAGCAGAATGGGCCGTATGGCGTGATGAATGTTGTTGCAGCTTGGTCGGATTCTGCCATCTTTATTTGATGGTAACCGGAGTATGCGTCGAGGAAACACAGGGAATCGTGTCCTGCAGTGGCATCGATGATTTGATCAATTCGAGGGAGGGGAAAGGGATCCTTTGGGCAGGCCTTATTAAGGAATTTGAAGTCGACACACAGGCGCCAGGATTTGTCCTTCTTTGGTACCATTACCAGGTTTGCTAGCCAGTCCGGGTGTTTGATATCTCTAATGAATCCGGCCTCCAATAATTTGGCTAGCTCCTCTCCCATGGCCTGTCTCTTTCATTCGGAGAAACGCCGAAGGGTTTGTTTGACAGGTTTGAATCCTTTCTGGATATTTAAGCTGTGCTCGGCCAGCCTGCGTGGGATTCCTGGCATATCTGAGGGGTGCCAAGCCAAAATATCCCAGTTCTCTCGTAGGAACTCACGCAGTGCGGCGTTTACATCAGGGCTCAGTTGTGCCCCGATGGAGGCTGTTTTATTCGGGTCCGTTGGGTGGACCTGGGATTTGACTATTTCATCCGCTGGTTTGAAGGATGTGGATTTGGATCTCTTATCGAGTATCACATCATCCCTGCTAACCGTGGATCGCAGCACCGTCAGCTCTTCGGCCGCTAAGGCTTCAGATAATGCCTCGAGGGCCAATGCGGCTGTCTTGTTTTCTGCGCGGAGTGCTCTGTCCGGATCACTAGCGAGAGTGATAATTCCGTTTGGCCCAGGCATCTTAAGCTTCATGTACTCGTAATGGGGTATGGCTTGGAAAACTGTGAATGCCTCTCGTCCTAATATAGCGTGATATCCGCTTCTGAATGGGGCCACCTGGAACGTGATTTGTTCGGACCTGTAATTATCCGGCGTGCCGAATACCACATCTAGTGTGATCTTTCCAGTGCAACGCGCTTCCTGACTGGGGATTATTCCTCTAAAGGTTGTGCTGCTTCGCTCAATGCGGTTCCAGTCTATTTCCATCTTTTGGAGGGTTTCCTCGTAGATGAGGTTCAATCCGCTGCCTCCGTCCATAAGTACCTTTGCGAGGCGAAAGCCGTCCATTATGGGACTGAGAACCAATGCCGCTGGCGCTCTGGCTGTTCGGAATTTAGGTTCGTCGCTCGCATTGAAGGTGATGGCAGTATTGCTCCATGGATTTATGGTTGCTACTTGGTAGACTTCGGCGAGGCTGCGAAGTGTTCTTTTTCGCATGTTATTTGATGCGAAAGTCTCGGAGATTGTGAGAACGGTACTGAAATTCTCGGGCTGGTTTCCTTCGACCTCTGGATTTAGGAGGTCGTTGCCAATTTTGGCCACCTGCCGGAGTATCCAACATGCCCTGAGGCTGTGAGTTGGGGTGGCATCCTCTGTACTATGAATCTTGCAGGGTCCATCGAGCCACATTTCTAGCACGGTTCCGTGCCCCCTAGAGGGTTTTGATTTTTTATTTAATCCGGGCGCTTTGCTGTAGTGCGCCCTTTTGATTCGGACGGGATTGCTATTCAAGGCCGGATTATCCCAAAATTTAATTTCGGTTTTCCGAGCACTTTCCGTCGCACGGTATTTTTGTACTATGGACGCCAAGTCAGCCAATCGCGTAATATTACGACGACTTATGGCGTTGAGTATCCCCTTGTCCGTGCAGTTACTGCAGAAGATTGAAATCGCGTCTCCCTCGTGGCAGTCCTTTATCCTGTTCATAAGCAGGAGGAATCTGGCCCAGTAATGATGTACTGTTTCTTCAGGCATCTGCTTGATTTGGGAGAGATCACTTAAGATTGGACGGGCGGTATTCATTAGATCTGATACTTCGCCCGGTTTGCTGTTCGGAGGCCGAACAACCTCCGGATTCCGAGATCCGGAGTCCTGTATGTTTTCCGGTTTGCCTGGTTCCAAGCCCAGGTCTTGGGTTGTATCCTCCCCTTCGTGGATATCCGGCATGGAGGGTTCCGAAATTCGGACGTAACTAGTCCTTAAGATCGATGAAGGGTCACCGCATTGTGTTTCCACCACAGCAACATGATGGGTGGCTTGGGGAGAGTTGATTTCCCTTAGATTGGGTTTAGGCCCAACCTGGTCGTAGTTTGTAGCGACCCCCAAGGCGGCGATGCGATCCAGGAGCTCGTTTATGGAGGAGAGCTCCACCGAATCTAGCTGCTCGGCCAATTCCGAGATGACGCGGAGATTGTTTTCGATGACCCGAGAGGTCAGCATCGACGTAATGGCCGAACGGGCGGTCATGAGAAAACCACCCAGCCGGAGGGGTTGGCCGATAGCCAAAGCTCCCTCAGTGACGGCGCCGTCTTTGAAGACGGGAAAAGGCATCCTTCCTGATCGTGACGGCACAGAGGAACTCTCAATGAAAGCACCAATGTCGGTGTCAAAACCGGCGGATCTCGGGTAGGGGGTCCCGATCTGTGCGTCAAGGTCGGATGGTAACAGGAGACAAGGGACACTTTATTTTACCCAGGTTCGGGCCCTCTCGATGGAGGTGAAACCCTACTCCTGCTAGATTAATATTGATGATATGGGTAGTACAAGAGTAGATCTACCACGAGATCAAGGAGGCTAAACCCTAGAATCTTGCCTATGGGTATGATGATGGTTATGATGTGTTCGTCCTACGGACTACAACCCTCCGGTTTATATAGGCACCGGATAGGGTTAGGGTTACACAGAGTCGGTTACATTGGTAGGAGATCTTGAATATCCGCACGCCTAGCTTGCCTTCCACGCTAAGGAAAGAACCTTCCGGACACGGGACGAAGTCTTCAATCTTGTATCTTCATAGTCCTGGAGTCCGGCTGAAGATATAGTTCGGCTATCCGAACACCCCCTAATCCAGGACTCCCTCACCCCCCAAGCAGTTTTGTGAAAGGTGCTTTGAGCAAGGAGATCGAAAATCACAGCAAAGTGAGCTAGAACTCGTGCTTGAGCTAGATATTCGTGTTTGTGGGAGAAAGAGGAACTGTATGGGTGCAGGAATAAGTGGAGGAGGGCCAACGTGGGCCAACGAGGCAGGGGGCGCGCCCTAGGGGGTAGGGCGCGCCCTCCACCCTCGTGCCCAGGTGGTTGACCCCCCTGCTGTGTTCTCAATTCCATAAATCCTCAAATATTCTAGAAAAAAATCATATTTCATTTTTAGGTCATTTGTAGAACTTTTATTTTGGGGGTAGTTTTATATTGCACGGATAAATCAGAAAACAGACAGAAAGATACTATTTTTACTTTATTTCAACTAAATAACAGAAAGTAGAGAGAGGGTACAGAAGGTTGTGCCTTCTAGTTTCATCCATCTCATGCTGATCAAAAGGAATCTACTAACAAGGTTGATCAAGTCTTGTTAACAAACTCATTCCGAATAACATGGAACCGAAGAAATTTCGAATAACACTATGTTACCCCAACGGGGATATGCACATCCCCAATAATAAGAATATCATATTTCTTTTTGATAGTGGAAAGAGGAAACTCAAAACCTCCAATAATAATCGATGGAATTTTTCCAATAGTGTTGATACTATGAACTTGAGGTTGTTTCCTCGGAAAGTGTACTGTATGCTCATTACCATTAACATGAAAAGTGACATTGCCTTTGTTGCAATCAATAACAGCCCCTGCAGTGTTCAAAAAAGGTCTTCCAAGAATAATAGACATACTATCGTCCTCGGGAATATCAAGAATAACAAAGTCCGTTAAAATAGTAACGTTTGCAACTACAACAGGCACATCCTCACAAATACCGACAGGTGTAGTAGTTGATTTATCAGCCATTTGCAAAGATATTTCAGTAGGTGTCAACTTATTCAAGTCAAGTCTATGATATAAAGAGAGAGGCATAACACTAACAGCGGCTCCAAGATCACATAAAGCAGTTTTAACATAATTTCCTTCAATGGAGCATGGTATAGTAGGTACTCCTAGATCTCCAAGTTTCTTTGGTATTCCACCCTAAAAGTATAATTAGCAAGCATGGTTTCAGCTTCCGGTATCTTTCTTTTATTAGTGACAATATCTTTCATATATTTAGCATAAGGATTCATTTTGAGCATATAAGTTAATCGCAGACGCGAAAAGATAGGTCTAATCATTTCAAAAAGCGCTCAAAATCCTCATCATCCTTTTTCTTGGAAGTTTTCGGAGGAAAGGGCATGGGTTTTTGAACCCATGTTTCTCTTTATTTACCATGCTTCCTAGCAACAAAGTCTCTCTTATCATAACATTGATTCTTTGATTGTGGGTTATCAAGATCAACACCAGGTTCAATTTCTACATCATTATCATTACTAGGTTGAGCATCATCATGAACATCATCATTACATTTTCACTAGGTTCATGTTCATTACCAGATTGTGTTTCAGCATCAGACATAGAGATATCATTGGGATTCTCAGGTGGTTCAGCAATAGGTTCACTAGAAGCATGCAGAGTCCTTTCATTTTTCTTTTTCTTCCTTGTAGAAGAACTAGGTACATCAATATTATTTCTCTGAGAATCTTGCTCAATTCTCTGAGGGTGGCCTTCAGGATACAAAGGTTCCTGAGTCATTCTACCAGCTCTAGTAGCCACTCTAACAGCATAATCATTTTTCTTGCTATTCATTTCATTGGGCAAATCATTTTGAGCTTTAAGTACTTGCTCTACTTGAGTGGTAACCATAGAAGCATGTTTGCTAACAAGTTTAAGTTCACCTCTAACATTAGCCATATAATCACTCAAGTGTTTAATCATATAAGGATTTTGCTTTAATTGTCTACCAAAAATAAGCATTCAAATCTTCTTGCTTAACCATAAAGTTATCAAACTAATCCAAGCATTGGCTAGCAATTTTAGTAGGAGGGATTTCAGCTCTATCATATCTATAGAGAGAATTTGCCTTTACTACCTGTGTCGAGTTATCAAGACCAGGAGGTTCTTCAATAGGTAATGGATTAAGATCATATGTTTCTTCAACAGGCGGTAGATTAAGACCATGTATTTCTTCAATAGGAGGTAAATTCTTAACGTCTTCAGCTTTAATACCTTTTTCTTTCATAGATTTATTTGCCTCTTGCATATCTTCAGGACTGAGAAATAGAACACCTCTCTTCTTCGGAGTTGGTTTAGGGATAGGCTCAGTAATTGGAGCAGGAGCTGGCTCAGAAGGTGTCCAATTATTTTCATTTGTCAACATATTATTCAGTAGAATTTTAGCTTCATCCGGTGTTCTTTCCCTGAAAACAGAACCAGCACAACTATCCAGGTAATCTCTGGAAGCATTGGTTAGTCCATTATAAAAGATATCAAGTATTTCGTTTTTCTTAAGAGGATGATCACGCAAAGCACTAAGTAACTTGAGAAGCCTCCCCCAAGCTTGTGGGAGATTCTCTTCTTCAATTTGCACAAAGTTGTATATTTCCCTCAAAGCCGCTTGTTTCTTATGAGCAGGGAAATATTTAGCAGAGAAGTAATAAATCATATCCTGGGGACTACGCACACAACAAGGAACAAGAGAATTAAACCATATCTTAGCACCGCCCTTTAATGAGAACGGAAATATTTTAAGGATATAAAAGTAGCAAGATCTCTCATCATTAGTGAACTGGGTGGCTATATCATTTAATTTAGTAAGATGTGCCACAACAGTTTCAGATTCATAGCCATGAAAAGTATCAGATTCAACCAAAGTAATTACATCAGGATCAACAGAGAATTCATAATCCTTATCGGCAACACAGATAGGTGAAGTAGCAAAAGCAGGGTCAGGTTTCATTCTATCTTTAAGAGATTGCTTATTCCATTTAGCTAATAATCTCTTGAGCTCATATCTATCTTTGCAAGCTAAAATAGCTGCGGAAGCTTCCATATAAAAAACATAACACTCAGGAATAACAGGCATATCTTCATCATCACTTTCATCAATATAATCAGTTTCAATAATTTCTTTCTCTCTAACCCTAGCCAGTTGTTCATCAAGAAATTCACCAAGTGGCACAGAAGTATCAAGCATAGAAGTAGTTTCATCATAAGTATCATGCATAGCAGAAGTAGCATCATCAATAACATGTGACATATCAGAACGAATAGCAGAAGCAGGTTTAGGTGTCGCAAGCTTACTCAAAGCAGAAGGTGAATCAAGTGCAGAGCTAGGTGGCAGTTCCTTACCTCTCCTCGTAGTTGAGGGATAAATTGTTGTCTTAGCGTCTTTCAAGTTCTTCATAGTGACCAGCAGATATAAATCCCAAGTGACTCAAAGAATAGAGCTATGCTCCCCGGCAACGGCGCCGGAAAATAATCTTGATAACCAACAAGTATAGGGGATCGCAACAGTTTTCGAGGGTAGAGTATTCAACCCAAATTTATTGATTCGACACAAGGGGAGCCAAAGAATATTCTCAAGTATTAGAAGTTGAGTTGTCAATTCAACCACACCTGGATAACTTAATATCTGCAGCAAAGTATTTAATAGCAAAGTAATATGATAGTAGTAGTAATGGTAACAAAGGTAACAGAAGCAAAAGTAATATTTTTGGTGTTTTGTAGTGATTGTAACGGTAGCAACGAAAAAGTAAATAAGCGAGAACCAATATAGGAAAAGCTCGTAGGCATTGGATCAGTGATGGATAATTATGCTGGATGCGGTTCATCATGTAACAATCATAACATAGGGTGACACAGAACTAGCTCCAACTCATCAATGTAATGTAGGCATGTATTCCGAATATAGTCATAGGTGCTTATGGAAAAGAACTTGCATGACATCTTTTGTCCTACCCTCCCATGGCAGCAGGGTCCTAATGGAAACTACGGGATATTAAGGCCTCCTTTTAATAGAGAACCGGAACAGAGCATTAGCACATAGTGAATACATGAACTCCTCAAACTATGGTCATCACCGGGAGTGGTCCCAATTATTGTCACTTCAGGGTTGCCGGATCATAACACATAGTAGGTGACTATAGACTTGCAAGATAGGATCAAGAACTCACATATATTCATGACAACATAATAGGTTCAGATCTGAAATCATGGCACTCGGGCCCTAGTGACAAGCATTAAGCATATCAAATTCATAGCAACACCAATCTCAGAACATAGTGGATAATAGGGATCAAACCCTAAAAAAACTAATTTGATTACATGATAGATCTCATCCAACCCATCACCGTCCAGCAAGCCTGCGATGGAATTACTCACGCACGGCGGTGAGCATCATGAAATTGGTGATGGAGGATGGTTGATGATGACGATGGCGACGAATCCCCCTCTCCGGAGCCCTGAACGGACTCCAAATCAGCCCTCCCGAGAGGTTTTAGGGCTTCGCGGCGGCTCTGTATCATAAAACGTGATGATTTCTTCTCTTTGATTTTTTCTCCCCGAAGGCAAATATATAGAGTTGGAGTTGGCGTCGGAGGAGCTCCAGGGGGCCCACGAGGTAGGGGGCGCGCCCCCACCCTCGTGGACAGGGTGTGGCCCCCCTGATCTTCATATTTGGCAAGGATTTTTATTATTTCCGAAAATACGTTCCGTGAAGTTTCAAGTCATTCCGAGAACTTTTGTTTCTGCACATAAATAACACCATGGCAATTCTGCTAAAAACAGCGTCAGTCTGGGTTAGTTCCATTCAAATCATGCAAGTTAGAGTCCAAAACAAGGGCAAAAGTGTTTGGAGAAGTAGATACGACGGAGACGTATCAGGGGCGCCCTCGCGATCCACTTTGAGTACGACGGCGCCTCCATGCTCTTCTTCAAGGTCTTCGATGCGTAGGGCTGCCACCTGGAATGCTGCTCCAGAGAAGGGCGTCAGGCTGACGCACGCTCTGCTCGTGGCCACTCCGGCAGCAGTAGCCCTTGGGAGTCCAGCAGCTCTCCTGAGCTCTTTGAGACTCCGGAGACAAGCGATGACAGCTACGTGTCCCCGAGCTCTCGCTGCGCTCGGAGCAGAGCTGCGGCATCCGGCCGTCGCCGCCGTTGATCTGGATGGGGTTGGCGTCGGCCTCCCGTGGCCCACTGTTGATGATGGCGTCCGCCACGGGAGGGTGTAGATAGGATTCCCCTTAGTTTCAGCTTTTGTTCCCTGCGAAGAACCATGATGTACCCTGTGGGGGCATGTAAGGATCTGTAATGTCTTTTGTGCTTATCTCCCCTGTTATGAAAATTTGGTGAATGCGTATTCCGTTGAGGCTCGGTCCCCCTTTCTTTTCCTCGTGATAGCTTGTTGCTCTACGCTGACAGATCCCGGTCCTCAGACAGGCTACAGTCGTCGTTGGTATGCCAGGTCGCGTGCCGTGGTCAAGGCCAGGAGGTGTGCGGCCCGAGGTCCAGTAAGAGCCCCTAAGGCGCGATGCTCAGGGGGTCCCCCTTAGCGCTCAAGCGGCATGGTGAGGTAAGAAAAGTAGTCGACGTGGCCACAACGGGGTTGCGGCAAGGTGTGAGTGACCATTAGGCCCAAACATTTAGTCGACCCGAGAGCGGGACTTATCTTGTTGACTTCGTGGCGATTCCTGATGGTGCGCCAGGGCTGCGCGCCAACTTGCGGCATAACTAGATCGGCCCATACGAGTTTCCCTCCCCCGTGCTCTCCTTAGTGCTCTACATCCTCAGGTCCCGGCCCTCGAGCGAGCTCAACCGCCGCTGGTATGCCAGGTCGCGATGTCGTGGTCAAGGCCAGGGGGTGAGGGCTGGAGAGCCAGTAAGAGCTCCTGAGTCGCGATGCTCAGGATCCCCCTTTTAACGCGCGAGCGAATTGCACGGGAGAAAAGGAGACTCGTGGTGCCGCCTGTTATCCTCCTCATGGGATCCCTGTGAACAGGCACAAGAAGAACATGGTTTGCCGTTATAGCTGCCAGCCCGGCGCTGGTTGCTCTAGATGGAGTGAAGGCATTGAGGGTCTTGTGAAGTGGCGTGCGCGGGGTGTGCCACGAGCCAGAGCTTGACCGCTCAGATTTGTCGACGTGGCAGGGACGGACCCATGCACCAGCGCCATGCCCGTGAGGAGGCCCTATGGGAGGCGATGATCGAGCGGGTGATAACCGTAGGCAGGTTAAGCAGATCAACTTGGGTAAATGCAGGAAGATACAGGCCACTGGGTCCGGCCGAGTGGCTTGGGGATAATGCAGCCCGAGGGGAGCCCCCAACAAGGTAAGCTAAAGACAAGAGCAAAAGGGATACATGCCACAGGGACGGACCCGTGCAGCCTGGGAATAATGCAGCCCAAGGGGCGCTCCCAGCTAAACGAGCTTGGAAGATGTCACCTAGTTTTGTAGATGAAGTAGAGTTGGTGTAGTTGAAGGCGTACGTCGAAGGAGTGCTCCTCACGAACCACCAAGGCCTTGAGCCTCGGGAGGCTCTGGGGGCTCAGGAGATTCCCTGAAGACCGTCTCCATTTCCTCCAAGACGGCATGGTACCTGGCCTCCTAAGCCGCCAGGATGCGCCGCATGTTGCGCTGATAGGCTGACGCCACGCTCGGCAAGCCGAAAGGAATGCGAATGTAGCTGTGTGGAGGGCCCTCGCAACGGCCCGCATGCGAAGGCCAGAAACGCTCCTAAGATGCGGCCCTGTTGAGCCCTCTGACATCGATGCAAACTCGCAGCCCGGCATCCTCACCTGGATGGGGAGCTGCACCTTGTGAGCAGCTGTCGCCGCGCATGGCTCTTGCGTCTTGCAGTTCCTGAGTGGTCTTGGCGATGAACCCCTGAGTGGTGGGCACTCCTTGCCCTGTGTTCTCCTGAGGGAAATGTGCTGCGAAACACGCCTCCAAGTGGTGCCCAAGCATCTCCCTCGTGAGGTTGGCAAGGTCTGAGGCCCTCCAGAAGAGAGCCCCCGAGCCCTTCCCGAGGAGGGCGCCGAGCGCGCCTTCCAATGCGATGGAGGGAGGCTGATGTCTACTACGCAACCTTCTTCTTGTAAACATTGTTGGGCCTCCAAGTGCAGAGGCTTGTAGGACAGTAGCAAATTTCCCTCAAGTGGATGACCTAAGGTTTATCAATCTGTGGGAGGCGTAGGATGAAGATAGTCTCTCTCAAGCAACCCTGCAACCAAATAACAAAGAGTGTCTTGTGTCCCCAACACACCCAATACAATGGTAAATTGTATAGGTGCACTAGTTCGGCGAAGAGATGGTGATACAAGTGCAATATGGATGGTAGATATAGGTTTTTGAAAGCTAAAAATATAAAAACAGAAAGGTAACAAGCGGTAAAAGTGAGCGTAAACGGTATTGCAATGATAGGAAACAAGGCCTAGGGTTCATACTTTCACTAGTGCAATTCCTCTCAACAATAATAACATAGTTGGATCATATAAATATCCCTCAACATGCAACAAAGAGTCACTCCAAAGTCACTAATAGCAGAGAACAAATGAAGAGATTATGGTAGGGTACGAAACCACCTCAAAGTTATTCTTTCCGATCAATCCACTGGGCTATTTCTATAAGTGTCACAAACAGCCCTAGAGTTCGTACTAGAATAACACCTTAAGATACAAATCAACCAAAACCCTAATGTCACCTAGATACTCCAATGTCACCTCAAGTATCTGTGGGTATGATTATACGATATGCATCACACAATGTCAGATTCATCTATTCAATCCAACACAAATTACTTCCAAGAGTGCCCCAAAGTTCCTACCGGAGAATCAAGACGAAAACGTGTGCCAACCCCTATGCATAGGTTCATGGGCGGAACCCGCAAGTTGATCACCAAGACATACATCAAGTGAATCACGTGATATCCCATTGTCACCACAGATATGCACAGCAAGACATACATCAAGTGTTCTCAAGTCATTAAAGACTCAATCCGATAAGATTACTTCAAAGGGAAAACTCAATCCATTACAAGAGAGAAGAGGGGGAGAAGAAACATAAGATTCAATTATAATAGCAAAGCTCGCGATACATCAAGATCATGCCAAATCAAGAACACGAGAGAGAGAGAGAGAGAGCGAGAGAGAGAGAGAGAGAGATCAAACACATAGCTACTGGTACATACCCTCAGCCCCGAGGGTGAACTACTCCCTCCTCGTCATGGAGAGTGCCGGGATGATGAAGATGGCCTCCTGTGAGGGTGCCCCCCTTCGGCAGGGTGCCGGAATAGGGTCCCGATAAACTTTTGGTGGCCAAAGAGGCTTGCGGCGGCGGAACTCCCGACCTAATCTCCGTTCTGGATGTTTAGGATACGTAGGTATATATGGGTACAGGAAGTACGTCGGTGGAGCTTCGGGGGCCCCACGAGGCAGGGGGCGTGCCCTAGGGGTGTGGGCACGCCCCCACCCTCGTGGGCACCTCCCTTCTCTCCTGACATGGGGTCCAAGTCCATCCGGTAGCTTTCGTTCCAAAAATAACTTCTCCAGTTGATTTCGTTCCGTTTCGACTCCGTTTGATATTCCTTTTCTTCGAAACACTGAAATAGCCAAAAAAAACAGCAAATCTGGGCTGGTGTCGGATTTTGGGTTCCGGCAGACCCTTAAGGTTCGAACTCTGGGTTGCGCGCGGAGATTCTGCCCTCTACTTCTCCGTCTCGCAAGGATCTAACTACTGAAGGAACAACACAAGGGACATAGAATTTATACTAGTTCGGGCCACCATTGTGGTGTAATACCCTACTCTAGTTTGTGGTGGGTGGATTGCCTCTTGGGATGATGATGATGAACAGTACCAGGGAGAACGGCCTCGCGAGGGCGTGTTCTAGCTGGGATGATGAATTGCTAGGGGAGTTCAGCCGCCCTTCTCTCTCTCTCTCTCTCTTTGCTCGGGTTCTGGATACCCGGTGCCTCTACCCTGGGGGTGGCTAGTCCTATTTATAGGCAAGGGCCCTGGGCCTCTTCCCAAATATTGAGCGGGAAGGGCGCCAACAATCGTCCAATTTGAAGGGGAACATACAGTACACTTATCTTGACTAAAGTTGGTCCTCGCCTGCCAATGGCCCTGTGGTGACGCCGTCCTGGGCTCCACGATGACCTCCTTCCCACCGTTGGACTGGTCTTGGTCTCGTTGCACCGAAATGGATGCCTTTGCTTGATCCTCTCGCCTGCGCTTGCCCCCTTTGCACCAAAGTGGAAAGGGAGGACACTACGCGGGCTGGCGCCCGCCTGGCGCCCTTGGTCGTCATGGCTTGTGTCATGGGCACCTCACGAGGTACCCCGCCTTGATCTCTCCGCCTCCTCGTGAACCAGACTGACGAGACCATGCCTGAGGAAGTGCCGTGTTGTCCGCCCCGCGAGGCTTGGCCCCTCGCGAGGGTCTTGGGTCTTGTGTTGATGAAGTTGGGCCATGCTGGGCCCCCTTTGAGCCACGCCGCAGGCCGCAGGCAGGCAAATCTGGGGACCCTCGTTCCCAGAACACCGACAGTAGCCCCCGGATCGACTCCTTTTCGCAAGGATCTAACTACTGAAGGAACAACACAAGGGACACGGAGTTTATACTAGTTCGGGCCACCATTGTGGTGTAATACCCTACTCTAGTTTGTGGTGGGTGGATTGCCTCTTGGGCTCATGATGATGAACAGTACAAGGGAGAACAGCCTCGCGAGGGCGTGTTCTAGCTGGGACGATGAACTGCTAGGTGAGTTCAACCGCCCTTCTCTCTCTCTCTTTGCTCGGATTCTGGATACCCGGTGCCTCTACCCTGGGGGTGGCTAGACCTATTTATTGGCAAGGGCCCTGGGCCTCTTCCCAAATATTGAGCGGGAAGGGCACCAACAATCGGCCAATTTGAAGGGGAACATACAGTACACTTATCCTGACTAAAGCTGGTCCTCGCCTGCCAAAGGCCCTGTGGTGACGCCGTCCTGGGCTCCACGATGACCTCCTTCCCACTGTTGGACTGGTCTTGGTCTCGTTGCACCGAAATGGATGCCTTTGCTTGATCCTCTTGCCTGCGTTTGCCCCCTTTGCACCAAAGTGGCAAGTGAGGACACTGCGCGGGCTGGCGCCCGCCTGGCGCCCTTGGTCGTCATGGCTTGCGTCATGGGCACCTCGCGAGGTACCCCGCCTTGATCTCTCCGCCTCCTCATGAACCAGCCTGACGAGGCCGCGCCTGAGGAAGTGCCGTGTCGTCCGCCCCGCGAGGCTTGGCCCCTCGCGAGGGTCTTGGGTCTTGTGTTGATGAAGTTGGGCCGTGTTGGGCCCCCTTTGAGCCACGCCGCAGGCCGCAGGCAGGCAAGTCTGGGGACCCCCGTTCCCAGAACGCCGACAGCTAGGCCTCCGGTTAATAGGTTAGTCCCAAAAATAATATAAAGGTGGATAATTAAGCCCAATAATGTCCAAAACAGTACATAATATAGCATGGAGCAATAAAAAATTATAGATACGTTGGAGACGTATCAGAGGCGCCCAAGGGACGGACGATGATCCTGACGAGGCTCCTGCCGTGACACCATCCTCCCGAGGTCCTGCGCAGCGCGACTGCTTCTTCCTGGGGATGGCATCTGGAGGCCCTCACTTCTGCTGTCAGGGTTGTCGATTGCTGCAGACCGGAAGGCGCGCTCGAGGGAGCACACAGCATCTGTTTCTTCACATGGGACCGTGATGATTCCGCCACTTCCCAGCATCTTGAGGACGTTGTAGCCGTGATGGGTGACTGCCATGAACTTGGCCAGGGCTGGATACCCGAGGATGGCGTTGTACGATAGGTGAATGTGTGGGACATCGAAGTCGATGAGCTCGGTGCAGTAGTTGTCGCGCGTGCCAAAGGTGACGGGCAGGCAGACCTGCCCTATCGGTGTGGTGGAACCGTCGGTCACTCCTGAGAAAGGCTTGGTAAGCTGGAGCTGCTCATATGGCACTTGGAGGTTGTCGAATGTGTCGACGGACAAGACGTTGAGCCATGCGCCACCGTCAATGAGGGTCTTCGTAACCTGCATGTTGCTGATGACTGGGAACACAACATCGGGAGGGCGCCGGCAATGGACGCGCACTTGTGCTGATCTGCCGAATTGAAAGTGATGGTGCATTGGGACCACTTGAGCGGGCGCGTGGCCTCGAGCTTGGGGAGCACCGCGTTCACCTCGCGAGCGAACTGTTTGAAGATGCGCTGACAGGCTAGGGCCTGGGCGCCGCTCGAGATGCAGGCGATCGCACGCGGCTCCTAGAAGCCCCCAACCCCTCGTCCTGATGGTGGTTGTCGTTCCTTCTTGGTGGCGGCAGCGGGGGGAGACCGCCGTTTCCCTGAGGGCGATCCTCACGAGGTTGGTACCTCCAGGCGCCCTCACGAGGATGGTCCTGCCAGCGGTCCTCGCGAGGACAATCGCGCCACTCCTGGCGCGGGCCGCGGTCGTCCCAGCGTCCGTCTCCATGTCCTCCTCCTCGGTCGTAGCCCCGGTCGCTGCGCTCGGGGCGTCGACCGAAGCGTCCTTCTCGTATGGCTCTGAGCTCTTGACAGTCACTGGTGTTGTGGGTGTTCAAGTTGTGGAAGGCGCAGAATGGTCAGCTATTCTTGGATGACTCAGGCTGATCTCTTCCCCACTTGGTGTCGGGCTCAAGTGCTAGCACTGCCGCTTCCTTGAGCTTCACGTCCTTGGCCTTGGCTTTCTTCTCCTCCGCACCCGCGGCTGGCAGCTCGAGGAGGGAGAGGCGTCCCTCCTCAGCTCTTGCGCACTTGGTTGCCAGGTTGAACAGCTCCTGAGATGTGCACAACTCCTCATGGATAGCGATCTCTTCCTTCATCTTGACGTCACGGACGCTGTCTGAGAACGCGGAGATGATGGCCTCAGTCGTGACCTTGGGGATCTTGAGGGGAGTGTTGTTGAAGCACTGGATGTACTTCTAGAGGGTCTCTCCTGGTTGTTGCTTGATGCAGCGTAGGTCACCCGCGGCCGGCAAGCGGTCGTGAGTGCCCTGAAAGTTGGCGACGAAGCGGTCGCGCATCTCATCCCAAGAGGAGATCGAGCTGTGCTACAGGTTCAGGAGCCAGGAGCTGGCTCCATCCTTGAGAGCCATGGGAAACTAATTCCCCATGACTTTTTCATCGCCATTTGTCGGTGTACTAAAGTAGGGGTACCCTAGTATCCCGAACTTGTGCACGGGCAATCGCAGCACCCCGCGGCAAGGCCCGCCAGGTGATCGCCAAGGCTCTCTACGGCCCCTTTGGAGCCATTCGAGAACAAAGTATTTAAGACAAGGAGACAAGTCCCTGGCAAGAGGAGCTTTCCGGGAAGGCCGCTCGAGGCACAAGACCCCGGCAAGAGGAGCTTGCCGGGAAGGCCAACCAGAGCATCTCAAAGAACCAGCCGCGACGCGCCACACGTCCCGGCAGAACTCGGCGAGCGACAAGCTCCCGGACACAGCAAGACAACGGCCGCGGCAAGGCACTTGCCGCGGCGGGCAACCACTCAGTACCCGCGCTCCAGCTCACCCACCCACGTGTCGCTCCGGGACCCTTCCTGGCGTACGTGGCGGGAGGCTGTGCAGCCAGGGGTACACTGTGGCATGCAGCGCTGACAAGATCGCCATCGTGGCAAGCGGTGGCGCCCCTGACGGTCCCTTTTCTGCACTGTCTGGGCGACGTAGATAGGCATTTAATGCCTTTGTCCCCTGCCGTCAGGGTTAGGTATGATACACTGTGTAGGTAGCTGTACCTACCACATCATATTTCCATTTTTGCCCTTACCTACGTTGCTACCTGTTGGAGACCCCTTGAACATATAAAAGGAGGCCCATGCACAACGTAGGGGGGGATCGGACCCCGGAGAGCGATCCCCGAGAGGAAAACAGAAGAACGCTCGGTCTCGTTAGCTGCTTGAGTGTACTATAGCACTCAGCGCTCCCGAGCAAGAACTCAATACAATCCACAAAGCAGCAGTAGGAGTATTATCTCTCCGGAGAGCTCCGAAGCTGGGTAAAAGACCCCCGCGTGCCTCGCCTCGATCAGCTCTTCGCGCGACCTCCGCCCCCCGCCGAACCGAGAAGGGGCTCCGTCCCCATAGGTGCTCGGGGAGCCAGAGAACCCCGACATCTTTGGCGCGCTAGGTAGGGGGCGTCGAGGTTGTGTGAACCTGATCCGGCGTTTACGCGAGCTAAAGCTTCATCGACATGCCGCCGAAGAAGAAGGCTTCGGAGGCGGCTGCGCCGTCCGCGTCGAATCCACCACTGCCGCAGCAAACGGACGGTGGGGAGGATGCCGGCGTAAGAACGGGCGTCGACGAGGGAGCCCACGGTGCCACCAAGTCCAAGGACAAGACCGCGCTGCCCGTCGGCGGCGTAGTCGGCTCCCACGACGACCGGGCGTCCGTAGACGCACCGCGCCCATCTCAAGAGGCGCAGGACCGGCAGCGCCGTGGTACTCACGGTACCATACGCTCGCTGGACCCAAATCGAGCTGGCGGATCCCGGGATGCTCAAGGCCAACATGCACGCCAACGGGATGGCGCGAACGAGGCACGGTCGCCTGGACGGAATACTGCTCCTTCTAACATCGTTGGAAGTCCGAGCATATCCCGCTCCTCGCACCGTTCGCCACCGCTACCCGCCACTCCAGCAGAAGCTTTGGCCCAGGCTCAACTACTCCTAGACTTCCCTCCAACGCCAGACAAGATCAACGACTGGAGGGCCACCATTCAGAGTCTCATCGGCTTCGCCAACGGCGACACCCCACGGCCGGCGACCACATCGCAGCCGCGGCAGGCCAGCCAAGCGCGAGCCGATGGTGACAAAACCGGTGGGGGTGCAACCACCGTGCACTCTCCGCCCCAAAGGCAAAGATCGCCGGGTCCGCCACGACAGCGACTCCACTGCTTCCTCAGATCCGCGAACTCGTCGCGATCAGCGCCACGTTCTTCACGAACGGCAGCAAGAAGACGCTCGTACCCGCATCGAGCGCCGAAGAGAAACGCGGCGTCAATCAGACCGATGCGCTGGCCCCGCTGTCGACATGCAAGCGCCAGGGGAACCAGGCGACCTGCCGTACGCGGTAGGTTGCCCTGTGTTTACTCGTGAGCTGCGGCAAGTCGAGTGGCCCAGCACGAAGAATTTCAAGCCAGACGTACCAGAGAAGTACGACGGCAGGCTGCATCCGTCGGAGTTCCTCAGCATCTACACCATCGCGGTGCAGGCTGCCGGGGGGCGAGACGACAAGATCCTCGCCAAGTACATCCCTCTGGTGCTCAAGCCCAACGTCAGGTCCTGGCTCATGCACTTGCCGGAAAACTCCATATCTTCCTGGGCAGACCTATGCCATCAGTTTGTCGGCGCCTTTATAGGCGGCCACAAACCTCATGGGCAGGAGAGTGATCTTCACCTGCTTGCCCAGAAGGAAGGGGAGCCTCTACGCAAGTACATCCAGAGATTCAGCCAAGTGCAACGCAACATCCCAAACGTCCACCCTGTCGCGGTCATCAGTGCGTTCCACCAGAACGTGCGTAACCGCAGGATGCGGGAGGAGATGGCGATGTGCAAGATCAGAGACGTCAGTGAGCTGTATGCCCTGGCCGACAGATGTGCACATGCTGAGGAAGGGAGGAAACTCCCCGGAGAGAACGTAGGAACAGGGGGATCTGACAGCGATGATGCCGCCCCGGCAAGCAAAAACCGGCGGCGGAACAACAGGAAGAGGAAAGGCAAAGATGTGCTAGTTGTCGAGCAGTCCGGCAACGAAGGTGGCGCCAAGACAGCAAAGACTGGTAGCTCTGGCAAGGAGGTTGCCGCATGCGCCAACTGCCAGGCTGTGGCGGCCGCCGACAAGCAGGACGGCACCAACAAGCAGTACTTCAAGATTCACCGCACCAAAGGCCATGACCTCCAGAGCTGCAAGAAGGTCGAGGAGCTCGTTGAGCTGCAAAAGGCCGAATACGAGCGACGCGACAAGGAGAAGGCCCAAGGAGGTGCTAGAGGATCCAGTACGAAGCGCACCGGCCGGGGGGGGGGGGACGCCGCGGCAACGCTAAGCAGCGGCAAGGCGACAGACCTCCCCGCGGCCGCGACAAGGATGAAGAAGACGACAACGACGAAGACATGGATGACGCCGAGACCAGCGAGCAGGAGTTCCAGAAAGCCACAGAAGTTTTGTGCATTGACGGTGGTGCTTCTCTGCATACTTCACACCGCCAACTCAAGCAGTGGGTGCGGGAAGTCAATGCAGCAGAACCACCCGTTGAGTCACGCAAGCTTCTGAAATGGTCCAGCACACCTATCATCTTTGATATTGAGGACCACCCCGATCGCACAACTGCTGTCGGGTGTTTGCCGATGTTGGTATCACCAACTATCCGCAACCTCAAGGTCACTAAGATACTAGTTGACGGCGGGGCCGGCTTGAACCTGATCTCCTCCGCTGTGCTCCAGAGACTCCAAGTCCCTGACAGCGAGCTTGAAGAGACCGGCACTTTCCAAGGAATCAACCCGGGAAGGAGCAAGCCGAAGGGGAAGATCACGCTACCGGTGACATTTGGCAGCAAGCTGAACTTCAGCACTGAGAGGATCACTTTCTACGTTGCCGATTTTCCATTGCCTTACGATGGAATTCTCGGCCGTCCAGCGCTCGCCAAGTTCATGGCGGCCTCTCACTACGCGTACAACATGCTGAAGATGCCAGGCCCGATAAGTGTCATCTCTGTACATGGCGACAAGAAAGACGCTCTTATCTGTGCCGACAAGATCTACCGGGAAGCAGCAGCCGCCGCAGATCGCGAGACACTTGCCGCTGAAGCTCCCGGGGGGAAGAAGAAGACCGAGTCCGGCAAGAGCTCTGATGCCCACTCCGGCAAGCACACCTCTTCGGAGTGCTGCGCTACCGTCGAGGACGCACCGTCGAGCTCCACCGACAAGTGTAAGAAAATGATGGCAGCTCCGCCAGCGACCAAGAAGGTGTCCGCCAAGGAGGACGGCACTGGTGGTACCTTCACCATCAGTGCCACTCTCGACCCTAAATAGGAAAGCGCGCTCATTGCTTTCCTGCGGGCGAATGTCGATGTGTTTGCGTCGCAACCGTCTGACATCCCCGGCGTTCCCAGGAAAGTAATCGAGCACCACCTTGTCGTCTGTCCTCATGCGCGGCCCGTCAAGCAGAGAGTCAGGAAACAAGAAGTGGAGTGCCAAGAGTTCATCGCCGAAGAGATCAAGAAGTTGGAAGCAGCAGGCCTCGTTAGAGGAGTGCTCCATCCTACGTGGTTGGCCAATCCTGTAGTCGTGCGCAAGGCAAACGGGAAATGGAGACTTTGCATCGACTTCACCGATGTCAACAAAGCTTGTCCCAAAGACCCATTTCCCTTGCCGTGCATTGACCAGATTGTCGACTCCACAGCCGGATGCGACTTGCTTTCATTTCTTGACCATCAGATCTTCATGGCTGAAGTGGATGAGGAGAAAACCGCGTTCATCACTCCATGTGGGACGTACTGTTTCGTACGAATGCCTTTCGGTTTGAAGAATGCTGGTTCAACATTCGTAAGGGTAGTCCATACTGCTTTTGAGCCACAAATACACAGAAATGTGGAAGCTTACATGGATGACATAGTGGTCAAAAGCAGGGACAAAGCAACTCTTATTCAAGACCTAGAAGAGACTTTTGCAAATTTACGCAAGATCAGCCTCAAGCTCAATCCCGAGAAGTGCGTGTTTGGAGTCCCATCCGGAAAGCTTCTCGGATTCTTCGTGTCTCAGAGGGGAATTGAACCAAATCCCGACAAGATCAAGGCCATTGAGCAGATTGAAGCACCAAAGCGCGTCAAGGATGTACAAAAACTTGCCGGCTGCGTGGCGGCTCTCAGCAGGTTTATCTCTAAATCTGCTGAGTGCGCCCTGCCGTTTTTCAAAATCTTGAAAAAGGCAGGTCCAATGAAATGGACTTCGGAAGCGGAGGCCGCGCTGCAGGACTTGAAGAGATACCTGTCCTCCACTCCAATACTTGTCGCACCTAAACCACAAGAGAAGTTGCTGCTATATCTGGCGGCAACCAATCAAGTGGTTAGTGCTGCGTTAGTAGCGAAAAGAGAGGCAGGTGATGAGCCAGCGACCGCGGCAAGCACATCCAGCGACAAGCAGGGGGCTTCCCCGACGAGCTCTGGTCCCGACGAAGATGGATCTGCGCAGATGTGCGAAGAGATACCGAAGAAGAAAATGGTGCAGCGCCCAGTCTACTTTGTCAGTTCCCTTCTGCAGGGGGCTAGGTCAAGGTACTCTGGTGTGCAGAAGTTGCTTTTCGGCCTTCTTATGGCCTCGAGAAAGGTGCGCCATTACTTCCAAGCACATGAGATCACAGTTGTCACTCGCTTTCCACTGAAGAGGATACTGCAAAATCCAGAAGCAACAGGCAGGATTGTCGAGTGGGCACTAGAACTGTCAAGCTTTGGCCTCAAGTTTGAGAGCACTTCAACTATTCAAAGCAGGGCATTGGCAGAATTCATAGCAGAGTGGACGCCAACACCAGACGAAGAAATTCCAGAGACGAGCATCCCAGTTAAGGAAGCAAATAAAGAGTGGTTGATGTACTTTGATGGTGCGTTCTCGCTGCAAGGCGCCGGTGCTGGCGTGCTGCTTGTCGCACCCACCGGAGAGCACCTCAAGTACGTGGTCCAGATGCACTTTCCCAAGGAGCAAGCAACAAACAATACTGCAGATTATGAAGGATTGCTCGCCGGTCTCAGGATTGCGGCAGACCTTGGGATCAAGCAACTCATTGTCAGGGGTGACTCACAGCTTGTCGTCCGCCAAGTGAACAAGGATTATCAGAGTCCGTTGATGGAAGCTTACGTTGATGAAGTGAGGAAGATGGAAGAGCGCTTTGTCGGCCTACAGATGGAACATGTTCCAAGAGCTCAGAACGACATCGCTGACGCCCTGTCAAAGTGCGCGGCATTTAAGTTACCTGTGGAACCAGGGATCTTTGTGGTCAAGCTGACTCAACCATCCGTGACGCCATCAACTGGACAGAGCAAAAAGAGGAAGTTGATTTCTGGTGACTATCTTTCGGCAGAGCTTCCGGAAGCCGCCGCCAAGAAGGTCCCCAGGACCAACGCCAAGAGTGCTGAGGAGCAGTCTGCTCCGACAAGCCCCAGGGTTTGTTTTGTTGAAGCAGACGCTCCCGACAAGTTTCGCTCCGGCAAGCTTGCCGGGGATCATCAACCTCCGGCTGAACCACAGGTTCTCGCCGTAGAAGCGGATGCTCCCGCAGCAGCAGATATGCCTTTAGTCCTTGTTGTCGAGCCACAGGCTCCAGCATGGGCACAGCAGATCGTCCGTTTCCTCCAGTCAGGAGAACTTCCCGAAGAGCCAGAAGAAGCGGAAAGAGTAGCCCGGCAGTCTAGTATGTACCAGTTCGTTGACAACGCACTGTACAGAAGAAGACTCAACGGAGTGAAATTGAAGTGTATCCCCCGGGAAGATGGACAGAAGCTGTTGGCAGAGATACATGGAGGCATTTGTGGTCACCACATTGGCGCAAGAGCGCTTGCCGGGAAAGCATTCCGGCAGGGCTTCTTTTGGCCGACAGCCCTCCAGGATGCGACTGCACAAGTAACCAAGTGTGAAGCGTGCCAGTTCCATTCCAAGCAGATACACCAGCCAGCTCAAGCTCTCCAGACGATCCCTTTATCCTGGCCCTTTTCGGTCTGGGGGCTCGACATCCTCGGCCCCTTCCCCCGAGCAGTCAGGGGCTTTGAGTACTTGTACGTCGCCATCGACAAGTTCACAAAGTGGCCGGAAGTGGAACCAGTGAGGAAGGTGACAGCACAGTCAGCAGTCAAGTTCTTCAGGTCGATTGTTTGCCGCTTCGGAATCCCTAACAGGATCATCACCAACAACGGTACACAATTCACGAGTCGCACCTTCATGCAGTACGTCCAAGACCTTGGCGCCAAGGTCTGCTTCGCTTCTGTTGCTCACCCCAGGAGCAACGGTCAAGCAGAGAAGGCAAATGCTGAAGTGATGCGTGGACTCAAGACCCAGACCTTCGACAGGCTGCACAAGTGCGGAAGAAACTGGATCGAGGAGCTGCCGGTGGTTCTTTGGTCGATCAGGACGACGCCAAATCGAGCCACTGGCCAGACACCTTTCGCTCTAGTCTATGGAGCAGAGGCAGTTATCCCCACGGAACTCGTATACGGGTCACCTCGAGTGCTCGCTTATGATGAGCTTGAGCAAGAGCAGCTGCAACAAGATGACACGCTGCTCCTTGAGGAAGACCGTCTTCAGGCTGCTGTACGAGCTGCTCGATACCAGCAAGCTTTGCGCCGCTACCATAGCCGCAAAGTTAAAGCCAGAAGTCTCAAGGAAGGCGACCTTGTTCTTCGGCGCGTTCATTCCGCCAAGAATTCCAACAAGTTGACGCCGAAGTGGGAAGGCCCTTACCGGGTGAAACGAGTCACTAGGCCTGGCGCTGTCCGCCTTGAGACCGAGGATGGCTTTCCGGTGAGCAACTCCAAGAACATCGAGCATCTTCGTAAGTTTTACCCGTAAGGCGCGGTTGTTGGACCCTGTTCGGCAACCACCATTTTGTACAAGTCTTGCCGCTGTTGCATGTAATCCTTTGTACAAAGCCAGGCACAGACCCTGAGCGAAGATAAAGCGCTGGCGCCCTGAGTTTTAGCATGCATGCTGAGTCGAGTCTCGTCCTTGGTTAGGGTTGACAGTGCTTAGCAGCGGCTAACCCCTAACTTAGAGGTCGAGTGTGCGTCCTTTTGTCGTTCTTTCGTTTCGCTTGGTTCGCAGGACTCGCGCACCCTGACCGGACCACTTCAGGACGAAAAGAAGAAGACGGACGGACCAACACCCGGACCCCGGCAAGCCAATGTTGCTGGGGGCTGCAACACCCCGGCAAGCCAGCATTGCCGGGGGCTGCAAGTGCAAAGATTAGCCCACGGCGAACCGAAGTTGCCGGGGGCTGCGATCTCAGATAATTTTTTCATCCCATATCATGCATTCTCTTATGGGCTGGGGTATGCGAAACCTCGTTTCTCCCTAAAAGCTACCGTGCTCCCTTAAATGTAGGCCCTCGGGCTCGTTCCCGGGGCCAGATTTGGTCGTAGTCGCGGCAGCAAAGGGACGAAGCGAGGAGCCTGAACCCGCCTCCTCCCTGCCTCCACCAGAAGCATGAGAAAGGGCGAGCGATGTGGGAAGAAGGCAGGGCCTGCTGCCGGGAAAGGAAGTGTCTATCTTAAAGATATACAGGATTCGCTCCTTGACGTGGGTTCCACCCACGTGACAAGTGAACCGGCAAGCATCCCCTTTTCATTAAAGAGCATTCCACTCAGGTACAGTTCATAAGAGGATGAAAAACATGAATAATGGGATTACAAGCTTTAAATGCAACTAAGGCCCGAGGGCTTACAAGTTGAAAAAAAGATAAGGTGCCCGTAATCCCTCTCTTGTCCCTCTCTTTAGGAGGCAGGTCAAGGAGGCGAAAAGGGCAAAAGGGGCGCCTAGACGAGCTACGGGTGGCAGAAGACACCAAGAGGATGTCTCGGCGGCATGGTGATGGCGGCGCCGGAGGCAGAGCTCGAAGACGAGGCGGCAGGACGTCAGCACAACGCCCTCGTACTCCGAGTTGACGGCCTTGCCGCCTGCCCTCTTCCTCTTCCGCAGCCCCCCTACGCCAGCCGCCCAAGGAGACGACCCCGAGAAGCTCCAGGAGCCGGCGACGCGGATGATGGGGTCGCCGGTGCCACGCGGAGCGGCGCCCGGCACCTAGTCGGACCCGTCATCCCGCCGCCCGCCGCCCTCGTCGTCGCTGTCGCTGTCCTCCTCGTCACTCCCGCCCGAGGAGGAGCCTTCGCTATCGGAGGAGCTCTCCACGCAGCACCGTGCCCGAGTCCTGAAGCACCCGAAGACCTTGACAGAGAGAAGACCGCCCTCCATCAGCTTAAAATGGAGGGTGAGCCCCGCCGTCAAGCTGTGGATGCGGGTGAACGTCTTCCACCCTCGACCAAGATACATCACATTAGGGGCCGGGAAATCAACGCGGACTCGTGTACCACTGATTCCACAACCCCTCATGTGCAACCTCAGTGTCTCCGGCGGATCCAACTCCATCTCGCTCGCAAACGTAGTCGGGAGACGAAGGCGACGACGAGGCGGCCGACGCAGCCTGACGAAGAACTCGCAAGGGTCGTCCCCGATATGGTCCGCCACGGGGAGAGGATCTGCTGGCGGAGGCGAGGCCGGCGGACTGCCTCGCCCACCTCTTCCCCGACCGCCTCGGCCTCGCCCTTGACCTCGCCCGCGGCCTCGTCCCCTCCCTCTTCCCCTTGCGGCTGGCTCTGCCACCATGGGTGCGGGGGGAGGAGGGACGCGTTGCCTAGCGGCAACCCTCGTCGCCACCGTCGAAGGACTAGGGTTCCCTTTCTCCATGGCGAATGAGAGAGAGGGGAGCAGAAGCTGAAGAAAGGAGGAGATGAGAGAATGCGGGCTTCCGTCCCCCCTATCCCGCTCCTTATAAAGGAGCGGGGTGGGGGCTCGGCCGCCCCGCTCAGCCAATCGAGACGCAGGAGGCGCAGGGAACTGGGCCCGACCTGCTGCCTCGACCCGTGGCGACCCGGTTCCCCGCCTCCACCGTTCGCCACTCCAAGCGCATGGAGGCCGCGTGGCAGGAGGGCAGAGTTGAGGCGACGGATCAGGCGACCTCTCCCCACCCCGTGATCATGGGGGGTGGACGCCTCGAAGACCACGCCTCCAGCCTCCCTCCATTTATGAGGGAGATACGAACCGCCAGGAGGCGGGCGTTTCGCCTTTCTGAATAAAGAAACCACCCACGATCTGTCCCACAATGCCGCAATCGGCGCGTGCCATTCGGGGAGGGCGTGGTGGGTGCGGAGCAAGGTACGACGTGACCCAGGACGTGCGTGCCCGTGCCCTGTTTTGGGCCTGGCCCAACAGCGCTCGGCACCGTGTGTGGCCCAGGCCCGGGGGCTCCTGTCGGTGTACTAAAGTAGGGGTACCCTAGTATCCCGAACTTGTGCACGGGCAATCGCAGCACCCCGCGGCAAAGCCCGCCAGGTGATCGCCAAGGCTCTCTACGGCCCCTTTGGAGCCATTCGAGAACAAAGTATTTAAGCCAAGGAGACAAGTCCCCGGCAAGAGGAGCTTGCTGGGAAGGTCGCTCGAGGCACAAGACCCCGACAAGAGGAGCTTGCCGGGAAGGCCAACCAGAGCATCTCAAAGAACCTGTCGCGACGCGCCACGCGTCCCGGCAGGACTCGGCGAGCGACAAGCTCCCGGACGCGGCAAGACAACGGCCGCGGCAAGGCACTTGCCGCGGCGGGCAACCACTCAGTACCCGCGCTCCAGCTCACCCACCCACGTGTCGCTCCAGGACCCTTCCTGGCGTACGTGGCGAGAGGCTGTGCAGCCAGGGGTACACTGTGGCATGCAGCGCTGACAAGATCGCCATCGTGGCAAGCGGTGGCGCCCCTGACGGTCCCTTTTCTGCACCGTATGGGCGACGTAGATAGGCATTTAATGCCTTTGTCCCCTGCCGTCAGGGTTAGGTATGATACACTGTGTAGGTAGCTGTACCTACCACAGCATATTTCCATTTTTGCCCTTACCTACGTTGCTACCTGTTGGAGACCCCTTGAACATATAAAAGGAGGCCCATGCCCAACATAGGGGGGATCGGACCCCGGAGAGCGATCCCTGAGAGGAAAACAGAAGAACGCTCGGTCTCGTTAGCTGCTTGAGTTTACTGTAGCACTCAACACTCCCGAGCAAGAACTCAATACAATCCAGAAAGCAGCAGTAGGAGTATTATCACTCTGGAGAGCTCCGAAGCTGGGTAAAAAACCCCCGCGTGCCTCGCCTCGATCCGCTCTTCGCGCGACCTCCTCCCCCATCGAACCGAGAAGGGGCTCCGTCCCCATAGGTCCTCGGGGAGCCAGAGAACCCCGGCACCATTGGACGCTTCGATGCTCAGCTCATAGAGCTGCAGGAACTCCGCGGGGTCGGCGGTGCCGTCGTAGCGAGGAGACAGATCCGGCTTGAACTTGCCTGGCCAGGCGATGCTGCGCAGCTCGGGGGTGAAGGCGCGGCAGCCAGCCGTGGTTGCTGGGGCCTGCTTCGGAGGTGGAGCTTGGTTTTGACGAGGTCCACGCGGCGTCGCTGTGGGCGGTGCGCGGTATTGACGAGGTGGCGTGGGAAGCGCGGATGTAGCTTCTTGCGGCCGAGGGACTTCTTGGCAGCTTCTCTCTTCGCGCGCGAGCGCGGGGCGTGGTGGATTACGCCGTAGGCCCGCGCGCCTTGGTGCTAAGGCCCCGTCTTGGGGCAGAGGTGGTGGAGGCGCACCACGAGCCTCGTCGCCCGTGGCTGGCTGAGGGTGAGGCAGAGAGAGGAACGGCGCCAGAGAGCCCCCTGCGGCACGGACGAGCTCAACGGCGCGATCGAGCCACTCCTAGTAGAGGTCGTCGACTGGGCGGTAACGCAGGAGCTCGTTCACCGCGAATAGTGTTCGGCAGGGTGTATTAAGGGTGCACGGGATGGGAGCAAAAGTTCCCTTCTCGACCCACTTTTGGGTGTTTGGCAGAGTGCATGAAGGGTGCTTGAGTCCACACTAGTAGGTTAACACAAATACATGAAGAGGAAACAACTACTCGGTCTAGGTGTGTAAGTCATCTTACGTTGTGCAGTGCGACCAAGGCGGAGAGGAAAACAAGAAAATATAATGTCTTTTTGCTAATTAATAGCATTGCATGCAATGAACTAACCACTGCATGTCATGTTTATTAGTCTCAAGTCATTGAAAGCATGCACGGCCCACGTCTCTTATTGGTTTATATGTCACAAAAAAGAAACGGGGAGGGAGTTAATGTACCGTGCCTAAGTGTTTTGGGATTGTTTGGTTTTCGTAAGGTGAATTACACACTATATTGAGATGAGAATGCAACCAAACACACCCACACTCTTTGTGCTACAGTGACTGATCTGCACCGTCTGAGTTTGATCCAACGGTCATGTTGCGCCGAGACATGGACATGCCCATGCAGAGGGCGCCTAAACACCACCGAAGTCCCTCTGCTTCTCGAGGCGCACGATGTTGGTGAATCAGGGGGCGAAACGGCTGAAAGTCAATGCAATCTACGGGATGGCGGAGGGAGCCAGCCGAGGAGCAGGGAATCTTTTGGTTTTCACCATGTTAAAACACCAGTCGACAACTTATCACATCAGGGAGCAGTGGGTTTTATAGGTGGAGTCATCATGACTAATTGTTGTCGCGCCTGCTCCGCCAATCAAAAAATTAAAAATCCTGCCACGCCTGCTCCCGTCAATCAAAAAATTAAAAATCCGGCCGCACTCAAACACCAGAGCAACGCCGCGGTGGATGTTGGTGAAAAAACAAATGTGGTGGCGGCCTAGCTAATCGGAACTAGGCCAAGTAGCTAGCCACCGTGCTTCACTGATGTACTCGGCGAGAAAAGTGGTCTTTCATGATTTGACAACTCATCTATTTACTTGCTTCGGCAAAAACACGCGGTAGGGCGTCCCACGTCAGGAAGAATATATGTGTGCACGACACGGGAGGACCCCAAAACCGCGCGGTAGGGTGTGCCATGTCTCGGCACGGAGGAAAATGTGCGTGTCAAAATTTACTGTATCAGACGTAGTACCTATGGTACGACCTCGGGACCCAGCCAGTCGGTCAAAAACACCCCACTAGCCACACAGCTTCATCATGCTAATATGGCACGAAGGATAGGTGTGGTTAGCTCCTTCTTGACCAGCCACAACGTCTCTTGTTCTAGGCGATTCTTCTATTTTCCAAGGTTTTTTTAGTTGTAAAAACACCACGGCAAGCTAGCGCCGCTCTTCGTGTGTGCCCATGCAAAGGTTAGACGATGGAGAGAAGAGAGAGATCGCAGACCTGTGACCCACCAGTAAGTGAGTCAACGGTCATGCACGTGTAGACGAGGCACTCCCTCTACTCTACTCAACGTAATACTGTATAAAATCAAGTTATGGGACAAAGCCAACAACCATTGTTCTTTCAGGCTATCGACTTATGCTTTGTACTCCAGGTTGCCAGTTCGAATCTCGTCTTTCGGATTTGTTAGTTTTAGGTCCAAATTTGATCAATGACAAGTGGGACCCCGTGTGTTCTTTAGATATTTCAGTCTAACTAAGCAAAATGTTTAACCAAATCCTTTCTTAAGAAATACAACAGGATAGATGTATGGCTTGAAAATTTATTGCATGATGCAGGTTATGATATTGTTTCGAATCCTGGATCTTAAATCTCAGAAAATCCAAAAGTGACCATAAATTCTTGAAACTGAGCATGGTCACGTGATATGGCACAAATATTACTTCGTAATTTTTTTTCTTCAATTTGAGACAAGCTGCTTATGACAAGTTGCACAAATGAAGAGACAAGGTATTTTGGAACAAAGACCTATCACATTAAGGCGAACGCTTTCACTATTAAAACCGTGGGCGTTTACGTGCCGCCACGAGTCCCGCTTCTCATCGGCAGGTGCCGTCCGACCAAGCATGTGAGTCGACGGGAGGCGTGCGAGCAGACCATTGCGCCGGCTGACAGGGAGGCGTGCGAGCAGACCGGTGTGCAGGCTCATCGGGAGGCGAGCCCTTTGACTAGGCTCCGCCGCCCACCTTCGTCCCAACTGCTCCCACTTTTAATGTCGTCGGCGCCCCAGATTAAAATCAACCTCGCACTACTCGGTATCGCTACAATCTTCTCTCTTCCTCTCCGATTCTCCTGTCGTCTACCTCCAACCAGCCTGACCTAAACATACGCCATGCCGCATCACGCTGGTCTGCCCTTAGTCTTCCAGTTTCCTGAGGAAGACACCCAGCCGGAGTCTCAAGAACATAAGGCACTTTGGGACGAGCTTGAACTGGCCTTGCGGGAAGACGTCGCGCCTGTCCCCGCTCCCGTTCCGGCTCCCGTCGCCCCGACTGCTACAGCGCCCATCCCCGTGGCATTGATGGGTTGGGAGCCGCACATTGTCTCCGAGCTTGATGCCATGGGGTTCCACAAGGTCCCCGCCGACTTTCACGTGCACGTGCACCTGTCAGCGCATGCGCCTGCGCGTGCACTGATGCGCACGCCCGTGCCAATTTCCGTGCTCCTGCCAGCGCATGCGCCTGCGCGTGCACTGATGTGTGTGCCCGTGCTGGTGCCCGTGCACATGAATGTCTCCGCCGCGCCATTGACAGCGCCTGTACCCGCGCGGGTGCCAGTGCCCCCCTCGGCGGCATGGATGGCTGCCGTCAACCGCTTCCTTGCACCAACGCAAGTCGCCTCCTCCCGCCAGTTGACTCGCTCCTGGAGACCGAAGTCCAGAACATTGTGGCCTTCCTTGAAGCTAGGGCCAACGTCTAGGAATACGCCAACAACAGTGCAAGACGCCGCCGTCGCCATCGGTCAGTGGCCCGACAACACGCAGAGCACGGTAGAGGAGCCGCTTCCCACCGCAAGACGCCCCCGCTGCTGCCGTGTAATCTAAATTTGGCATGAAAAACGTTCGCCTCGCACCACCTCCATTCAAGAGCTGCCGCGCTGACCAGCCTTGGCCCGCCCGCCGCGCCGCTCTGTCGTCCCGGTCTCCCGCGGTCGCTCGTGCCGGTTTGTCAGCTTCTTCAAACCACCGCACTGCGAGTCACCGCTTTCACAGCGGACCTGCCGGCGTGCCCCCGCGGACCAGTCCTGAGCTGCCTGCCGCCTCCGCGGCCTGAAGCCACCTCTGCTCCTCTGATTGGCCATCTAACGTCGTCTCCGAGTCAACCACAAGCACTTCGTGCCTCATCGAGCCGCCGTCGTGGCTTGTTTCCACGCCGCTGCCGGGTTACCATGATCCACATCAAGTCATCGTCGTGCCTCCGAGCCATTGCGGTCGGCCTGGGCCCTTCCGTCTCCGCCACTGTATTTCTGAACCGCCGTTGCGCCGGATCATCTTCTGTTTCCATCGACCCCGCGCCAAGTGGCCCGCCACCATCGTCGACCCACCGCTTGCATGTTGTCGCCACTCTACGCAGGCCGCCGCTTGCCTAAACCGCCACATCTGCGGATAAACCGCCGTCGTCGGTGCTCCGTTTCCGCTTCCTACTAGCTTCACCCGCGTCTCCACACCGCGCGCCGCTTCGCATCGTTGCAGCTACCTCAAACTGCTAACGCCTCCGCGCGTCCGAACCGCCCCGGTTTCCATGTTCCTCCCGCAGACTCACCGGCGTCAGCGCGGGTCATTGTCCTTCCCCCTGAGGTGCTGTGGATTCCCGTTGGTTGTCGTTAGTTGCACCACCGCGGGCCTCCTTCAGCTATCGCCACGCTTTTGAACCGCCGAGGCCGTGCTCTGTCTAGCTCCGGCCAGCGCCGGTTCACTGCTGCAGCCCTGCATGGACCGTGCGTCGAACCGGAGTTTCTGCTTCTGCCAGCTGCTGTCGAGCCGCCGTCGCCTTCACCGGTTTTCCGCGGCTGTGACCTGCCTCCGCCTTTGGCCCGCCACCGCTGTCAATCCGGCTATCACGACCGATTCACAAACACCAGCAAACCATCAAAATCTGCTCATGTTCATATAGAAGAAGAAGAGAACCTGCTCATGTTTGCTTCTGCTGTGGTTTTGCCTCGCCGTTCGCCATTGCCTCCGTGGCCTGGTTACGCCACGCGTTGCCGCCGTTTTAAATCGTCGCCACCACGAGTTGCTTCTTCCTCGCCAGTGCTTGCCGCTTCAGCCTCGCTGTGACCCATCGCCAGAACGTCTCGGAGTCGGCCGCGGCCTCATTGCTTCAAGCTGCCACTGCCCTCAAGTCGCCGCACCTCGTCAGTAGGCCCCGCTTGCCTCGCTCAACCAGACACTGAAGACGCCCCCGGGCACCTCCACTGCTCCTGCCGCCTCCGCTCACCGCAAGCCGGCCCTGCTGTCGCCGGTTCACCTCTGCCATCACCCGCGTCTACCGTCGGGCCACGCCTTGCTGTTGAACCTCCTGCATCAACTGCCACAGGTTGCCTAGGGGTCGCCTGTGCTATTTTCGCGGCCTTGCCGGAATTGTCGCGGCTGTCATAGCAACCGTAGCATCATGTTGCTTCATCCGCGGATGCGCTAATCCATCGTCATCTCTCGCGGCCTCTGCCGACGTCTCCGCTGGTGAACCGGCCTACAACTAAAGAGCCGCCGCCCCTATAGCCATGCTTTGCACCGCCCTTGCTGTATCCGTGGGGGCATGTTGAGCCGGCCTACTGATTTTTTCGATGCTACAGCTATTTACGAGCCTCTACAATTGCTGGAGGTGTTTGAAGCACTGTATGACATGGCTGCGGGCAAGGCCTTTCAGTTTTTGCAAACAGTACGGATATCCATCGAGTCATGAAGGTTGTGTGATATGATCAGAAAAGGAGTGCAGCTTGTGTATGGTCAACTTTCTCGAATTCTCCTTTGACTCCAAGTGTGAGAACAGAGAAGAGGTTTCAAGACATTCAACTGCACCTTTAGAGATTCAGTTATCAAATTACAATGATTAAAATTCTCAAAGGTTATCCGTGACGCTATTTCTGGATCATCGGTCGTGCGGATAAATCAGGTGATATTTATCTTACATACTTTGTTAAAGTACATGTTGATTTTCTTTGACAAACAACTACTCCTCCCTGCTGTATTTTTTACGCAGGACAATGATGCACTACGAATGTGGTTTATACCACGGATACGGAACACGTACTGGCAACATTGCGCCTGGTATTCGTGCATGCCTCATTACCCTGTAAAAGGATGTGTGCAAGCCGCCGCCCTTGCGGCCCGGATTACTTCAATTCACCGGGACCGTCCCTACGAATTAACTCGCCTGTCGTCTTGGTCGTCCGTATCTCGCGGCCTGGTCTACATCAACCTACGGCGCACCTGTCTGCATGAGCTGTTTACTGAGTATGAGCAGGTCACAGCTTGGGTAGCCTGGTTTTCTTTCAACAAAATGGAGGCAAATTATCATATACTATTAACCGCCGTCTGCACTGGGTGGTTCAATGGGCAGGCACACAAGTCGCCGCCACTACAGTTTGGTTAACTTCAAATCGCCAGTTGGAAGGAACCATTGGTCGAGTTGTTGACACGGCTCATACGGGATCATTTATAACCCGCCGCAGTCACCTCAACCTTCTGTGGATTTCACATCGTGATATCAACACCAATGATATACAAGTTATGCTGGTTTATATCACGGTAAAATATGGAGAGTCTCAATCCAACTCCTCGAGTCACCTTTGAGACTCGGGGGCTACGATGACATGACCCAGCAAATCTTGCTAGTTTCAGCAAATTTAAGAGACCGAGGACGATGGAGGGAAAGATAACCCGGTCCAGGAGGCTACTGTTATATTGATAAAACTTTAAAGGCCGTCAGAAAATTTTTGCTTAGAAAGTATTTGACAATTGCAAAATCCCGGCTCAATGAAGAAGTTCCGGGTCATTAGAAAGGATTCCAGATTACAATCCGGTTCAAGGGAAATCTGTTCTCCCACAAAGCTCTGAAGCTCTCAAATCCGGTTTAAAAATGTCCGGTTCAAAAAGGAATTAACTTCTTGCAAGTTCGAGTTTAAAGGCCGTCAGAAAATTTCCGGCTGAAAATGAAGATTCCGGTTCAAAATCCGGTTCAAGGGAAAGATGTCTCCCACAAAGCTTTGAAGCTCTCAATATCCGGTTCAAAATCATGGTTCAAGAAGAATTTATCTCTTGCAAAAAGTTAAAAGTTGCCGAAGAGGACCTGCTGCCATGATGTGCGGTTCAAACATGGGTATCCTGCCTTATTGGCTTATCATATTATTGATCACTTGGGGGCTTAGTTGTATCCGAACCATAGCTACACCTCTTGATGGGCGCAATGCCACAACATCACTTCGGGGCTTGGTCGTATCCGAACCATAGTCACACCTCTTGATCGGCTCAAAGCCAAATCAATCCGAGGCCAAAGAGAGTTGTAAAACAACAGCTCAAACATAGGCACCCACTGAGCACAGCTCAAAAAGTTACTTGGGGATTCTTTGCTATCGCAATGAACTTAGAATCAACGCTTGTAATTGGGCTATCAAGCCATGGCTTGGAAGCCTGGTGTATACACCTAAAACCCCGGGTTAACCTACCTCTTTAAGTAAGTCACGCCGCCAAGGTAAACCTAGTATGGCCCTTCGAACTTTGACAAGTTACTCTAAAATACAGACCCTGAACTTTTCAAGTTAAAACGATGCTTGGTTAAGGATTGCGGACCATCTTAAAAGGCTTTGCAAAAATGGTTTAACACAGTGGCCTGGCAGCCCATGAAAAGCCTCGAATTTGGGGCCTGGCATCCCGTGAAAAGCCTCGACTACAACGGTTTTTATTTGCCTTTTTGCTAAGTTTTTCTTTCTTTTGATAAGATTTGTGATGTCTCAAACCGGTGTTCATCAACCCGGTTCGTCTATCAACTACAAGTTTTCAGTACATGATCAGTTATAATCTGGTGTTTATTAACCCGGTATGGTTTTGACCATAAGTCGCCAGTATATATTTGGATTGCACCATTGGAATCATGCGCTCATAAATCATTGGATTATATTATTCAAATCTTCAAATAGCCAACATGGCTGGATTTTATGTTTATCAGTAACCAGTATTATGAATAAGGTTTTCAAAGTCGCTTTGGCGCAATGACTATTATATTATCAATGGATATGATTTATTTTACAATTGAAGGAATAGTCCCAAGTCGCTGCAGGCTTACGACCCGGCACTTGGGGGCTACATTATTCAACTTAAGATTATATCAAATATGCAAGTCTCATGTCGCTGCAAGCATGCACCATGACACTTGGGGGCTAATGCAAAGTCATTTTTATTAGTCTTATTGAAGACCCGACTCATCACATCATAATGAGCGGGCCCTTGGGGGCTACCAATTGCTCGTCAACAATTCAAGGTACACAAATTTTCATCTATTATTGAAGGATCCACTACTCAGTTGGTAAAGCACAAAGCTCGTAACCTTGTGGACGTGGGTTCAAGCCCCATGATGGGAGTTACATCATATAATGTTATTCTCAATGAAGTATGTATAAAGTCCCAGCTCAATATTATGTTACTGAGCCGGCCCTTGGGGGCTACATGTTGCTGTTAAAGTCTACATGATTATATTTTCAAAGTCCCTGCTCATTATTTGCATAATGACCCGGCCCTTGGGGGCTACACTGGTCGAAGTTTTAATGAGCATCAAGAAATTACAAGTCCCAGGTTGCTGCAAGCATGAGAACCCGGCACTTGAGGGCTACATATGTGGAATACTCAGTTCTGACTAGTGATTGAGATGAATAACCTAGATTTCTTCAAGCTTTTGACATTCATATTTAATCAAATCTTAAGTTGTTACTACATTACCTTCTTACGATTTGAGGGATACAAGTGATAGCCATATAAGAGGTATATATTCAAAAGGATATGTTAACAAACAGTTATGATCCGGTGCCTTCAATATTTGTAACCCGACAATGTTCTACATTCTTAAACCGGCTGAAGATTAGATGAGTATTTCAAAGACCAATATTTTTGTTAAAGCATTGGGAGTTGAGTCAAAGAAGTTATTCTTCACAATATTTCTCTGTGACAAACCAATGTCAGCAAATTGATTATGAAAGATGGCCTATTGACCCGGAGTTCTAGAAGGAAATGACAAGGATTTAAAGAGGATCAGGATCAGTTTAACATGGATAAATCCAAATTAAACTGGGGGCTAATGTCGGGGATATACCCCGCGGTATGGCCCGGCCGGAGTCGTAATCCGGCTGGGACTTGGTAAACCGGCAGACAGTTAAGACAGACAGTTAAGACAGATGGCTAAGACGGACGGTAAACCGGCAGGTGGTAAACCGGTAGGAGTTAAGTCAGATGATAACTCAGCAGGAAGTCATAAACCGGCAGACCATCTTAAACCGGCAGCCCGTCATAAACCGGTAGATCATCATAAACCGGTAGACCATCTTAAACCAGCAAACAGTGATAACTGGGTTGCCAGGGGTTATGAAGCCCGAGACGTTATGAAGCCCGAGACGTTATGAATCCCAAGATGTTAAGAAGCCCATAAAGAGGAGTGAGAATAGTTAAGTCTTAAGTCCGAGTTGGACTCTACATGTAACCCGCCCCTTCAACTTATATAAGGAGGGGCGGGGCTCCCCAAAGAGGGACAGGCAAGAAGAAACAATCTCTAGGGTTAGACACAGCTAGGAGAGCCGGTTTACGGCGACTCCCCCATGAGCATAATGAGACCTATCCACAAACAACATGTAGGGTTATTACCGGATGATGTTTCTCGGGGCCCGAAGCTGTCTAAACCCTTGTCTTGTGTTGCGTCTCTCGACTCCGCTCAACCCCTCTCAAGCTACCACATAGATGAGTTGGCCTCACGACTAAGTCCTCACCCTAGGACATCTGCCGTGATAATTCCACAACAGATTGCCATGCTTAAAATCCGAACGTTTGTCATTTCCGTTTATTTTAGATCGATCGTCGTATAACTTAAAGTTGGAGTCAGAATGAACGAAATCTATGGTTTGATCGATTGAGTGTTCTGCTAGAGCCATATCAAATTAAATATAAAACGCCATCAAGCCACATGTATTCCTTGTCATCCAACGACCTAGACTGCTTCAATGTCGAGCGCTCAACACGTCTAGCGTGCAGTTAATTTCATGCCAAAAATAGTGTTAATCACATAATAACACACAAATAATATCCAACTTAATATCTGCATGCACTTAATATACTTCCAAATTAACGTGCATTGCCCGCGATATGGTCAACGGCAACATCGCCCGCGAGTTCTTCGTGTATGCCCGTGCGTCTAAACGCAGAAGGGGAGGAGAGAGAGAGCACACATGGAACCCACCAGTAAGTGAAGGCGAATAGTACTAAAAATAATATTACATGTTATCAATTAAATAGACTGTGGTAATATAAGAAACATTATGTGAACAAAGGGAGGTACAACAAACATTGATGTTCTACGTATGTTGCCTATTGACGTGCGGCTTGAAGGCCCTGGTCGCATGTTCGATCCTCGTCCTTTATTTTTTAATTTGTATATGGGTCCAAATTTGTTTTATGACATGCGGGCCACTCGGTGTGTAGTTTGTAGCACTTTAATTTGTGGGTCCTAATTTGTTCCATACCAAGTGGACTATCGGTGAGTAGTTTTGTAGCTTATTTATAATAATTAAAGAGAACAACAGGATTTTTTGCAATAATACCATGGTGCGACGTTGAAGCCGAGAAAGGACGTGCGAGAGAGCGATGATCGAGCCAAAGGGAAATCATCTAGGGGTGTTGCGGGGGTTGCAACGGTGTTTCGAGTATTTGTGGGCCGAATGCTATGAAAATATAATCTAAACCGACCGGAATAAATGCCTACACAAATTAATCCAAGGTTGGAGTTCCCCTCGCAATGTAAATAGCTCCGACTTTGCGAGGGATGGAGAGGTAGGTTCAATGTGTGGAAGATACGGCGTGAGAAAGCGAGGTCAATCGAGAGACATATAGGTAGAGAGACAAAGTGAGTGTGGTCCGACATTCATGGAACAAATATATATGCTCTGGAGAGATATTGTCCGATTGAGCTTTTGGCAAGGGTGGGGGCTGTAAGATAGAGCTTGAGAGATGATCTAGTCAAAGATGTGTAGATAAATTTTGTGCGTAGGAGGAAGCAAGGTTGATCGTTCACATAGGGTCATCGTGCGATCGAAAGAGTGAGACGGGTTGGAGAGAGTGACTAGGGATGGCAACGGGGACCCATACCCGCCAAACCCGTGGGGATTTCATCTATTAGGGGCTGGGGATGGGCGAAAAACATCCCCATGGTGATATTTACCAAACTATTTTATTCCCCATAGGTACAACGGGGATGGGGACGATATCATATTCCCCAGACCCAATACCCATCGGGGACCCGGTTAGTAACTGTGATACTATGGTCAACCTTAAAATATTCACAAACAAACTTGCGAAACAAAATAAGCTCTGAAAAAAACCTTAAACCTATCTCACATCCTCACCCCAGCTGCCACCATGACCAAGAAGTCAATACGACCTAGATAGGCGCAGGACAAGGACAACACCATATATGTTGATTATAAGGTGTCATATTATGTATATGAGTATTTGTTTATGGGGATGGGGACCCTAATGGGGCCCCGTTCACCAGCGGGGCATGGGTATGGGGAAATTTCATTCCCAGTCATGTAAACGGGGATGGGGATGGGATGATAGGGAATATATGGGGATGGGGATGTTGTAGGTATCCCCATAGGGGATTGTCCCCATTGCCATCCCTAAGAGTGACCTAGATAGACAATGTGCGTGAGAGAGTATACAATGTGAATAAGTCGAATTGGGCTCAAACATGGTGATATATCGTTTTTGTCCGAGAAAGAGCGAGGTCAATCGAGACATACAAAGAGAGAGAGAGAGAGAGAGAGAGAGAGAGAGAGAGGGAGAGGGAGAGAGATGGAGAGAGAGAGAGAGCGAGCATGGCCGCCATGAGGTCGAAAGAGTGGGGGCTGCTTCGATGGACGGACCTAGATAGACAATCTATGTGAGAGAGTATAGAGTGTGTCGATCAAGGCCCGAACAGGGAGATATATCATTTGTGTGCGAAAGAAAACAAGGTTAAACGAGACTCAGATAAAGAGAGCGAGATTGAGCGAGTGTGGCCCGCCGTGCGGAAGAAAGAGTGAGACAGTCTTGAGGGAGTGACCAAGATAGACAACATGCGTGCGTGCGCACGAGAGGTTGGGGGGATAGATAGGCAATGCATGTATTTAGCGCGAGAGGGTGAGAGGGAGAGGGAGAGAGAGAGCTCGACATTGGGTGCAATGGCGGGTGTGTGAGGTAAATACATTTCGTAACAGAGTGGAAAAAGGGGGTTGTGTAGTTGAGAGAGTTAGAGATTGAAACATGGAGAGAAAGAATGGATGTGTGTTGGAAACCGATAACCAATACAGGAAGTATGTAGTGTGTGTGCGGGGGTGGGGGGGCTAAAAAACATTTGAATGTAGATAGTACGAGACTTAATATCGATGTTTCAATTCGGTGTACATTGTAAGATTTGAACTGGGGACCATGCATATGGGTAATTATTTCGAATTCGTGCCATACTAGGTTTTGAAAAGTTGACATTGACTCGATTTGTTGTGCTATTTTGTAGGTCATATGTTTGAATCCATCCAAAAGTTTTCTCACTACCATGGTGTTCATCATATACATATGAATTTGTATTAAAAAGTAGCGTGGATACAGTGAAATGCGAAATCCATGATAGAATTGGAGATCGCTATGTGACACACACTCTAATTCAAATAACTAATTATGTGACACACACTCTAATCCACGTTAGCGTGGATACCGTTTCGATTTTTTTTCAAATAACTCCTCATTAATTAATTTATAGTATCTCGTTTCGAATGACAAATTATTGCAAGGAAAACATGGGCATGGTAATACATAAAGATTCGTTTGCAAATGAAAGAAGATTCATTTGCATTCTCAAATGTAGGCGCACCAGGGTCGTGTCGTGGTGGTTGCGTGTGTCGGACGGACGCGTAGGACCCAGCCACCCAACCCCCTCCCTCACTCCCCCTCCCCACACCCCCCCCCAAAAGACGACGACAAAATAAGTTCGCGCTTCCACGTTTTGGATTGAATATCTGGCGGCCCCAATTCCAGCCCTGCAAAATCTCCCTTCTCCACTGTCCCCTTCCGCGCACAGATTTCTCAAATCCCTAGTTCGCCACCAACCAAATCAAAGTTCAAATCGCCCCTCGTCTCGTCTCTTTCCCCACCTCTGTGCGGACGACAACGACGAAGACGACGGTCGCGCTTCACCACCACACCGGAGCTACCTCATCTACGCGCTCGTCCACCGCACCGGGTGGTCCACCGACAATGTCGGCCGCCAGAACTGACGTGCCTCACAGACACCGACTTCCACCGCATCAGGTGTGCTTCACCGACGCCGTCTCCCAGCTCACCGGGGCTACTTCACCGAGCACACCGTCGCGCCTCCGCCCCTCGAGGCCGCTGGGTCTTCACCAACGGTATCGTCCACCGCATCATAGCACTCCGCTACCACTCAAGATTTGCATCCGTGCGCGGCCAGCCAACGCCAGCGCATCACCCTCAACGGCTCTGAAGTGACCCGCACTCTAGCTAGACGAGCATGCCCAAATGCCGGCCCGAACTAGGTATCCACACATCACTTCCTTGTGCACTGTTTCGACGATGTTTGGATATCCTTTCACTGCTCTCTTAGCTTACACGTCTATCCAACTCTGACTTTAACTCTTATTTCTTCTGGAGATATCATTTGAAACAAGCGAATCCATTTTTTAGCGAAGCATGACGGTGCTACGGGATCTGGTACGCATCCTGCACGCCCGTATAACCTTGTAAGTATATGTCCTCCGGTACAACAGCAAGGTCGATTCCTCTTATTTGATAAGTTGTGTAAAAAACGCAGAGGGGGATGCAAGGAGCACAAGGCCTGCACATCCAAGCAAGTGGTAACATGGCCTTGTACATGGAACATCCCAAGCGCAAGCAGAGCTGCAGTGAGCCTATACAACGAGCTAGCGTAAGTCCCTACATTTAATTTAATTCGTACTGGCATTCATGTATGATTTGTGTGCAGTGGCGGATCCACGAATTCAAGTTACCAGGGACGAACATTTAACTTAAAAATATGAAGGCACTTGCACTCCAGAAATCAACATAACTTGAGAAATGTGAATCTACATGCACTTTGAAAACCAGCTAATGATCCAAAGTAGTTTGGGTTATAAACACTAAATGATGCAAGCACCAAAAAACACAAAATGCAACATGGTGTAGAAGGACTACAAACATGGTATGTACCTTCTTGAATTATTTGTTCTCTGCCTGAAAATATCGAAGTGTAATTGCACCTATAACCAGTGCGCAAACTGCATATCAATATATCTATCCTGCACAAGTATGCCAATAGTTTCAAACAACGGAATAGAAAAGTATTTATGCTACGTTGTCATGATACGGGGACTTTCTGGCAGATGGCCTCGGCGTTTCCTCAAGCCATGAAAATGCACTATAATTTGCTTGTCATCAATGCCTGCAAATCTCTATGTGTCTCTCAACATAGTAGATCATCATTAGCCACTAAATCCTTCAATGGGTGCTCGCAAAATGCTTGCATTAGATGTCTCATTAGACACTATATGTTCATCACCAGGAGCATGTAAAATGTTTGCATCAAATCCTTCATTAGCAGTCTGTTCATTAGACACTTCAGGCTCAAGAACAACATGAGCTTGGATGTTTGCACCGGAAACTTGATTAGATACATCAGATTCAGTCAGTTCAGTATTGATTAGGGGAGTTATAAAATAAGTAGAAATTGGTTTCATTTTCTCATGGATTCCCTACATACAAGCAGTTTTACAACACCGTCAGGTTTAACTATTGGCCAGAAATTGAAGAGTTGAATTAGATATAATCAGGGCTGTGATGTACTTGCTCGTTGCGCATGCTACTCTTGCAAGCTGTGACTGTCCATTTGCGCAAGCTCGATGCCATGCCCGTGCTGCCGCCGCTACCTCCCACACAGGCTACACCCATGGTTGAATCTTCATCTTCTTGTCCTTCTGTTCGCTTGAAGCCCGGCGACCGCCCTCCAACGAGGGCGCGAGGAAGTACTGTGTCAGTCTGTCCAGCGGTGGCTAGGTTAGGAGCGAACCAGACTCGAGGCTGGAGCGGATGAATTGAGATTTTTCCTGTTGTCGATCGATATGGGAGGCGCTCATTTGGGCCACGAGCCTGCTCTAGGGCCTGCCTTGCACTTATGTTATTGGCCTATCCAAATTGAAACATTTTTCTTCATTTTTTACATTGCCTGCTCGTGCGTTGGGACGAACAAAACTAGCCGGGGCCAACCTGGACGACACAAACTAGGTGCACACTTTTGAGCCACCCGAGGCGGCCGCCCATACCAGCCCCTATGGTGGTGTCGCCCCTTTTTGCGTGTATGATAGGGGTAGTGAAAAATATTCCAGTGGCGCTTTTGATTTACCCACAGAATGGTTGAATTGCTTGTTTCTATGAACTGAGTTCGCCAGTAATGTGAAGGATGCCAGTCTTTTCATCCTATTGTAGATTGCTTAGATCTCGATATGCCAAAAGTAATCGCATGAAATATACAGTAAAACCTAGTGTGATGTGTGTGGCTACAACAAGTCTGACTACACATCCTCATATAACATATCAGGGACGCACCATCTTACAAGATTAACCATTCGACTTACCAATGCAGTGTGGGAAGAAAGAAGTATTGGGACTGCATATCCAAGCAATTGATGCCATGGACTCCTTCGTAAATCCTTGTAAGAGAAAAAGAAGTTGCAGTGTGCCTGTACAAAAACTAGCGTAAGTTCAGTTACATGCTTCTCGGAATTTTAGTTAGCCACTTATTGCAAAATTGTTCAATTACGCTGCCTAGCTTAATTTAGTTTTCTACTGATTACATAATGCCACAGCCTGTTAATCCTCTTATAGACTGCACCTGTCTATGTGTTTGATACTTACTGTTAAGAATTACCTGTTTGCCTGAACTTAAATAGCTACTTGTTTGTTTAGCTGCTTTGCTGCTGCAACAACGATTTTCAATGATGTAAATAACTACTTTTTAGCATCGAATTGAACCTCTTTAATTCCTTGTTTGTTTAACTGATTTGCTGTTATAACTCCTAGTTGAGATGTTTTGCTAACTTCAACTTTTCTGAATCCAATCGGAACTTTAATGGCACAACAGGTTAGCCCAAGGTCAAAGAGCGAGGTCCCCATGGACGTTCTTTCATCCCACAGTAGTGACACCGGCCCAATCGTGCATTATGAATTGCCAACTGCTGATGCTCTAGAGGATAAACTAGTGGTAGAAAGAGATTCTGCTTCTGCACTTAGAGATGAAGTTGACATGTTGAGGAAGCAAACAGCACAATCAGTAGCAGTACTGAAGACAACCATTAAATATTTGGTGGATTTCAAAACAAAGCAAGCTGAGACTGACCACATTGTTAAGGTCCTGAAGGAAAAAAGGAAATTAAATTCCCACTTGGTAAATCATAGTTGAAATGTTCTTTCCATCGTTGAATAACCTTTGTGTTGTTTGTTCATGTAATCAATCAAACCATTTGTTTTAGAGATCATGTAATAATTGTTTTTTGTTTTTTGTTTTTTGGTTTGTAATTTTATTTGAGCACAAGTCTGTATTAATTGATAAGACTCGGAGACATTTCATTTTGATTGCTGTGCCAGACCTACACATATGCCAATCGGGTTGAATGTGCATTCAGCAATAATAGTAGCATAGATGGACCATAAGTGGCACGCATCGGAAAGGGCCAAGATGCTGTAGTAGCTTGGCTAAAAAAAGGATGATGTTGTAGCAAAGAAAAGTACAACGACCTGGCTTATGTATGTTAGTTGATATTATTGATCCATATACTCTATAAGTGTTTATATGTCTGTTAGTTCTGTACATTCTTGGTTGATTCACTCGGTATTTGAATCTTGATACATCGCTTATGTACATATATAAATGGGAGTACACATTATGCCGCGTGTGACATTTGAGTTGGACATGAAGTGTTCCAAATATTCGAATTCACCTTAAACTGGATTCTAGCTTCTGAATTTGAGTATCGGCATTTGTAAACCATATTCATATATGACAGTGGAATACATCTTGGTCGTCCTTTTGAAGATATATAGAAACACATAGAATGATTTATACAGATTCGTATAGGAATACAAAATGGATTTGAAATTAGTTTCCAGGGTAAACGTGGATGCTTATTGTCCCAAAATTCGAAAGAAGCGGCAAAATGTCCACTCCCACGTCGGCTGCTTGAAGCCAAGTGTTTGGGAGATGGAACTTACTGTCTACCCATTACACGGACAATCAATCGGCCCGATTTCCACTGCTCTAAATAGGGGCAGGATAGTAATAAGACGTGACACGACCGCCTCTGAGCCCATTCCGACACGGTGGGCGCGAAACTTGGGCGGCAAAACACATTTGATTCAAGTTCATCCGAAAGACCTCTGTTTCTCCCTCCATTTCCCCATTCATACACGGTGGGCGGCAAAACAAAATCGACTCGGCCGAAATCGATGTAGGCAAATATTTTCAATAGGGGCAGGTTTGTAACTTCACTCATACATGACACAACCGTCCTACCTGTCAGCCCCGTTCATACACCGTGGGCGCCAACCATGGGCGCCAACCACCCTCTCCTCGCCCGAAATCGCTCTGGGCAAATATTTGCGAAATGCGAGATTATCGTCGTATCCCCAACCGACGAGACGTCCAAATTTTAAACGGGGGCTAAGTTCATAACTTTCCCATATTTTAGACAGGCGCGTCCCAAAAACATGGTTCCCCGTACCTCTCTCTCCATTTTCCCATTCATACACTGTTCGCGCTAGAACACCATCCCCACACCAGCCTCCGTCTACCACCCCATCCATCGTCGTCGTCCTCCACCACATCCATCGCCGCCGTCCTCCACCACATCCATCGCCACCATCATCCACCTTGCCGGAGCGCCTACCAAGACCACGTCATCCACTGCTAGAGATGGACGTTTCTCATCCACGGCGACGGACCAAGAGCCTTGCATCACGTCCTCTCGCTTCATTAGCGTCGTCGTCCTCTTTGCCGGGGCCGCTCACACGACCTTCTCTTCCACGTCAACGGGACTTATCCCCCGATGCACCCGTCTACCATCGCAGATCTGCTTCAACACCACCGACAACCATCGCACCCCCGATGCATACACGGCGCCGCAAGAGAGGTGGTACTTCATATCTCCTCAACTTTTTGATCTCAACCAGAAAATAGATCTTAACCTGGTTACTCTACTTTCTTTTCAGCTCTTGGAATTTAGTTCATAGTTCGAAGCAAACAATGGCTGCTAAATATCATTTCTCCGTTTTCCCCCTTTTATGATCACTATACGGTCAGAATACGTGCTTCGTGTCATAATAGCACTGCTCGACCCATCAGGCTAAACAAGCTTAGTTGTTCAAATACGAATCTGATATTATTAAAACAGATTTGTTTAATTGGTCTGCTAAATGTTCCTAAATTAGTTTTGAAAATGCATGTTCGCCACTCGGGTGTGTATCTCTACAGGGTGCCCACGGTGGGCCGGCCCATCCTGGGATTTTGGGCCGTCCCAGGCCCCGATTCCCCTCTGTTCTGTTGCGCGCTTCCGATCTCTACTCGCCCCTAGCCGCCTGCCTTGCCGGCGACTTGCCGTCCTCGGACGGCATGACTCTAGGAGGAGACGCCGGACTAACAGGAGGTCAGGAGCCGCTCGCCCGACAGTGTCACCGCTGGTCGGGCGTGCCGCCGTGCCTACCTTCCTAGTCCGTTCAGGGCTCAGGTGTGCAGCACCCACTAAGCAACCCGATTTTTCCTGAGATAAGTCCTCAACACTCAGCAGCCACTCCTCATCACCTATTTTTGAATTGATTCGTTACTCATTAGGCAGGACTGTCATTAGGGTTTGTTGTGTGCTCAGTGCTACCTACACTTAATGGTTTAGATGTATTTCGGTAATCTTTAGTACCTGTAAAGTTCACAGGGTTTTCAAAATTTTGGCCCTAGGAACAGACACTGGTCATATTGGATTGTTGGTCATAGTGACCTTGACCCAGATTACTACTGCAAGCCAGGTTTGTTGAAAATTTTACTTGTCTTTCTTACTCATTCGATATAATATCAAATTATTCACGTCGATTAGTTGCAAACAATAAGTGCTACACAAACTTCTTGATTCATATTTTGGACGGTCTCTTACTGCAGTTACAATTCTGCATACTTGTCCTAGAGAGCTCACAAGTAAATGATTGATTCACTACATCTATGCTTGCCTTGTCATATTTGTTGTCAATATTCTTTTAGGGTGGACCACCCTGTTTCTAAATACTGCAACCGTAGACATGAGTGAATAGTATTTCTCTATGTGATCTCTTCCATCATGTGTGGGCAACGAACACTGCATTGTATAGAAAGAAAGTGTCATTTCCAGCTTTTACATAGGCTTCGATGTTTTACATCGAATACAATCTGCCTACTTGCTTTGTGTCGCACTACCAACGCTCCACCCTTGAAGCTAAACATTATGCCACCCATAATTCCTTAGTTTATTTGTTCAAATACTAATTTCATATAATTCTAATGTTCCTACTTCAGTTTTGAAATGTGTGTATGCCTGTTATAGAGACATAAGGGGTTTGTATTTCTGTGTGGTCTGGTCAGCATGGTTGGGGGTGAACTTTGCATATGCAGGGGTTTATAGGGAGACACTCTTCGAGTTGAATCCACAATGCATTCCATAGATAATCTGACTACTTTTTATGTTTTCATGAATCTCAAATTCTGAACAGCATCATAATGATTATGAGCTTGCGCGCATGAAAAGAATAAAGCAGAACAATGCCATGGCTGTCGAACTTGGCATTAAGGGACTGAAATCAAGTCTGGATGCAATGCAATGCAAACGCTCTCCACCTACAGATTCATGCTCAGAATATGATCCTAACAGTGATTCTGAGCTATAGGGAGACCTAAGTCAATGTAGCTCCCTAGTGGAGGAGTCAGAGGAAGATGCCCTATCTTATTCACCCATCAAGGTGCTTGCTCTAACTTTCCAAGGTTATATTTGTCGCACATATCTTGCAACTGATGCTTTCCATTGCTTCTACTTTGTTGAACTGCCATTAGCTTAGTTTACACATCGTGTATGTGAATACGGCCTGCCTATCCATTTTCAGTACATATTCCATCTGTCATCATACCATATTTATCCATTCAAATGTTGTTCTTGTGTATCAGACGTTCAAAAGGAAGAGGGCGATTGCTGATCGTGGAGGAGCACAAGCAAAGTATTTGGAAAAGGTAGTGGCACCTGATAAATCAAATAGCCCATTAGGTGTAGTTGCAATATCACCTGACCCACAAAACACCCCAACTCTAGCAGACTCTAGCCCTACTACACTGGTCATTTCTGATGCCCCAACTCAGTAGACCCCAACTGCAGCAAACATTATGGTTATGCCAGTTGACATAGCACCAGCTCTACGATGCAAAACCCCCATTCCAGCAAAGAGTACACCAAATCCAGTTGCCAAATCCCTTTTCAAACCAGAGAGAGCCCCAATTGGAGCAAATAGGACCCCTGTTCTATTTCTTTCGCAACTTACGCGTAAGTAATGTACTAATGTTATTCATGGTCATTACTGCATATGTTTGTACTGACAGAAGACACAAGATTTCATTCTTTTAAATAGGCAAGGAGCAAACTGGATTCTGAAGACGAGCAAGGGTTGGTTGCACTTTTCAAGAACTCATTGATGAAGTATCGTTCCTACCTGAGGCAAGCGCACTTCGATGGCAAGCCTCTAAACGAAATTTTTGTAATGTCTCCGGTGCTACATTTATCCGACGGTGACTGGAATAATCTTGTTACACATTGGACTCGGCTGCAGCGTAAGGTACTCTCTATGATATCACATCACAATTTGAACTACATTTCTGCATTTGCCTTAACGTCTCACTTGTATGAAAACTGTTAGCAGAAGAACATTCGTTCTCAAGGGACCACAGAATCTCGCAACTATACTGCACACGGCATTGCTCTTGTGAGTACCTCTTGCCCTGTATGACCATACTTACTTTCATAGTTGTTTGATTATTTAGCATCACTACACATGTTAGCCTCGTTATCGTCCATTTCATGGACATTATAAGATCCATATGGACTCTTACATAAATTTAGAATCAACCCAATGCTTTTGAAGAGGTTTAGCTCTGCAGTCCTCTTGTAAGGACAAAACGTCGTCTATGACTGTACTTACATTAACGGCTACTCCCTCTATCCCATAATATAAGAACGTTTTGTACAGTACACCAGTGTTCAAAAAACTTCGATGGTTCATTGTGTAGCATTCTGCATCTTATCTCCCTCGCCCACCATTTACTAAAAAAGATTAGATCTATATTTATTCTTACCAAAAAGTAGAATACACAGACAATGCCAGTGCAGAAGTGTAGCACATTGCTCTTGTCAGTACATTTTGTCCTGTAATGCTTGTACTTCCAGGGATTGGTAGTTGATTATGTAGCATCAATTTGCATCTTATCTTCATTATCCTCTATCCCTTCCAGTATTATCATATCTATAATTACTCTCTACAAAATATAGAGTACAGGCAATGCTTATGAAGAAGATTGTGTGCTGAAATTCTTGAGTTATCATTCCCTTGACATGGATAAGGGCATTATAAAGTCGTTGTTAGCTGTTAATGTAAGTCAGTCCTTCTAAAGCCTTTATCCTCAACTGCTGTTTAATTTGCTCATGCTCCCTATCGTTTAATGTTGTTTAGTTTGCTGTTTCTACCAAAATGCATGTTCGCAAGAACCATAAGTTCTAAGTTTTACTTATAAAACCAAATTCCTTATTCATACCATGCACATTACTCAATATTCCCTATATGTATGCTTGTTTTTGTGGATCTATAATCCAGTGTGTGGTGAAGCAGCCCACGTTTGCACCTTGTCATCTCCTATTTTATCTTACTGATGTGGCTGATGATATGAACAACATGCCATGCACATTAACCAAAATAGATACAATGTTTTTCTTTACCCTTCATCTATGCTTGTTATGTTGACATGGTAATCCAGTAGTGTGGTGACACTCCCCGCATTATGAACAATGCCAAATTATGCTACTGATATTTTGAACTTACTCTTTATTTTCTAAATTGAAATTGGATGGAATTGACAGCACAGTTATCATCTTTGTTTATACACGTGCAAAACCTGTCATCTCTCTGGTTTGTTTTACGGTGATATGCCTGATGGCATGCACAAGTCTGCTGAAGTTTGTGCGACAAACCCAACATATATTGCAGCAAAGAAGGCAAAACATCTTGAAGATAGCAAGACAACCCCAAAGTCTTGTCTTGATGCAGTGTTCAAGTTACTTGAGACTAGCAGCCAGACAAGCTCACATAATTTGTTGTCTGAATCAGTTCGACTTCTTTAGTCCCAAGTTCTAGCAGAAAGGCATTCTGGAACTCAACTTCGACTTGAAGTCCTATATCTATGAAAGATTGTGGAGAACACCAATGAGAACCTCACCGCTAAACAGCTACACCTGGAAGCTATGACCGACATGCTACGCCGGTCTCATAGCCTTGCTCAGCAGCTTGCGCAATAGTTCCCACGCAAGGCTAACCTTTCTTGAACTATCATGGAAGTGGTCTCGGTTTAGTATTATTTTGTTACGCTGCAATGGTGCCTAGTTTTTGTAATCTGCTTCTTCGTTGCGCTTTATGATCACTGGTGGCGAACTTCGATGCCCAGTGGATGTAATATACCATAAATCCTTTATTGTATAGTATAGGTTTATTCTTAGTTACTATGTCGTAATTTCTTTATCGTATAGAGTAGGTTTGTTCTTAATTCCTACTAGTTACTGCCATCATTCGCTATCTGAAAAAAATCAGATGTAGTCGACCGGGCCGAAACATTTGCCTCTAACGGGCCTGGTGTTTAGCGGGCCACAATTGGGCCGGCCTGCATCATTCTTGGTCCCGAATGATTGGGTCCTTCACACTTTAAGCGAGGCCCACAACTTACACCGGCCTATATTTTAGTTGGGCCTTTTGTGGACCCAGTGCTTAGTTTGGCCCAGGTAGCGTTGGGCCATTAATAGGCTGAATATTGTACTGGCCTGTTACGGCCCAGATGAAACCATGGGCCTTTAACAGGCCGAAATGCATATTGGGCCTCAATTTTCACTAGTCGTCGACGGGCCTTCAGCAGGCTGAAATGTAAACCGGGCCTTTTTGGGCCCAGTTATATCACTGGCAGTTACCAGGCCGAAACATATCTCGGGCCTTAGTTGGCCCACTAATATCATGGGCCTTTAAGAGGCCGAAAGCTTAGTACAGACATCAAGGGGCCGAATTATGTGACAGGCCTTTAACAGGCCCAAAGTCACGTTGGGCTTAACTGTTGCCACCTTTATCACGGGCCGTTAGTGGGCCCAATGTCCCGTCGGACTATATATGGCCCATGGGCAGCACGGGCCATTCCCAGGCCGAAAGTCACACTGGGCTGAAATGGGCCCATGTCTACATCGGGCCTCTAACAGGCCTAAAGTCACTGGACTGTAATTGGGCCAAAATATTCGGCGAACAATTAACGGGCCAGATCTGGCTTCGGGCCGTAAATGGACCTTTTTTAAGCAGGCTGTTATTGGGCTAGCCCACTAGTACATGAGTAATTCCTACGGGCCGTTGACTGGGCCAGCCTTTTTAACCTATACGGGCCTCTGTTGGGCCGTGCCACGTGTCGACGTATCATAGGCGCTTTGGGTCCAATGAGTGGATGACATCTGTCCCAACAGCGACCCGACACGTGTTTCCTCCAGCCAATGATGATTTTACACATGGAAAATCCCCATTGGTCAGGGCTGTTAACGGGTTATCGGATCCAAAACCGGACCCGATAGCTTAATGGCATTCCGTTATGGTGGATGCCACATGTCGGTCACCCTTGACAAAAGCACTTCCGTGACGCGCGATTTATCGTCATGGAAGTGGACACTTCCGTGATGATAATTTTGGTAATGTCATGGAACACTTCTACGACAACACAGGTATGACTATCTTGATTCTATCATAAATTTGTCATGGATGTACATGCATGACAGAAAACGTGACCTACTGTGACAAACACGTATCATCACGGAAGTGTATTTTTTTGTAGTGTACAGCTGTTGGACTGGCTATTGGACAGGGAGCTTAAAAAAGTTATTATTGGACTGGCTATATGTGGTGAAATCCTATAGGAAGAGCATGCGCGAGAATAAGCACATTCACGTAGTTGAAAACAAATTGGAAACCATCTCGAGTACAAATCTAGGAGTACGTACGAATCTAACAATATTGACTAGGCGTTGTTGAATGTTGATACTTTTTTATCAACGTAGAGATACTTTGACTACACATAAAACTTATATGTAAACTAGAAAGGATAGGAGGGAGTATATTGTAAGTTCAAAAACAAAACGAACATTGAATACCCATTATATATGATTTGCGGACGCTATGATCCCCGGTTAAAATTTTTGAATCCGCCTTAGGTATCACACATGCCCCCACTCGTTCTCTCTCGATTTCATCTCAGGGTCCGGAGATCGATTGAAAGAGGACTAGGGTGGGTACAATATGTTCGTTTCGCTTATGAACGTACAATATACTCCCTCTAATCCCCACAGACCCCACCCCCCGCGGGTCATTGCTATCATAGAACTAGACCAAATCTTTATCTCCTTGCACGACACGCAATTGATCTCTGAACATCAATCGATCTCGTCAACATGTCTCGCGGCATGAACTGAATGGGATGTCAAAACTAAGACGCGAAGCCACACATAGTGGAGGCAAAGTGAAACTTCAAACGAACCATTTGTTTGTATGCATGTCAGACAAATTACAAATAAACATTGGAAATTCAAGCATGGTCTAGGCCCGCATGCGAATGACACTTGGCGGAATGTTCAAATGAGGCATGCGGGAGGATGGACTCGACCGGAGGGCGACATGATCGATGTAGAAGAGAGTTGGAGAGGAATGAGAAATAAGCAAATGCCACATGAGTTGTCCGACATTGGCAAGAAAAATGAACTAGAGTTGGCTAGAATTCATTGGCATGCCAAAAAAATGGCAACCATCCATTTTTGGGTCATGACCAAAACCTCAAAAAAAAAATGGCAACCATCCAAACAAAGACAAATCTTTGGGTCATGACCAAAATTTTGGTAAGTTGCACTTTGGCCACAATCCAAACACATCCCAACACCTGGCTCGTCGAGGATGCACGGGGCACCGGGACGCGTCCGCGGAGTGGTGTAGTGCGGCCAACTACATCCTCAGGACCTGAGACCATGCCGGGCCGTCTTGCTTTTTCAATGACATGCGTCGATCGCATGTGAGCAAAGGGCATCTCCAACGTTGCCACGACCACAACTGACTACCCTGGCACACCAAAAACCCAAGTCCCTTGCGCAGTCGCGCGGTGCGTTCCTAGCCGGCGCCAGCTGCCCGCATTCATGTCATCCGTCCGTATGACGTCGTTAAGAGGCTCGGTCCCTGAGGAACCAACTCCGGGAACTTAATGACGCACCAGGACGCTTGTCCTCATCGAAACGCACTAATTAAAGCGGCAACGCCCAGCTAACCTCCACACCATAGCGCATCGTCCTCCTACCTGGCACCACATCTGCCATGACCGCAAGGGCGAACGCTCTGTAGGAGAGCTTGTCTTTGGGGATGGAGCTTGAGGTCGCCGCCCTCGCTCAAGTCGTCGCACAAGCGGTTGCCACGCTGGAGGCCGACGACGGGAGCACCGTCAGCCACGCGTCCTACTTGCCGCCGTCCAACGTCCGGCACTGCCGAGGTCGGGGACTCCTCCGAGGATGACTAGGGTATGGGAGGAGGCAGGGCATGGTGTGCCAACTGGCCGGTCCATCTCCCGTGTTCTACTCTTCCTCGCCGGAGACCGCACCTTCACTTCACGGGTCTTGAGCCCCGCCCCCGTACATGGAGATCGTAGATGGAGGACGTCAGTCGCCACCGTAGAAAAGGTTTAGGGTCGGGTTTCTTTTATTTTTTTTGTCCTCTAAAAGTTTGAAATGTAATGAAAATCTGTCGTGTTTGCATTAATCTCGACCGGTGTATATGAACTTTCACAATAATATAGTATATTGTAGGAGTACTAGCAAGATGCCCGTGCATTGCACGGAAGATCAAGATCTTGTGGGAGAAAAGGATGAACGAGGGAAGGCCTTATCTGCAAATGCACATTCACGCATTTTACATTTTTCTACATCTAGGGGAACCTACGAAAGGGTCAACGTAAATTGCCTCTCTCTCTCCTCCCCTGATTTTCATGGTGGTGGGCCCCTCCCTCCCCCCAATCTACAATCAACGGCTCACATGTTTCACATTACGTTAATTACGTAACTAGGACTACGTAGGTGTAGCATTACTCATCATAAAAAACCCAACTAAGCCAACCTCCCAGCATATCGTACGGGAAAAGACCCGGTCACGCCGTTTTAGTCGGGATTACCGGATTACTAGTAGTAGTATCGATGGATCGTGCGAAGCAACAAATTTTTTTTTGAAGGGGCGAAGCACCTAGTTTAAAAGGAAAAAGGCGGTACACTCACATCACCCCTGTCGCGGTCGCATTGCACCCCACACACGTTCGGTCTTGCACACGGCTCACGCAAACAGAACGTGCTCCGGCTAGCCTCTTCACTGACACGTGGGACTACACTTGGAGAAACCGACCATGCACAAAACTCCCCCCGCCCACCGCACGAAAATCCTCCCCCCCCCAAAAAATTCCCCCCAAATCCTAGATTCGGCCGCCCTTCGGCCAACTAGCCAATAATATTCCCCAAACACCCCTCCCCCCGTCCCCCTCCACTCCATTCGCTCCTCCAAAGCTGCCCTCCCCGCCATGCCGATATGTCGGAGCCGCGGTTCATCAAGGGGACACACGACGATCCTCCCGCTCCCACAGTATGCTCTCGTAGACTGCCGTCCTCTAGCCGCACCGCCACCGCTGGCGACGTTCTTGTGGAGGCGCACGGCGGTCAGCACCACCACCGCTGGCGCCGTTCATGTGGAGACGCACGGCGGTCAGCTTCTCCCACGGTACACGCATTCTAGACTGAGGCCCCGTGCATGTCGGTGTAGCGCTGAATGTTAGCTGATAGACGTTGTTAATCTCACTGTTTGCCGAAGTAGTTTACAGTCAATATGCTCTGCTTAAGAAGCTTCCTTGCCCTGTTCTGCACTCAATCTGCTTAGCGGAGATGGCATGCCAAGGCCGATTAGTTGCTAAAATATCCTACCATATATTTATTGTGACGTAGATTGCCATGGTCTAGTAGCCAATCTGTTAGGCGAAATAGCCCTACACCGTTTTATACTCGATATTTGTTGCTGCGATGGCCTTCGATAGTTTGATGGCTGTGTGCTTGGCCTCATTGACTGCTGAAACAGCCTGCAATAATTTAGCACTCAAATTTGTTTGCTGGATTAGCTTTACATATATTTCATTACTTAGATCTGCTCGTCCAAATATCTTGCCATAGCTTTAGACATAGACCTAGGTATTTTCTTCTGCACTTCATAAAAAAGCATATATGTTTTTCCTGTAATATCTAGTGGAAGAACTAATTTGTATGTCTAACAGATGGACAGGACTTGGATAACTTCTCCTCGAAGATTCTCCACTGCATATGTCGAGGGGGTTAAAAACTTCATGAACTTTATCATAGCTGAGTACGGTGGTCCGAAATTATATGTTCTCTGCCCGTGTAGCAGTTGTATGAATTCAGTTACAAGACCCCAGTCAACTGTGCAAAATCATCTACACTTGTATGGGATGTCGGTCACATATACTAGGTGGGTTCATCATGGTGAAGCTGTGAACGTCAATGTTATTGACTACGCGGAAGCAGCAGATCACCATCTTGATCTGCCTGATGCTCAGGTGGAAGAGGAGGAGGAGGAGATGTTACGGAGCCAGTGAGTTTGACCAATATTCAAAGAATGCTACAAAATGCTTGTGCATTCCGTGAACTTTCACCTGCAAAAGAAAAACGGTGGGCCCGCATGTTGGAACAATGCAATGTGGCTGTCACCCCAGGAAATAACCTGTCAGTATTCTCAGCTATGGTCACCTTTCTTCAGGTGAAGACATCTGAGCGGATGAACAACAAATCATTCGATGCGATGTTGGATGCTTTCCGCAAAGCTTTCCCAGATGTGTCTGAGCTGCCACACACCTACAGTAAAATGAATAATTTCCTTCGTGCAGTTGGAATTGGATATGATATGATCCATGTTTGTAAGAATATTTGTGTTCTCTTCTGGAAGGATTATGCCAACTTAAGTGAATGCCCGAAATGAAAATCATCAAGATGGAAAGATGGCGATGCTGTGAAGAGGATTTCTCATAATGTTCTGAGACATTTTCCAATTACACCAAGATTGCAGAGGTTGTTTCATGATGCTGAAACAAGAGAGGATGTACTGTGGCATTCTAGGAACCAGGAGTACAGAGATCAGAATTTAATGAGCCATCCATCACATGGTAGTGAGTGGAAAAGCTTCAATCAGAAGCACGAAAAGTTTGCTGCTAAACCGAGAAACATTAGACTTGGCTTATCTTCAGATGGATTTAACCCATTTGGCCACCAGAGCGCCACATATAGCATGTGGCCAGTGCTTGTTATCCGTTACAACATGCCTCCAAATGTCTGCACCAAAGAATCAAACTACATGATGGCCTTGCTCATCCCAGGTCCAAAAAGTACATGAAAGGATTTTGATTTGTTCATGGAGCCTCTTGTGGAGGAACGTCAACAGCTATGGAGGGGTGTTCTCACTCGAGACCTATATAGCAGCCCACCAGCTGATTTCTTTTTGCATGTTGTTATAATTTGGTGCATCCATGATTATCCAGCTTTGGGCACTATGTCAGGGCGAACGACACATGGTTACAATGCATGTGTTCGCTGTGACAGGAATCCGCTATCATACGCAATACTTAGAAAGATCTATTACATTGGACACTGTCGTTTCCTTGCCAAGGACATGCCGCATCCTAGAAAATACCGAAGACATTTGTTCAATGCAAAGCATGAAAACCATGATGCGCCAAAGAGGCTCACCGCCGATGAGTTGCAAGTGGAATTAGAGAAGGTCAGGCATATTACACCAGGAAACCATCCTAATAATGGTAGCGGGAAAAGGAAGCGTGGTAGGGCAGAAGAGAGATTATTGTTTACCCATAGGTCCACTTTGTGGGACTTGGAGTATTGGAAAGATTTGGATCTACGGCATAATCTTGATGTGATTCACATCGAGAAAAATATATGTGACAGCATTATCGGCACACTTCTTAATATAGAAGGCAACACGAAAGATACCTTTAAATCTAGGATTGATTTGACACACCTGGGTATCAGACAGGATTTGCAGGTGCAAGATGAAGGTAAACCACGGGATATGGCACTAGCTGTGTACGTCTTGGACAAGGTAAAAAGAAAAGAATTCTGCAAGGTCCTGTCACGTGTGAGATTACCACATGGATTTGCTTCCAACCCTGAAAGGAGAGTCAGTGCAGATGGAGACAAGGTACAAGGGTTGAAAAATCATGACTTCCACGTCCTACTTCAAAGGGTTTTACCTGTTATCCTTAGAGGATTGGGCTGCCCTAACTTATACAGAGCAGTTGCAGAGTTGGGACAATTCTTCAGGGAACTCTGCAGTAAAATATCAGGATAGATGCTTTGGAGCGTCTTAGAGACAAGATAGCAACTATCCTATGCGACCTTGAGAAGATATATCCTCCAGCCTTCTTTCATGTGATGGTGCATTTGGTTGTTCATCTACCTGCTGAGGCACTACTTAGAGGTCCAGTACAGTATGGCTGGATGTACCCTATTGAAAGGTAGCTAGGCACTTTCAAGGGCTATGTTAGGAATCAAGCTAGACCCGAGGGTGTTGGAAATATGCCCTAGAGGCAATAATAAAAGGATTATTATATTTCCTTGTTCATGATAATTGTCTATTGTTCATGCTATAATTGTATTGTCCGGAAATCATAATACATGTGTGAATACATAGACCACAATGTGTCCCTAGTAAGCCTCTAGTTGACTAGCTCGTTGATCAATAGATAGTCATGGTTTCCTGACTATGGACATGGGGATGTCATTGATAACGGGATCACATCATTAGGAGAATGATGTGATGGACAAGACCCAAACCTAAGCATAGCACAAAAGATCGTATAGTTCGTTTGCTAGAGCTTTTCTGAATGTCAAGTATCATTCCTTGGACCATGAGATTATGCAACTCCCGGATGCCGTGGGAATGCTTTAGGTGTATCAAACGTCACAACGTAACTGGGTGACTATAAAGGTGCACTACAGGTATCTCCGAAAGTATCTCTTGGGTTGGCATGAATCGAGACTGGGATTTGTCACTCCGTGTGACGGAGAGGTATCTCTGGGCCCACTCGGTAAGACATCATCATAATGATCTCAATGTGATCAAGGTGTTGTTCACGGGATGATGTGTTACGGGAACGAGTAAAGAGACTTGCCGGTAACGAGATTGAACAAGGTATCGGTATGTGGGAGCCAACATGGGTATCCAGATCCCGCTGTTGGTTATTGACCGGAGATCGTCTCGGTCATGTCTGCATGTCTCCCGAACCCGTAGGGTCTACACACTTAAGGTTCGGTGACTCTAGGGTTGTTAAAGATATTAGTATGCAGCAAACCGAAGGTTGTTCGGAGTCCCGGATGAGATCCCGGACGTCACGAGAGGTTCCGGAGTGGTCCGGAGGTAAAGAATTATATATAGGAAGTGTCGTTTCGGCCATCGGGAATGATCTGGGAGTCGCCGGTATTGTACCAGGACCATCAGATGGGTCCCGGGGGTACACCGGGTGGGGCCACCCATCCCGGAGGGCCCCGTGGGCTGAAGTGGGGAGGGAACCAGCCCATAGTGGGCTGGTGCGCCCCCCATGGGCCTCCCCCCTGCGCCTAGGGTTGGAAACCCTAGGGCAGGGGGCGCCCCCACTTGCCTTGGGGGCAAGGCTTCCCCCTGGCCGCCGCCCCCCTGGAGATGCATCTCCATGGCGGCGCCCCCCCTAGGGGGCCTATATAAAGGGGGAGAGAGGGAGGGCAGCCGAACCCTGTAGCCTTGGCACCTCCCTCTCCCTGTTACACCTCTCCCTCTCTTCGTAGTTGCTTGGCGAAGCCCTGCTGGAACTCTGCTGCATCTACCACCACGCCGTCGTGCTGCTGGATCTTCATCAACCTCTCCTTCCCCCTTGCTGGATCAAGAAGGAGGAGACGTTATCCTGACCATACATGTGTTGAACGCGGAGGTGCCGTTCGTTCGGCGCTGGTCATCGGTGATTTGGATCACGACGAGTACGACTCCATCATCCATGTTCTTCTTGAACGCTTCCGTTGCGATCTACAAGTGGTATGTAGATGCTCTCCTATCCCCTCGTTGCTAGAATACTCCATGGATAGATCTTGGTGATGCGTAGGAAAATTTTAATTTCTGCTACGATCCCCAACAGTGGTATCAGAGCTGGGTCTATGCGTAGTTTCTATGCACGAGTAGAACACAAAGTAGTTGTGGGTGTCGAACTATCAATTCTTCTTGCCGTTACTAGTCCTATCTTGGTTCCGCGGTATTGTGGGATGAAGCGGCCCGGACCAACCTTACACGTACGCTTACGTGAGACCGATTCCACCGACTAACATGCACTAGTTGCATAAAGTGGCTGGCGGGTGTCTGTCTCTCCCACTTTAGTTGGATCGGATTCGATGAACAGGGTCCTTATGAAGGGTAAATAGAGATTGACAATTCACGTTTTGGTTTTAACGTAGGTAAGAAACGTTCTTGCTAGCAACCTATAACAGCCACGTAAAAACTTGCAACAACAATTAGAGGACGTCTAACTTGTTTTTGCAGCAAGTGCTTTGTGATGTGATATGGACAGAAGTTGTGATGAATCATGTATGTGATGTATGAGATGATCTTGTTATTGTAATAGGAATCACGACTTGCATGTCGATGAGTATGACAACCGGTAGGAGCCATAGGAGTTGTCATTATTTATTTATGACCTGCGTGTCAACTTAAATCGTCATGTAATTACTTTACTTTATTGCTAAAGCGTTAGCCATAGTAGTAGAAGTAATAGTTGACGTGACAACTTCACGAAGACACGATGATGGAGATCATGATGATGGAGATCATGGTGTCATGCTGGTGACGACGATGAACATGGCGCCCCGAGGATAGAGATCAAAGGAGCGAAATGATGTTGGCCATATCATGTCACTATTTGATTGCATGTGATGTTTATCATGTTTTTACATCTTATTTGCTTAGAACGACGGTAGCATAAATAAGATGATCCCTCATTAAAATATAAAAAATGTGTTCTCCCTAACTGTGCACTGTTGCTAAGGTTCGTCGTTCCGAAGCACCACGTGATGATCGGGTGTGATAGGTTCTTACGTTCGCATACAACGGGTGTAAGCCAGATTTACACACGCAATACACTTAGGTTGGATTGACGAGCCTAGCACGTACAGACATGGCCTCGGAACATGGAGGACCGAAAGGTCGAACATGAGTCGTATAGAAGATACGATCAACATGGAGATGTTCCCCGATGATGACTAGTCCGTCTCACGTGATGATCGGACGCGGCCTAGTTGACTCGGATCATGTATCACTTAGATGACTAGAGGGATGTCAAATCTGAGTGGGAGTTCATTCATTAATTTGATTAGATGAACTTAATTATCATGAACTTAGTCTAAATGTTTACAATATGTCTTGTAGATCAAATGGCCCATGGTAATGTCACCCTCAACTTCAACGCATTCCTAGAGAAAACCAAGCTGAAAGATGATGGCAGCAACTATGCGGACCGGGTCCGGAACCTGAGGATCATCCTCATAGCTGCCAAGAAAGATTATGTCATAGAAGCACCGCTAGGTGATGCACCATTCCCAGCAAACCAGGACGTTATGAACGCCCATCAGTCTCGTGCTGATGATTACTCCCTCGTTCAGTGCGGCATGCTTTACAGCTTAGAACCGGGGCTCCAAAAGCGTTTTGAGCAACACGGAGCATATGACATGTTCGAGGAGCTGAAATTGATTTTCGAAGCTCATGCCCGAGTCGAGAGATATGATGTCTCCGACAAGTTCTTTAGCTGCAAGATGGAGGAAAATAGCTCTGTCAGTGAACACATACTCAAGATGTCTGGGTTGCACAACCGCTTGACTCAGCTGGAAGTTAATCTCCCGGATGAGGCGGTCATTGATAGAATCCTTCAGTCGCTCCCACCTAGCTACAAGAGCTTCGTGATGAACTACAATATGCAGGGGATGGAAAAGACCATTCCCGAGTTGTATTCAATGCTGAAATCTGTGGAGGTGGAGATCAAAAAGGAACATCAAGTGTTGATGGTGAATAAAACCACTAAGTTCAAGAAAGGCAAGGGTAAGAAGAACTTCAAGAAGGACGACAAGGAGGTTGCCGCGCCTGGTAAATTAGTTGCCAGGAAGAAGTCAAAGAATGGACCCAAACCTGAAACTGAGTGCTTTTATTGCAAGGGAACTGGTCACTGGAAGCGGAATTGCCCCAAGTACTTAGCGGATAAGAAGGCCGGCAACACTAAAGGTATATGTGATATACATGTAATTGATGTGTACCTTACCAGTGCTCGTAGTAGCTCCTGGGTATTTGATACCGGTGCCGTTGCTCATATTTGTAACTCAAAATAGGAGCTGCGGAATAAACGGAGACTGGCGAAGGACGAGGTGACGATGCGCGTCGGGAATGGTTCCAGGGTCGATGTGATCGCCGTCGGCACGCTACCTCTACATTTACCTACGGGATTAGTTTTGAACCTCAATAATTGTTATTTAGTACCAAGTTTGAGCATGAACATTGTATCTGGATCTTGTTTAATGCGAGATGGCTACTCATTTAAATCCGAGAATAATGGTTGTTCTATTTATATGAGTGATATGTTTTATGGTCATGCTCCGATGGTCAATGGTTTATTCTTAATGAATCTCGTGCGTGATAATACACATATTCATAGTGTGAATAACAAAAGGTGTAAAGTTGATAACGATAGTCCCACATACTTGTGGCACTGCCGCCTTGGTCACATTGGTGTCAAGCGCATGAAGAAGCTCCATGCTGATGGACTTTTAGAGTCTCTCGATTATGAATCATTTGACACGTGCGAACCATGCCTCATGGGAAAAATGACCAAGACTCCATTCTCAGGGACAATGGAGCGAGCAACCAACTTGTTGGAAATCATACATACAGATGTGTGTGGTCCAATGAGCGTTGAGGCTCGCGGAGGCTATCGTTATGTTCTCACTCTCACTGATGATTTGAGTAGATATGGGTATGTCTACTTGATGAAACACAAGTCTGAGACCTTTGAAAAGTTCAAGGAGTTTCAGAGTGAGGTTGAGAATCAACGTGACAGAAAAATAAAGTTCTTACGATCAGATCGTGGGGGAGAATACTTAAGTCACGAATTTGGCACACACTTAAGAAAATGTGGAATCGTTTCACAACTCACGCCGCCTGGAACACCTCAGCGTAACGGTGTGTCCGAACGTCGTAATCCCACTCTATTGGATATGGTGTGGTCTATGATGTCTCTTACAGATCTATCGCTATCATTTTGGGGATACGCTCTAGAGACAGCCGCATTCACTTTAAATAGGGCACCGTCTAAATCCATTGAGACGACACCGTATGAATTATGGTTTGGGAAGAAACCTAAGCTGTCGTTTCTGAAAGTTTGGGGTTGCGATGTTTATGTCAAGAAACTTCAACCTGAAAAACTCGAACCCAAATCGGAAAAATGCGTCTTCATAGGATATCCCAAGGAAACAGTTGGGTATACCTTCTACCTCAGATCCGAAGGCAAGATCTTTGTTGCCAAGAACGGGTCCTTTCTAGAGAAAGAGTTTCTCGCGAAAGAAGTAAGTGGGAGGAAAGTAGAGCTTGATGAAGTACTACCTCTTGAAAATCAGAGTAGCGCAGCTCAGGAAAATGTTCCTGTGGTGCCTGCACCGATTAGAGAGGAGGTTAATGATGATGATCAAGATACTTCTGATCAAGCTCCTACTGAACTTCGTAGGTCCACAAGGACGCGTTCCGCACCAGAGTGGTACGGCAACCCTTTCCTGGAAATCATGTTGTTGGACAACGGTGAACCTTCGAACTATGAAGAAGCAATGGCGGGCCCAGATTCCGACAAATGGCTAGAAGCCATGAAATCCGAGATAGAATCCATGTATGAAAACAAAGTATGGACTTTGAATGACTTGCCCGATGATCGGCGAGCCATAGAAAATAAATGGATCTTTAAGAAGAAGACAGACGCGGATGGTAATGTAACCATCTATAAAGCTCGACTTGTCGCTAAGGGTTATCGGCAAGTTCAAGGGGTTGACTACGATGAGACTTTCTCTCCCGTAGCGAAGCTGAAGTCCGTCCGAATCATGTTAGCAATTGCCGCATACTATGATTATGAGATATGGCAAATGGACGTCAAAACGGCATTCCTTAACGGCTTGCTTAAGGAAGAATTGTATATGATGCAGCCGAAAGGTTTTGTCGATCCTAAGAATGCTAACAAAGTATGCAAGCTCCAGCGCTCTATCTATGGGCTGGTGCAAGCATCTCGGAGTTGGAACATTCGCTTTGATGAGATGATCAAAGCGTTTGGGTTTATGCAGACTTATGGAGAAGCCTACGTTTACAAGAAAGTGAGTGGGAGCTCCGTAGCATTTCTCATATTATATGTGGATGACATACTATTGATGGGAAATGATATAGAATTCTTGGAAAGCATAAAGGCCTATTTGAACAAGTGTTTTTCAATGAAGGACCTTGGAGAAGCTGCTTATATATTAGGCATCAAGATCTATGGGGATAGATCGAGACGCCTCATCGGTCTTTCACAAAGTACGTACCTTGACAAGATTTTGAAGAAGTTCAAAATGGATCAGTCCAAGAAGGGGTTCTTGCCTGTATTGCAAGGTGTGCGATTGAGCACGGCTCAATGCCCGACCACGGCAAAAGATATAGAAGAGATGAGTGTCATCCCCTATGCCTCAGCTATAGGGTCTATTATGTATGCCATGTTGTGTACCAGACCCGATGTAAACCTTGCCGTAAGTTTCGTAGGTAGGTACCAAAGTAATCCCGGCAGGGAACACTGGACAGCGGTCAAAAACATCCTGAAGTACCTGAAAAGGACTAAGGATATGTTTCTCGTTTATGGAGGTGCCGAAGAGCTCGTCGTAAAGGGTTACGTCGACGCTAGCTTCGACACAGATCTGGATGACTCCAAGTCACAAACCGGATACGTGTATATTTTGAATGGATGGGCAGTAAGCTGGTGCAGTTGCAAGCAAAGCGTCGTGGCGGGATCTACATGTGAAGCAGAGTATATGGCAGCCTCGAAGGCAGCACAAGAAGCAGTCTGGGTGAAGGAGTTCATTACCGACCTAGGAGTCATACCCAATGCGTCGGACCCGATGACTCTCTTCTATGACAACACTGGAGCAATTGCCCTTGCGAAGGAGCCCAGGTTTCACAGGAAGACCAGGCATATCAAGCGTCTCTTCAACTCCATTCGTGAATGTGTTCAAAATGGAGACATAGAGATTTGTAAAGTACATACGGACCTGAATGTGGCAGATCCGTTGACTAAACCTCTCCCTAGAGCAAAACATGATCAACACCAAAATTCCATGGGTGTGCGATTCATCACAATGTAACTAGACTATTGTCTCTAGTGCAAGTGGGAGACTGTTGGAAATATGCCCTAGAGGCAATAATAAAAGGATTATTATATTTCCTTGTTCATGATAATTGTCTATTGTTCATGCTATAATTGTATTGTCCGGAAATCATAATACATGTGTGAATACATAAACCACAATGTGTCCCTAGTAAGCCTCTAGTTGACTAGCTCGTTGATCAATAGATAGTCATGGTTTCCTGACTATGGACATGGGGATGTCATTGCTAACGGGATCACATCATTAGGAGAATGATGTGATGGACAAGACCCAAACCTAAGCATAGCACAAAATATCGTATAGTGTAACGCCCTCGATGCGGCTATATCTCCCACGTGTCGAAGCACGACTTAGAGGCATAACCGCATTGAAAGCAAAGTCGCAAGTGAGGTAATCTTCACACAACCCATGTAATACATAAGGGAAAGAGATACATAGTTGGCTTACAATCGCCACTTCACACAAATACATGAATAAAACATTACATCATACAGTTACAATCAGGGCCCGACTACAGAGCCAAAATAAAAGAAGAAACCCCAAAAGCGACAAAGGTCCCCGATCGACCCCAACTGGGCTCCACTACTGATCGACTAGAACGAACAACATAAAGGACAAGATCTTCATCGAGCTCCTCCTTGAGCTTGGTTGCGTCACCTGCATGGTTTCCTCGGCACCTGCAAACTGGTTTTGGAAGTATTTGTGACTCACGGGGACTCAGCAATCTCACACCCGCGAGATCAAGACTATTTAAGCTTAAAGGTAGGCTAGGGTAGTGAGGTGGAGCTGCGGCAGCGACTAGCATATATGGTGGCTAACATACGCAAATGAGAGCGAGAAGAGAGGACAAAGCACGGTCGAACAACTATGATCAATAAGTGATCCTGAACTACTTACGTCAAGCATAACTCCAACAACCGTGTTCACTTCCCGGACCCCGCCGAGAAGAGACCATCACGGTTACACACGCGGTTGGTGTATTTTAGTTAAGATCAACTTCGGGTTTTCTACAACCGGACATTAACAAATTCCCATCTGCCACATAACCACGGGCACGGCTTTTGAAAGTTCAAACCCTGCAGGGGTGTCCCAACTTAGCCCATGATAAGCTCTCGCGATCAATGAAGGATATTCCTTCTCCCCGGGAAGACCCGATCAGTCTCGGAATCCCGGCTACAAGACATTTCGACAGTAATAAAACAAGTCCAGCAAAGCCGCCCGATGCGCCGACATCCTGATAGGAGCTGCACATATCTCGTTCTTAGGGCAACACCGGATGAGACAGGCTACGAGTAAAACCAGGCCTCGAGTTTCCCCGCGGTGGCCCCGCAGGCGGCTCGGTTCAGACCAACACTTAGACAAGCATTGGCCCGGGGGGGGCTAAATAAAGATGACCCTCGGGTTGATTAGACCCAAGGGAAAGGGATAGGTGGTAGGCAAATGGTAAAAACAAGGTTGGGCCTTGCTGGAAGAGTCTTATTCAAAGCGAACTGTCAAGGGGGTCCCATAAATCACCCGACCGCGTTAGGGACGCAAAATCCGGGAACATAACACCGATATGACGGAAACTAGGGCGGCAAGAGTGGAACAAAACGCCAGGCATAAGGCCGAGCCTTCCACCCTTTACCAAGTATATAGATGCATTAATAATATAAGAGATATTGTGATATCCCAACAAGTAAACATGTTCCAAAACAAGGAACAACATCTCCATGTTCCAACAAGGAACAAACTTCATCTTCACCTGCAACTAACAACGCTATAAGAGGGGCTGAGCAAAGCGGTAACATAGCCAAACAACGGTTTGCTAGGACAAGGTGGGTTAGAGGCTTGGTTTGACAATAAGGGAGGCATGATAAGCAAGTGGTAGGTATCGCAGCATAGTCATAGCAAAAGAGCGAGCAACTAGCAAGCAAAGATAGAAGTGATTTCGAGGGTATGGTCATCTTGCCTGAAATCCCGCAAGGAAGAACAACGAGCCCATGAAGAAGACAAACGGACGAAGTCGAACGAATCCTCACAATCACAACGTTATCGGAACTAACCCGAAGAAGCAACACCGGAAAGAAGCAAACACCAAAGTAAACAACCACCACATAAACACGGCATGAAATGCGAGATGTGGTATGCAATGCATATGCATGCGCGGGATGGGAAAAGATGAACAAGGCATAATCTTGGCAAACCAAGTATGCCACTGGAAAGGTGAGGTGATCTCGGTTGATATCAATATAAAGATCACCGGAATCGGATGCACGGTTTGCAAATGACAAGCAAAACAAGAATGTCAAGATTCTGCCATTAACAGCATGATGCTACTTAGCAAGCAACAAGAAATTAAGCTACTGCACCCAAATATATCAACAAAGCATATGACAGTAATCTACTCAAGATTGTTGACAAAAGATGAGCACTGAGCTACTGCTAAATCACAACACAACAGGTCCAAACAAGCATGGCAAAAGTGCAAAAGATAACAGGTTCACAGACTTAGTGAAAATAACAACATGCCAGAAATTAACATCAGGATGACATGTTTAGAGCAATGAAACAACATGCTACAGGAACAGGACATGGCAAAATAAGGCATGGCATGTATCTACTCAAAGCACTTAACAAAAGTCCCTTACTGACCATAAGCCAAAAAGGATCAGAAAATATAATAACACACAAGATAATTAAGCAAGTTTCGTTACAGGTTTCAGACTTAGCAGAAAACTAGACATGTCAAAAACAGATAACAAGTAGGCATGTTTACGAGCTCGATGCACTCACTACAGAGCATTGCATGATAAACTAAGCATACATAAATCAAGAAGACATGGCATAGAAGCTATACATGGCAAGAACAACATCATAGCATGCAAGGATCAACTACAACAAGCTTGGCAAAATCGAATAACATGTAAACAATCTGCCAGCAACATTTTATAGCAAAGGTAGAGCTCGATTGACTCAAGCTATGGCACTCCATAATTACAAAAAAAAGCATGGATGGATAGAGCAAATCCATATGTTCAAAACACTCTTAATGATCATGCTCAAAAGAGGCATAGATCTCTCTGAAACAACATGAACACATGGCATAAAAATAACAGCAGGCAGGGACTTGGTGAAATTACTAAGTTTCTGAAATCAGCAACATTAAGTACCCTAGTTTGCATGCTTGTGCTAGTCACCACAAAGACCACAAAAATACATGGAATAATCCTCTGGAAAGGTGGCATGGCATATTACAAAACACATGTAGGAATCAACTTCATAGGATGCACACATCAATCATGGCAAAAATGACAAAATTGCATGTTCTGATAAGAATCAGAAACTAACATCACATAGCCCTCTTCTAACAACATTTCGGTCATCAGGATGAACTTAAATGAGAATGATACAATGGAATGAAATGATTTACTTGTCGAGACGAACAATTTGGTATGCTATAAGCCCACAACGGAGCCATGGATGCAGAGATACGGTGCGATGAACAAGGCATGATAATGCAAAATAATACGGGACGGGCAAAATGGGGGGGGGGGGGTCACCTCTGTCAGATCTGGATCTGGGCCGCGGGAGTTGACTCCAGCGAGAGGCGGCTCGACGGCGACAGAGGAAGGGGCGGCCGGCGGAGCTTGGCGGCGGAGGGCGCGAGCTGCGGCGAGGAGAGGCGGGCGGCGGCGCTGGGCGGCTGCGGGAGGCGCGGGGGCGCACGCGGAGGGGCGCTGGCTCGGGCGCGGGAGCTCGCGCGGCCGGGCGAGCCGCGGCGGGCGGCGGCGCGCGGATGGGCCGGGCGGGCCCCGCCTGGGCCCGGCGGGCCGCGCGGAGGAGGGAGGCGGCGGGAGGACGCTTGGCGGCGCGTGAGTGGGCGCGAGGGCGGCGGCGACGATGTGTCGGCGCGTGATTCGCCGGGGTGAGGTGGCCAGTGGACATGTCCGGCGCGGACAGACGTGTCCGGCGGCGGAGAGGGAGCGGGGCTAGGGTTTCGGGGAATTCATCCGCGAATTTGGACGAGAGGCACATATTTATAGGTAGAGGGGGCTAGGAAGGTCCAAATGGAGTGCGGTTTTCGGCCACGCGATCGTGATCCGACGACCGAGAGGATGGAAGTGACTTAGGTGGGTTTTGGGCCACTTTGAAAGGGGTGTTGGGCTGCACCAAAAGAGGCTTTCACGGTTACCCGGTCAACCGTTGGAGTATCAAGCGACCTCCGAATGACCCGAAACTTGACAGGCGGTCTACCGGTGCTATACCAAGGCCGCTTGACAAACCTCGGTCCGTTCCGAGACCGTTTAACACCCGCACATGAAAAGAGGTAAAATGGGATGCCGGGGGACATAGGAGCGCCGGATTGCAAAACGGACAACGGGGAAAATGCTCGGATGCATAAGACGAACACGTATGTGAATGCGATGCACATGATGACATGATATGAAATGCACATGATGACATGGCAAAGTGGAACACGCAAGCACATGACATGGCAACGACGGCGAATAACTGGCGGACACCTGGCGCATCAGATCTGGGGCGTTACATATAGTTCGTTTGCTAGAGCTTTTCTGAATGTCAAGTATCATTCCTTGGACCATGAGATTATGCAAATCCCGGATGCCGTAGGAATGCTTTGGGTGTATCAAACGTCACAACGTAACTGGGTGACTATAAAGGTGCACTACAGGTATCTCCGAAAGTATCTGTTGGGTTGGCATGAATCGAGACTAGGATTTGTCACTCCGTGTGACGGAGAGGTATCTCTGGGCCCACTCGGTAAGACATCATCATAATGAGCTCAATGTGATCAAGGTGTTGTTCACGGGATGATGTGTTACGGGAACGAGTAAAGAGACTTGCCGGTAACGAGATTGAACAAGGTATCGGTATATCGACGATCGAATCTCGGGCAAGTATCGTACCGATAGACAAAGGGAATTGAATACGGGATTGATTAAGTCCTCGACATCGTGGTTCATCCGATGAGATCATCGAGGACCATGTGGGAGCCAACATGGGTATCCAGATCCCGCTGTTGGTTATTGACCGGAGATCGTCTCGGTCATGTCTGCATGTCTCCCGAACCCGTAGGGTCTACACACTTATGGTTCGGTGACGCTAGGGTTGTTAAAGATATTAGTATGCAGCAAACCGAAAGTTGTTCGGAGTCCCGAATGAGATCCCGGACGTCACGAGAGGTTCCGGAGTGGTCCGGAGGTAAAGAATTATATATAGGAAGTGTCGTTTCGGCCATCGGGAATGATCTGGGGGTCGCCGGTATTGTACCGGGACCACCAGATGGGTCCCGGGGGTCCACCAGGTGGGGCCACCCATCCCGGAGGGCCCCGTGGGATTAAGTGGGGAGGGAACCAGCCCATAGTGGGCTGGTGCGCCCCCCATGGGCCTCCCCCCTGCACCTAGGGTTGGAAACCCTAGGGCAGGGGGCGCCCCCACTTGCCTTGGGGGGCAAGGCTTCCCCCTGGCCGCCGCCCCCCTGGAGATGCATCTCCAGGGCGGCGCCCACCCCTAGGGGGCCTATATAAAGGGGGGAGAGGGAGGGCAGCCGAATCCTGCAGCCTTGGCGCCTCCCTCTCCCTGTTACACCTCTCCCTCTCTCCGTAGTTGCTTGGCGAAGCCCTGCTGGAACTCTGGATCTTCATCAACCTCTCCTTCCCCCTTGCTGGATCAAGAAGGAGGAGACGTTATCCCAACCGTACGTGTGTTGAACGCGGAGGTGCCGTCCGTTCGGCGCTAGTCATCGGTGATTTGGATCACGACGAGTACGACTCGATCATCCACGTTCTTCTTGAACGCTTCCGTTGCGATCTACAAGTGCTATGTAGATGCTCTCCTATCCCCTCGTTGCTAGAATACTCCATGGATAGATCTTGGTGATGCGTAGGAAAATTTTAATTTCTGCTACGATCCCCAACAGAGGGTTCCATTGCAGAGGCCTACATTGCTACAGAAGCATTGACATTCTGCTCAAAATATAATGAAACAGCTGATCAGCTTAGCAAAGACGTGGCTGAAGACAATCCTGGGCTCAATGTTTTTGATTATTCTGTTCGGGTTACAGGGAAGAGTCGACAAGAGGACAAACCTAAAGATTTGGACAAAATGGTTTGGTATGTGTTGAATAACTGTCCTGAGATACTACCTTATATCAAGTAAGTGCTAAGTACTGCAGCTTATACATCGTAATCTACTAAACTTGCAGCACATTCTTATATATTTGGATTTTTGAGGCGATCACTATGTTGTGCAGCATCCGCAAAAAGGAGTTACTGCCGCAAAATCCCAGAAACATTGACAAACTGGTTATGGCAGGATTTGCGAAATGGTTCAAGAGCCATGTAAGCTTTTGAATTGCACTCTCAGTTTTTTTAATATATTGAGTACATAAGATGATCAACTTGTCTATTTTCTAACCATAGGTTAAAAAGATGCGGGAGGATGGGCAGGCAGTTGATGATGCCATTTACTCACTAGCAATGGGTACTGATACTCGGGTAAGACATTATGAATCTTGCGTTGTTGGAGATGTGCGCTACAACACCCTTGCACGAGATGAAGGCAGGAAGACACAAAACAGTGCCATCATGAGCACGGATACGTATGACAAAGAGACAACTGAAATGTATGCTAACATAACAGACATTGTTCGGTTGCAGTATATCTCCAGTTTCGAGAATCATTGGTGTGTGGTTCTATTGTGCTGTCGTTGGTATAACCTGTTTTCCAGGATCGCAAAACCCGGAGCTGATGATTATTTCAAATCCATCAATGTCAAGGTGGCATACCAGACCAACGAGCCTTTTATTTTGGCAAATCAAGCAACACGGATATTTTTCTCGGAAGACACATTTGCACGTAGTGATGACTGGAAAGTAGTGCTAAGGTTTGAGCAGCGGAATTCGTTTAATGAAGTTGCACAACGAGATGAGGCTTACACTGCTCCTGATGTACAAGATAACACAGATGTTCCTAATATCTTTGAGAACCACCACATCAATGACGCCGGCGAAAAGATTGCCTGTCGTGTTATGGACATACAAGAGTTGATCAAGAAGAAGCCAACATTCGACGACGTTGAGGACGAAGAAGAAGACGACACCGTGGGGAATTATGATTCAGACCGATACACATGGCAAAGATGTTGACGCTGCTGTTGCGGATGATGATTACATTGCTTTTGTCGTATTTGCCTGTCAGAAGACGTTTTTTATCTACTATGTGAAATTGTGTTTGCTATGACAACAAACACCTGATGAACATGTTGTTTAGTATTTTCCTGTGAGAACATCACTTGTTATGTATGCTGATTTGGGTTTGGTGATTGTATGACGACTAAAACATGACGACATTGTTGTTTATTTGTACTCATATTTGGGTGTGAAACTTGAATTTGATGACATAGTATGTTGTTGGACTGCAATTTTCTCGACGTCTTTGAATGAGAACAAAGCTGACCCGACAGGTACTCTGCTAATTTATTTATTTATTACCAAAAGGGCCTCTACTATTTATTTATGAGTAAAAGGGGATACCCCCTGATTTTCCATTAATAGAAATCATTAGATGTTCACAACACTACGCCCAGCCTGCTACACAGGTTTCATTCATTACTAGTTTCAGCAAAGTGCTCATGTCATAGCCACTGAATACATCACGAGTGCTACATACACTACAAATAAAGAGATAATCATCCTACAGAGCACATCGATTTTGCCCATTATCTTCACAAGCTCTTTCATCTCCTCATTGCTGTCAAGGCCGTTCAGCAACTGTTGCTTGGCCATGATCAGAGGAACTGCATCTTTAACCTTCTGCTCTGCATTTTCCTCTTCTGTCGTTCCTTCAGTTACTTGTCCAACACCCCAACCTGCTGGTATTGGGGTTCCTCGGCTAACCAAATAATCAGCATAGTTTCACTCCCCCACATCAGCAACTTCCCAGAAATACAAATCACACGAATCTTCCCTTTTCTGCACGAATCAAATTGGAAGATCATCAACCAAACTATTAAAAAAATCAGCAACTGAAAGCAGCAGAACAACACTTAAACATATTAATACCCCATGATTCGGGCATTTGTAGAAGACTCGGCCAGGGTTGAGGATAGTGGTTGAGACGCGATTGATGACTCTGCGTGATTTGCAGTAGTGGCACCGCACCAATGGCAGCGGGTTGCGATGAGCAACTGGCTGTGGTGCGCGTGCCGGCGGGGGTGTGATGAGACCCATAGGCGATGGTACGGGTGGCGACTTGGCGCATATTTGGTTGTTGTCTGCTGAAGAGCAGGTGGACGAGTAGCCAGCGGACATGGTTGCTGCGGCCAGAGCATCTGATGCTAGGCAGAGTAAGTCGAGAAGAGGAGAAGCGAATGTTGGATATGTCAGTTTCATTACTTGCAGAGTAGCATAGCACCATATATAGTCATAGTCTAGGTTTGTATTCCAACCAGCTACAGGAGCACGTCTCTCTTTTTTATAAAACTCAGCAATGTCTCTTTACTGGTACACTAGCTTGTTCTGTACGCCTTCTCAAGTCTTTGATTCCTCCACCTGACATCTGGGACCCACCGGAAGGGCCTCTGTATTTCGCGAAAAAACGTGCCCCCGCTGACAGGTCGGACCCACCAGCTATCTTCGCACACAAGGAAGTGCCTCCTTATTACGCACAAAAAAATGAATACTCCCCCTGCCAGCTGGAAACCAGCATCGTGGGAGGCTGACTTGTGGACCTACCAAGTTGACGGGGACGGAGGGCTTTGTCAACTTAGTCAATATGAATGATTCTAGCTCCAGTTACCGTACGATGTTCATCCAACGGCAGTAGTGCTTCTTCAACCTCTGGTCTTCTTGCTCCAGCCGACAAACCAGCGCCGGTCGTGCTGCGTGCTCCTGCCTCCCGTGGCCGGCTATGATGCCGCCGAGGCCTCACCGCCACCTACTACTCCCACCGCTGGCCAGGCCATCCCTCTACTCACCGAGACCCCCTGTTATTCTACGGCGATGGCAGCCTCACACCGCAGTTGAACCAGTGAACCCTCATACTCCTCTTCGCGTGGGCATCCACTGCCATGTCTCCCCTGGCTCCGCGTCGTCCCCGTCCTAGGCCTTGTCGTCGTCCACCACCTTGGTACTCTCGGCGCGGCGTGGTCAATGTGGTCAACGACCGTCTTCCATCGGAAGAGTACTGTACATGGAGAGGCTGACAGCTGGGTCCATGGCCACAACACAGTTTTTTTGTGATTTGCCAAGTAAGTCACTTTGTCAGGCCTGTTGGGCTGCAAATCTTTCAAGACGAGGAGAGCTTCATTCGGCTGGCCAAGAATATGGCCTATCAGTAATGAGAAATGGGTTGTACACTTTTAAAACACATCAAACTGGCAATTGGTTTCAAATTTCTTTTTTCATTTCCAGATTTTAAATTGCATTGATGTTTATGCACGGACAATTTGTTGGATTTTATATTCATATACATTTATTTTTTAAATCAGTTTGAATGAGACTCGAATTTTTGGGATTAAAAACAGTTTGGACCGCACCGAAATATGCAAAATTTTGTATAATTTTTTAACCGTGGCCAGAATAAGGGTTGTAATGCTAACAAAAAGAATATGGGATCCAAACAAACTTAAGAATTAGCAAATGGGCTGTAAATTATTAGAAATAATGGCAGAAGGGTGGTATGATGTTTTCCACAGATTTGGGGCTTTCCTAAAAAAAGGTTGACACACAAGCAGTGACTATTGGATGTCCATCCAACGGCCGTCATGCTTCTTCAATCTTTGCTCTTCCCTCTCCAGCCACTCGAACAAGCGCTGGCGGGACTGCCTGCTCTCTCCTTCCCGCGGCTAGCTGGGCTGCCGCGTAGGCCTCACCGCCCCACCGTACTCCCATCGCTGACCTAGCCATCCCTCTACTCACCCACACATGTTGTTATTCTCCGGCAACGGCAGCCGAACCAGTAAACCCTCGTACAGTCGTACTCCCCTCTGCGTGGGAAACAACTGCCGAGTCTTCCCTGCTTCCGTGTCGTTCCCTTCCTAGACCTCACCGTCGTCCACCGCCCTGGAGCTCTCGGCCTGGTCAACATGGTCAACGACCGACATGCACCTGAAGTGGACTGTACGTGGAGAGGCCGACAGCTGGGTCCACGGTCGCATGTAAGGAAATGCCCCCTTATTACGCGCAAAATAATGATTCCTCCACCTGACATCTGGGACCCATTGAAAGGGCCTCTGTATTTCACGAAAAAAACGTTACCGTCGCTGACAGCTTGGACCCATCAGCTATATCTTCGCACGCAAGGAAGTGCCTCCTTATTACGCAAAAAAATGAATACTCCCCCTGCTAGCTGGGACCCAGTATAGTGGCAGGCTGACTTGTGGGCCTACTAAGTTGACAGGGACGGAGGGCTTTGTCACCTTAGTCAATATGCACGATTCTAGCTACAGTGACCATACGATGTCCATCCAACGGCCGTAGTGCTTCTTCAACCTCTGGTCTTCTTGCTCCAGCCACCCAAACCAGCGCCGGTCGTGCCTTGTGCTCCTGCCACCCGTGGCCGGCTGCGATGCAGCGGAGGCCTCACCGCCCCCTACTACTCCCACCGCTGGCCAGGCCATCCCTCTACTCACCCACACTCCCTGTTATTTTGTGGCGTCGGCAGCCTCACACCTCAGCAAACCAGTGAACCCTCATACTCCTCTCTGCATGGGCATCCACTGTCGTGTCTTCCCCTGCTCCGCGTCGTCCCATTCCTAGGCCTCACCGTCATCCACCGCCCTGGTGCTCTCGGCGCGGCGTGGTCAACGTGGTCAAGGAACGACTTCCATCAGAATAGTACTATACGTGGAGAGGCTGACAGCTGGGTCCACGGCGGCCGCAAGGAAGTGCCTCCGTATTATGCGCAAAATATTTATTCCTCCACCTGACAGCAGGGACCCACTGGACGGGCAACTGTATTTCGTGAAAAAAACATTTCCCCCTGACTGCTGGGACCTACCAGCTACATCTTCGCACACAAGGAAGTGCGTCCGGGCAAAAAAATGATTCGCCCCCCTGACTGCTGGGACCCATCAGCTACATCTTCGCAGGCAAGGAAGTGCCTGACAGTCGGGACCCACCTGGTCGAAGCGTACGTAGCGTTGTCATTCTGGTCGCGAACATGTACATACATATATACTGGTGGATGTAGAGGCGCGCACGTGTCGTAGTAGAGGCGCACACGTAGCATGTACACGTACGTACATCGGCCAGTGTGCAAGAAAGAAAATACGGCCACATACGTACATACGGGCATGGTCTCGAACGCCTACTCGCGCATACGTACGACTAGGGCTCGTGTACATGGCTGGGTCGAAACGGAGAAACAATGTCGTCGTCGTGTTAATGGGGAGCCAACCGGCTGGGTCAGAACGGAATGCGTCGTCGTGTTCATCGGGAGGGCTTTGGACGGAACAACTGATGGAAACTAGGCATGGCGTACCGCAGAACGGAGGAAACGGCCTTGTGTTCGACTGGGCACATTTGAAATGGGATCATGTTCATCGTGAGGGGTCTGGCGTACCGCAAAACGAAGGAAACGGACCTCCTACGGCCAAAACGGGGGTCCTGTTGATCGGGAGGGGTGTGGCGTACCGCAAAACGGAGGAAACAGACTTGTGTTGGAGCACTACGGTCGAATCGGGAGTCATGTTCATCAAGAGGGCTATGGTGTACCGCAAAACGGGACTCCACGGGATACTGTTCATTTCTACCGTCGGCCCCTCCAGCCTCCACGGGCTACTATTCATCCACCGTCGACCTCCTCCAGCCTCCACCTGCGACTGTTCATCCACGGGCTGCTGTTCATCCAGTCTCCACCGCGCGCTACTCCACCATCTAGTGTCCAACCAGCCCTCTCCACGGGCTCCTGTTCAATCACCCCTCCATGGGCTACTGTTCATCCAACCCACACCCTCTACTGTTCATCCTGCCCTCCAGGGGGTGGTCCTGTTCATCCAGCCCTCCACGGGGTCCTGTTCATCCAGCCCCAACCGGCTCGATCGATCGGGGTACTGTTCATCTAGAGCCAACACCACGGGGTCCTATTCATCCACCCCCACCGGGAACTATTCATCCAAACCCCCACCCCCCGTGCAATGCTCATTGTTCATCTAGAGGCAACATCGATCGGCTTCAGTTAGCAGCAGTAGCGAAGGAATCGCTCGATCGGGTTTAGTTAACAGCTATAGATCGATTGCTCGTGTTCAGTAATGCGTAGGCTGTAGTGCAATCGCTCGGGTTCAGTTAGATCCCAATGCCTCGCTCGGGTTCAGTTAGATCCCAACACCTCGCACACACATGCGTACGTACGAGAGAAACGCGCATCGCTCTGCCCCCGACCACCCACCGTAACCGGGGACTCCCTGATATTTTCTGCGCCCTCGCTTCTACCATGGTTTTTTCCATCATGGACGGCCCAAAGAATGTCATGCAACTGCGTCTCCGGCCCGCCCAGGACGAAAAGCCCATTTTATGTCATGATTTTTTGTCATAGAAGTAGGACCCCTCCATATCTGTAATGATATCGGGTTTTGTCACAATTATCGTCATAGAAGTGTCATAAGTATGACAGGAAAAAATTCGTTCGGCCCAAAATGTCACGGATGTGTCTTTTTTTGTAGTGTATGAGCATGATGAAAACTAACTTGACAACAATTCTCATGTGTCCTCGGGAGCGCTTTGCTTTATATAAGAGTTTGTCCAGGCTTGTCCTTTGCTACAAAAAGGATTGGGCCAGCTTGCTGCACCTTAGTTACTTTTGTTACTAGTTACCCGTTATGAATTATCTCATCATACACTATCTGTTGCCGATAATTTTAGTGCTTGGAGAGAATACCTTGCTGAAAACCGCTTGTCATTTCCTTTTGCTCCTCGTTGGGTTCGACACTCTTACTTAGCGAAAGGACTACGATAGATCCCCTATACTTGTGGGTCATCAGCATCCAGGACCGACTGTTGGTTATTGACTGAAGAAGTGTCTCAGTCATGTCTACATCATTCTCGAACCCATAGGGTCTGCACGCTTAACATTCGTTGATGATATAGTATTATATGAGTAATGTATGTTGGTGACCGAATGTTGTTCGGAGTCCGAGATGAGATCTACATAATGAGGAGCTCCAGAATGGTCCAGAGGTAAAGATTGACATATAGGATGATAGTATTTGGTCTTTGGAAGAGTTTCGGAATGCACTGGATAATTATCGGATCACCGGAAGGGGTTCCGGGAGGCCATGGGAAGTTATTGGGCCAAACAGGCCAATAGAGGAGCACACCATCCCACAAAGGGGCTGGCACGCCCCACCTCATGGCCGTCGGCCCTAGGGAAGGAAGGAAAAGGGTCAGGCCCCTCTTGCCTTCTCTTCAACATGCTAGGAAAGGAAAGCGAGGCGCCTCCCCTCCTGCCTTCTCCCCACGTGCCAAGAAAGGAAGGGGCACACCTAAGGCAAGTGCTCTAGGGCGGGCGCCGGCCCCCTTGGGGTGTGCCTAGGGATGCCTACCCTCCCTCATCCACCTATATATATGATAGGAGGGGAGGGGGCACCATAAACCACGAATCCCTAAGTCGTGTGTGGTTCCCCCTCTCCCTCTAGTTCGTCCTCCGCTCTAAACTGTGGTGCTTAGCGAAGCCCCGCAGAAAAGTTTCACCACCACCGTCAACACTTTGTCTCTCTTGTTGGATCAAGAAGGCAAGGACATCATCGAGCTGAACATGTGCTGAACACGGATGTGTCGTACGTTCGGTACTTGATTGGTACAGTTCATAAAGGTGTATGATTACATCAACCGCATTGATAAACGCTTTCACTTAATGATCTACAAGGGTATGTAAATGCTCTCCCTTTCGTAGCTATGCATCTCCATGCATAGATCCTGCGTGTGCGTAGAATTTTTTTCCCATCCAACATTCCCCAACAAACTACCTCGTTGCTAAATTTATACCACCTAGTTTCACTTACCAACAAAAGAAAAAAATCGTCTATGACTTAAGACATTACTTTGGGATGACCCACATCTTTACAAACAAGCAGTAGATGGTATTATTAGACGTTGTATACCAGATGTCTACTACACAACCTTCTTCTTGTAGACGTTGTTGGGCCTCCAAGTGCAGAGGTTTGTAGGACAATAGCAAATTTCCCTCAAGTGGATGACCTAAGGTTTATCAATCCGTGGGAGGTGTAGGATGAAGAAGGTCTCTCTCAAACAACCCTGCAACCAAATAACAAAGCGTCTCTCATGTCCCCAACACACCCAATACAATGGTAAATTGTAAAGGTGCACTAGTTCGGTGAAGAGATGGTCATACAAGTGCAATATGGATGGTAGATATAGGTTTTTGTAATCTGAAAATATAAAAACAGAAAGGTAACTAATGATAAAAGTGAGCGAAAACGGTATTGCAATGCGTTAAAACAAGGCCTAGGGTTCATACTTTCACTAGTACAAGTTCTCTCAACAATAATAACATAATTGGATCATATAAATATCCCTCAACATGCAACAAAGATTCACTCCAAAGTCACTAATAGTGGAGAACAAACGAAGAGATTGTTGTAGGGTACGAAACCACCTCAAAGTTATTATTTCTGATCAATCTATTCAAGAGTCCGTAGTAAAATAACACGAAGCTATTCTTTCCATTCGATCTATCATAGAGTTCGTACTAGAATAAGACCTTAAGACACAAATCAACCAAAACCCTAATGCCACCTAGATACTCCAATGTCACCTCAAGTATCTGTGGGTATGATTATACGATATGCATCACACAATCTCAGATTCATCTATTCAAACCAACACAAAGTACTTCAAACAGTGCCCCAAAGTTTCTACGGAGAGTCAAGACGAAAATGTGTGCCAAACCCTATGCATAAGTTCACAAGGTCACTGAACCCGCAAGTTGATCACAAAAACATACATCAAGTAGATCACGTGATATCCCATTGTCACCACAGATAAGCACATGCAAGACATACATCAAGTGTTCTCAAATCCTTAAAGACTCAATCCGATAAGATAACTTCAAAGGGAAAACTCAATCCATTACAAGAGAGTAGACGGGGAGAAAAATCATAAGATCCAACTATAATAGCAAAGCTCGCGATACATCAAGATAGTACCACCTCAAGAACACGAGAGAGAGAGAGAGAGATCAAACACATAGCTACTTGTACATACCCACAGCCCCGAGGGTGAACTACTCCCTCCTCGTCATGGAAAGCGCCGGGATGATGAAGATGGCCACTGGTGAGGGATCCCCCCTCCGGCAGGGTACCGGAACAGGGTCCCGATTGGTTTTTGGTGGCTACAGAGGCTTGCGGTGGTGGAACTCCCGATCTAGGTTATGTTCTGGGGGTTTCTGTATATATAAGAGGTTTTGGCGTCGGGAACAAGTCAGGGGGGTCTCCGAGGCGGCCACGAGGTAGGGGGCGCACCCAGGGGGTAGGGCGCGCCCCCCACCCTCGTGGGTGCCTCGGCGCTCTTTTGGCCCATCTCCGATGCTCCGTGGGCTTCTTCTGGTCCAAAAATAATCTCCGTGAAATTTCAAGCCAATTGGACTCCGTTTGGTTTTCCTTTTCTGCAATACTCAAAAACAAGGAAAAAATTGAAACTGGCACTTGGCTCTAGGTTAATTGGTTAGTCACAAAAATCATATAAAATAGCATATAAATGCATATAAAACTTCCAAGGTTGATAATATAATAGCATGGAACAATAAAAAATTATAGATACGTTGGAGATGTATCAAGCATCCCCAAGCTTAATTCCTGCTCGTCCTTGAGTAGGTAAATGGTAAAAAAAGAATTTTTGATGTGGAATTCTACCTAACATATTTGTCAATGTAATCTTCTTTATTGTGGCAAGAATATTCAGATCCGAAAGATTCAAGAAAAACGTTTAATATTGACATAAAAAGTAATAGGTCAAGCATACTAACAAAGTAATCATGTCTTCTCAAAATAACATGGCCAAAGAAATCTATCCCTACAAAATCATATAGTGAGTCTATGCTCTATCTTCATCACACAAAATATTTAAATCATGCACAACACCGATGACAAGCCAAGCAATTGTTTCATACTGTTGATGTTCTCAAACTTTTTGAATCTTCACGCAATACATGAGCATGAGCCATGGACATAGCACTATAGGTGGAATAGAATGGTGGTTGTGGAGAAGACAAAAAGGAGAAGATAGTCTCACATCAACTAGGCGTATCAATGGGCTATGGAGATGCCCATCAATAGATATCATTGTGAGTGAGTAGGATTTGCCATGCAACGGATGCACTAGAGCTATAAGTGTATGAAAGCTCAAAAAGAAACTAAGTGGGTGTGCATCCAATTCGCTTGCTCATGAAGACCTATGGCATTTTGAGGAAGCCCAACATTGGAATATAGAAGCCAAGTTCTATAGTGAAAGATTCCCACTAGTATATGAAAGTGACAACATAGGAGACTCTCTAGCATGAAGATCATGGTGCTACTTTGAAGCACAAGTGTGGTAAAAGGATAGTAGCATTGCCCCTTATCTCTTTTTCTCTCATTTTTTTATATTTTTATATATTTTTATTTGGGCCCTTTCTCTTTTTTTATGGCCTCTTTTTTTCCTTTTTATATTTTTTTCGTCCAGAGTCTCATCCCGACTTGTGGGGAATCATAGTCTCCATCATCCTTTCCTCACATCGGACAATGCTCTAATAATGATGATCATCACACTTTTATTTACTTACAACTCAAGAATTACAACTCGATACTTAGAACAAAATATGACTCTATGTGAATGCCTCCAGCGGTGTACCGGGATGTGCAATGAATCAAGAGTGACATGTATGAAAAATTATGAATGGTGGCTTTGCCACAAATACGATGTCAACTACATGATCATGCAAAGCAATATGACAATGATGAAGCGTGTCATAATAAATGGAACGGTGGAAAGTTGCATGGCAATATATCTCAGAATGACTATGGAAGTGCCATAATAGGTAGGTATGGTAGCTGTTTTGAGGAAGGTATATGGTGGGTGTATGATACCGGTGAAAGGTGCGCGGTATTAGAGAGGCTAGCAATGGTGGAAGGGTGAGAGTGTGTATAATCCATGGACTCAACATTAGTCATAAAGAACTCACATACTTATTGCCAAAATCTATTAGTCATCGAAAAAAAGTACCACGTGCATGCTCCTAGGGGGATGGTAGGAAAATACCATCGCTCATCCCCGGCCGCCACTCATAAGGAAGACAATCTATAAATAAATCATGCTCTGACTTCATCACATAACAGTTCACCATACGTGCATGCTACGGGAATCACAAACTTTAACTCAAGTATTTATCAAATTCACAACTACTCACTAGCATGACTCTAATATTACTATCCTCATATCTCAAAACAATCATAAGGAATCAAACTTCACATAGTATTCAATGCACTTTATATGAAAGTTTTTATTATATCCCTCTTGGATGCCCATCATATTAGGATAAATGCATAACCAAGAAAACTACCATGCTGTTTAGAGACACTCAAAATGATATAAGTGAAGCATGAGAGTTCATCTATTTCTTCAAAATAAAACCACCGTCGTGCTCTAAGTGGATGTAAGTGAAGCACTAGAGCAAATGACTAACTACTCCGAAAGATATAAGTGAAGATCAATGAGTAGTTGAATAATTATGTAACTATGTGAAGACTATCTAACATTTAAGAATTTCAGATATTGGGATATTATTCAAATAGCAAGCAAAACAAAATGACGCTCCAAGCAAAACACATATCATGCGGTGAATAAAAATATAGCTCCAAGTAAAGTTACCGATGAACGAAGACGAAAGAGGGGATGCCTTACGGGGCATCCCCAAGCTTAGGCTCTTGGTTGTCCTTGAATATTACCTTGGGGTGCCTTGGGCATCCACAAGCTTAGGCTCTTGCTGCTCCTTATTCCATAGTCCATCGTATCTTTTCCCAAAACTTGAAAACTTCACAACAAAAAACTCAACAGAAAACTCGTAAGCTCCGTTAGTATAAGAAAATAAATCACCACTTTAGGTACTATTGTGAACTCATTACAAATTCATATTGTTGTAATATCTACTGTATTCCAACTTCTCTATGGTTCATACCCTCCGATACTACTCATAGATTCATCAAAATAAGCAAACAACACAATGAAAACAGAATCTGTCAAGAACAGAACAGTCTGTAGTAATCTTTATCATTCGAATACTTATGTAACTCCAAAGATTCTGAAATAAAATGTTGGACCTGAGTAATTTGTCCATTAATCCTCTGCAAAAAGAATTAACCTAAAAGCACTCTCCAGTAAAAAATGGCAGCTAATCTCGTGAGCGCAAAGTTTCTGTTTTTACAGCAAGATCACATTAACTTTCACCCAAGTCTTCCCAAAGGTTCTACTTGGAACAAACATGAATTAAAACATAAATCCACATCTAAACATAGTCTAGGTGAATTATTTATTACTAAATAGGAGCCAAAGCAAAGAACAAAAATAAAATTGGGTTGCCTCCCAATAGGCGCTAATGTTTAACGCCCCTAGCTAGGCATGATGATTTCAATGATGCTCACATAAAAGATAAGAATTGAAACATAAAGAGAGCATCATGAAGCATGTGACTAACACATTTAAGTCTAACACACTTCCTATGCATTGGGATCTTGTGAGCAAACAACTTATGGGAACGATAATCAACTAACATAGGAAGGCAAAACAAGCGTAACTTCAAAACTTTAAGCACATAGAGAGGAAACTTGATATCATTGCAATTCCTACAAGCATATGTTCCTCCCTCATAACAATTTTCAGTAGCATCATGAATTAATTCAAAAATATAACCATCACATAAAGCATTCTTTTCATGATCTACAAGCATAGCAAATTTACTACTCTCCACATAAGCAAAATTCTTCTTATTCGGAATAGTGGGAGTATCATAAGAAACTCGAATACTATAAATTGTTTCCACATTAAAAGAGTAATGTTTAGAAAAAGGGTAATCATAATCATGACAGGTTTTATAAATATAATCATCACTACTTTTTATAGCATAAGTGTCATCACAATAATCATCATAAATAGGAGGCATGCTATAATCATAATAAATTTGCTCATTAAAACTTGGGAGGCTAAAAATATCATCTTCATTAAACATAGCATCCCCAAGCTTGGGACAAACATTAATTGCAGCAAATATATTCTCAAACATGTCATTTTCATCAAACATAGCATCCCCAAGCTTGGGCCTTTTCAAATCATAAGCATAATCACTCTCATCATTAATAGTATGGATAACACCAATAGTATAGCATTTATCATCATTTGGGAGGGATACCTTTCTACCTTTGCTTCTTCGTCTTTTCTTTTTCTTCTTCACATCAGGTGTGGGTTTAACCCTCTTTTTTGAGCTCCTTATTAATGAGATTGGTTGAATAGAAAGCTCCTCCTCGTTACATGATTCATCATAAGAAATAATAGGAGGATATTGGGAAGTATCTTCCCTTTCATTAGTATTCTCTTCATCTTCTATTTGTTTTCTTTTCTTTATGTAATTGGCAATATAAGCATTTTCAATGCAATTCACCGCACAATACATAAAAAATATCTTCTAGATAAAAATCAAGAACTTTATCAAGGACAAATTCTGGCATATCCTTAGTTATACGTTTCATTTCTTCATAACCCAAAAGCAAACTAAGTTCATTATGATGTGCAAGGGAAATCAAGTCATCACAATTTTTGGACACGATACAATCATGAAACAATTTGCATTGGATATTTAAATGACCACGTTCATTGCAAAGTTCATAAGGATGATTAAGAAAATTTAAATTTTCAGCACAAACCTCTAGCCTTTCTTGAAACCATTTGGTTTCTAAATACTTATGCCTCTTGCAAAATCTATCTTCCCTATTTGGTGTGTACTTGCAAACTCTATGCACTCCACAAAAATTGGCATGCTTATAAGAGAAATTTTCATCATGACTAGTGTAGTCATCTTTAGTACTATGGATATTAAAAGAGTTCGTACTAACAACATTGCAATAATGCTCATCATTCAAAGATTTGGTGCCAAACATTTTCATGCATTCTTCTTCTAGCATTTTGGCACAATTATCGGAATCCTTATTTTCATGAAAGATATTAAAAAGATGAAGCATATGAGGCACCCTCAATTCCATTTTTTTGTAGTTTTATTTTATAAACTAAACTAGTGAAAAAACAAGAAACTAAAAGATTCAATTGCAATATCTAAAGATATACCTTGAAGCACTCACCTCCTCGGCAACGGCACCAGAAACTGCTTGATATCTACAACACAACCTTCTTCTTGTAGACGTTGTTGGGCCTCCAAGTGCAGAGGTTTGTAGGACGGTAGAAAATTTCATTCAAGTGGATTACCTAAGGTTTATCAATCCGTGGGAGGCGTAGGATGAAGATGGTGTCTCTCAAACAACCCTGCAACCAAATAACAAAGAGTCTCTTGTGTCCCCAACACACCCAATACAACGGTAAATTTTATAGGTGCACTAGTTTGGCAAAGAGATGGTGATACAAGTGCAATATGGATGGTAGATATAGGTTTTTGTAATTTGAAAATATAAAAACAACAAGGTAACTAATGATAAAAGTGAGCGAAAACAGTATTGCAATGCGTTGAAACAAGGCCTAGGGTTCATAGTTTCACTAGTGCAAGTTCTCTCAAAATGAATAACACAATTGGATCATATAACTACCCCTCAACATACAACAAAGAGTCACTCCAATGTCACTAATAGTGGAGAACAAACGAAGAGATTATTGTAGGGTACAAAACCACCTCAAAATTATTATTTCTGATCGATCTATTCAAGAGTCCGTAGTAAAATAACACGAAGCTATTCTTTCTGTTCGATCTATCATAGAGTTCGTACTAGAATAACAGCTTAAGACACAAATCAACCAAAACCCTAACGTGACCTAGATACTCCAATGTCACCTCAAGTATCCGTGGGTATGATTATACGTTATGCATCACACAATCTCAGATTCATCTATTCAAACCAACACAAAGTACTTCAAAGTGTGCCCAAAGTTTCTTGTAGCGACCCGACCTCACACGGTCAAGTCTCTGTGCTTAAGTGTCATCCCTGGATCGGTATGCTGACACACACAGTACTCGAGGATTTATAACAGAGGTAAATCACATGTATAAAGTAACATATATACTATTACCTCAATCCAAATAGCGGAAGTAACAAAGGTTGTGGATTCCCATCAACACCAACAGCAAAGTTGAGTGTAGAAATAGTAAGCCTAACGTGTCACTTACTCGTCGTAAGAATCCTGCAACATCAGAAGATGCAGCCATATAGGTCAGTACATTGAATGTACTGGCAATTTCACACTATAGTGCAATGTTGAATAATGGCTATCACTACATGCATATTTGGCTGGTGGAAAAGCTCTAAGTTTATTTTTGCATAAAGCCAATTTTTTCCTACAACAAAGGAATATATTTTATTTGACTACAAAGTTTGTTGAAATGTTGAGAAGGTTCCTCCAACTCAATCCGAAAATAATAGTTATAACCCAACAAATTAATTAAGTAAAGTGATGAGATCAATCAAATAATTCAAGTACCAGATACTCAAGATGTCCATAACTAGGGACACGGCTAATCATGATTAGTTTGTACACTCTACAAAGGTTTCCGCGCTTTTCCCCACAAGACACGATCTCCTCTGTTTGATTTCTCGCACTACATGGTGTTTGAGAAACGGATGACCAAGACACAGTCTTTCAGAAGCATTAACTCTTTACTCTGGGTAGACAGTACCACCTACATCCCCTACATTTGCTAGCCTGCCACTAAAAGAGGTCACACAACATACTCAACTATGCCAGAGCCCATAATGGCTTGTGTCTACACACGGAAGTTTCTAGCATGAATAATCTTATGACCCCTTTGAGCCTGGGTGGCATTCCATAGGTTAATCAAACGGGTCCTCCGGGATTCCCTTGGGTAAGCACTGGGTTTTCCAGGTGCCCGAGGAAACCACTGGGTGCTCCAGGGTGCCCCAACCAATCCACCCAGATGTGTATTAAAGTAGCCACCTTAAGTTAAACCTTAGTTAACAATAACTCTCACATCTTTCATGAATTCTCTCAAAACCAAACCACGTCTACGAGCATAGCATAGCAGTAAGCATAACATAGTAGTACCCAGGGGTTGAATGCAAGACAATAGGTTCCTACCTCATCAACTACTTCCCAATACCCACATGTAACCAAAACCTACTCATCCAACGTTTGAAGGTTGAAACTAATGCATAAAACTGGGTAATAAAGGGATATGACCAAACTGTGAACTTGCCTTATACTGGTGATGAAGATGATTCTCACTCATAACTCCTGATAGTTCTACTCGTCACACTCCGGTCAATCTATCGTAAGCAAGCAATAGCATACATAAGCACTCATGCAAAAGAATCGAAGAGAAGATCTCAGAAAACTTCAAAAATAAGAAATTATATCTTGAATCAACAAACAATTTCTAACAGTACCAAAATTGGGTGAATTTGGTCTTATCAGAAAGTTTAGGTCAAGAGCTTCGATTTGCAGAAAGAATCAATTAAAATGGAGTTATAGAACTCGAGTTATGAACAAAAGAAGTTTGAATATGAATCTGAACAAATTTCTAAATTTGAAAATTTCAAAAAGTTGTGACAGGTTGACGAAACTATAGACGCTAGTTTCATCTAATTTGGATGAATGAGTAAAAAGTTATGGCTATTTGAAAAATCATAGCCAAGCTGTTTTACGGAAGAAAAATAGCTATGGCTAAAAGAATTCTAGGTCTAATGTATAAATACATAGACTAATTGATAATCTATCTATTCTACCGTACTAGTCTAGAAATACGAAATTATATAAAAAAATATGAAGAAAGATACTTTTATAAGGTAGAGAAAAGATGACTTCGGAGAGAGAAGACAACTTCCAGAAGTTCCGCCGGAGAGGAGAAAAATATTTTTTTTAATGAATCTAGTCAAACCAAAATATTGATTTAACCCAAATCGGATGATTTTTCGAGGCTCTATGGGTCTATAATTATAGGTGGAAAAGAGGTTTAGAGGTCAAAGGCTAGGCAATGTAGGACTAAATGTAGGCGAAAAAGAGAGAAGAGAGAAGACGTGCCTCGTACGGGCCTAAAGGCCTTCGGCCGGCGCGCTTACACTCGGCGCTGCAGTTTTTCTTTGTTTGGAGCAATTGAAAAGAGAAAAAACTATGGAGAAAAAAATGTGAGGGAGGAATATGGCCAGCTGGGCCTGGCCCATATAGGAGAAAAAAATGATGGGGCGCCCGCTGCTACTATGATGCGCAATTGGGCGGTAGTTAGTGATGGGTCGCATGTCCAGTATTTTTAGATAAAAACGAAAAAGATAAACAGAATAAGATTTTTTTTCATAGGCATATTATATATAAAAAATTTCATAAAAAGATTTCCTAAATGATGAACATATTTTCAGGTGTAAATATATTATACAAAAAAATTAAATAGAGCAAATAGTGCTACTGGTTCGTTTTAAAACCAAATAAAAATATTTTAAAATACCGAAATAATTTCAAATTTATTTCTCTCCAATTTTCTACTATAGGGAATCATTTTACCCTATTTTCCATATATTTTATTTTTGGAGAAAAATAATTTGAATAAAACCCAAATAACTCCAAATTGAAAATAATTTCAAAGGGACTTAAAATTCGATTTCTTTTAAACTTACAACTCATATTTCATATGTTTTGTAGAATTCATTTTATCTCCTCTCATGAAAATCATTGAGGTGCTTATAGTTTCGGAATTTGAAAATTTTCCAAATGAAATTCAAATATTTTCAAAAACCCTTTTTCATTTAATTAAATGGAAGAAGTCATATCATCTTCACTCCAGGGTTTTGTGATGAAATGAATTTGAATTCATGGAGATGCAAAAATGGAAGTTTGGGAAAGTCCTCTTATTCCCTCTCATTCAACTTTCAAAAAGTTTCAAATTTCACTCAATTTCACACAAGCAACCACACCACAATCAAACAATCAATCAAAACTATTCATTTAATATAACATTTCAAAATTTAGAATTTTGGGATGTTACATTTCTACCGGAGATTCCAGACGAAAACATGTGCCAACCCCTATGCATAAGTTCACAAGGTCACTGAACCTGCAAGTTGATCACCAAAACATACATCAAGTAGATCACGTGATATCCCATTGTCACCACAGATAAGCACATGCAAGACATACATCAAGTGTTCTCAAATCCTTAAAGACTCAATACGATAAGATAACTTTAAAGGGAAAACTCAATCCATTACAAGAGAATAGAGGGGGACAAATATCATAGATCCAACTATAATAGCAAAGCTCGCGATACATCAAGATCGTACCACCTCAAGAACACGAGAGAGAGAGAGAGAGATCAAACACATAGCTACTTGTACATACCCTCAGCCTCGAGGGTGAACTACTCCCTCCTCGTCATGGAGAGCGCCGGGATGATGAAGATGGACACCGGTGAGGGATCCCCCTCCGGCAGGGTACAGGAACAGGGTCCCGATTGGTTTTTGGTGGCTACAGAGGCTTGCGGCAGCGGAACTCCCGATCTAGGTTATGTTCTGGGGGTTTCTGTATATATAAGAGGTTTTGGTGTCGGGAACAAGTCAGGGGGATCTCCGAGGCGGCCACGAGGTAGGGGGAGTGCCCACGGGGGTAGGGCGCCCCCCACCCTCGTGTGTGCCTCGGGGCTCTTCTGGCCCATCTTCGATGCTCCGTGGGCTTCTTCTGGTCCAAAAATAATCTCTGTGAAGTTTCCGGTCAATTGGACTCCGATTGGTTTTCCTTTTCTGCAATACTCAAAAACAAGGGGAAAAACAGAAACTGGCACTGGGCTCTAGGTTAATAGGTTAGTCCCAAAAATCATATAAAATAACATATAAATGCATATAAAACATCCAAGGTTGATAATATAATAGCATGGAACAATCAAAAATTATAGATACGTTGGAGACGTATCAATACCTAAGCATGAACAGGAACAAATCCTACGGAAATGTCATTCTGAAGCTTATGGAGGGCATCATGCGGGAGATAGAACTGCAAACATGGTATTACAATCAAGTTTTTATTGGCCTACTCTTTTCAAACATGCCCGTAAGTTTGTCTTCTATTGTGATGAATGTCAAAGAATTCATCATATTGGTAAGTGTCAGGAAATTCCTATGAATTATTCACTTGTTGTTCAAGCATTTGATGTTTGGGGCTTTGATTATATTGGACCTTTTCCTTGCTCTAATGGGTATACACATATTTTAGTTGTTGTTTATTATGTCACTAAGTGGGTAGAAGCTATTCCAACTAGCAGTGCTAATCATAACTCCTCCATTAAAATGCTTAAAGAAATTATCTTCCCAAGGTTTGGAGTCCCTAGATATTTAATGACTGATGGTGGTTCATATTTTATTCATGGTGCTTTCTGTAAAATGCTTGCTAAATATGATGTCAACCATAGAATTGCATCACCCTATCATCCTCAATCTAGTGGTCAAGTAGAACTTAGCAATAAGAAATAAAATTAATAGTACAAAATAACTGTCAATAGGTACTGAAAGAATTGGTCTAAGAAACTTGATGATGCACTTTGGGCCTATAGAACAACTTATAAAAATCCTATGGGTATGTCTCCATACAAAATCGTTTATGGAAAAGCTTGTCATTTGCCTCTTGAGTTAGAACATAAAGCATAGGGAGATTTACATTTTCCCCCTAACTTTGTCCCGACCTCATCTTTACCCCTAAATAAAAACAGTGCTCAACTTTACCCATCTCCCGTTAAGTGCGCTTATAGAAATACCCTTCCGTACATTCTCCGTCCAGTCAAAGGCCTTTGACCATTAAGTGTGCGTGTAGAAAAATCTAACGGTCAAAGGCCTTTGACTGGACGGAAAATGTACGGAAGGGCATTTCTATAAGCGCACCTAACGGAAGAGGGGCAAAGTTGAGCACCGTTTTTATTTAGGGGTAAAGATGAGGTCGGGACAAAGTTAGGGGGGGGGAATGGAATTGGCCCTAAAGCATATTGGGCAATTAAAGAACTCAATTATGACTTCAAACTTACCGATGAAAAGAGTTATTTGATATTAGCTCACTAGATGAATGGGGAACCCAAGCTTATGAAAATGCCAAACTATTCAAAGAAAAAGTTAAAAGATGGCATCACAAAAGAATCCAAAAGAAGTAATTCAAAGTTGGTGAATATGTTCTATTGTATAATTCTCACTTCAGATTTTTTGCAGGAAAACTTCTCTCTAAATGGGAAGGGCCATATATTATCAAAGAAGTTGATCGCTTTGGAGCTATTAATAATATCAATAATGTCGAAGGCACTAATCCGAAGGTGGTCAATGGGCAAAGAATTAAGCACTATATTTCAGGTACACCTGTTAATGTTGAAACTAATATTATTCAAATCATGACACCGGAGGAACATATAAAAGAAAGCTTCCAGAACACTCCAGAACCATGAAAAGGAAGAGGTACGTGATACGGTAAGTAAACGGACTCCAAAAATACTGCAAAAATATTTTCTGCCAGTTTTTGAATATTAAAAAAACGGGAAGGAAACCCAGGTGCCCACAAGGCACCAGGACGTGCCTGCCCCACCTGGTGTGCCCTGGTGGCTTGTGGGCCCCTAGGGAACCTTCCCGATTCCGTTTTCCTATAGTATACTTGTTTCCCAAGGTAAAAACTTCTTTATATACTCCCTCGGGCGATTTGGCCACCATATCACGGAAATATCCTCTGGTCTTGTTTCGAGCTGTTTTTCTGACAGATCTAGAACACCATGGCCGCACCAAGCTCTTCCAAGGACAAGTTATTCAAGAGCGTAATCAATCCCTACTTGTCGGAGGTGATGAAGCACCCTCAGGCCATTGAGATGCGTTAAGGGGTGCTCAACATCCGGGATGTTCAAGAGCCCAAGAAGACGGGAAGCATGGAGGCTAGGCTTGAGGTGGTGGAGTAGGAGATCTTCAAGTGCCAAGGGATGATGGAGCGTAGACTCAGTGCCAATCACCTCATGATCGCGGAATTCACCCATGATCACAAGGTGGATTGTCGGTCTATGAAGGACATCATCTTCACCTTCAACGAGGAAATCAATTCTCTGCAAAGTCAAATCTATGATCCTCAAAATCAAGTTTTTGAGTATGAAGCAAGATTTAAAGGTATGAGTTTAGCTGCTAGTTGCAGGACTCTGGAGACTCGTTCTTCCTCTTATGATGGTGAACCGCTGCCATGGAAGCCGGAGGACAAGTTTGCCTCCACTCCATCACCACCACCACCATGTTCATCACCAAAGAAGGAGACTTAAGCACACAGGTATAGGCACTCCCCTTGGCTTGTGCCAATCTTGGGGGAGATGCCCCGATATCGTATGACCATCACTTTTATTACCTTTACCTATCTTTGTTCAATCCCTAGTTATTTCATGATTTAGTTGAATAAAATTTTAGTATGATCTATTTTTTAGTACTAGTTTCGTGATCTATCTATCTATGTAATCGAGTGGGAGTTATATAATAAAGTTTAGTTTGAGTTTTTGCTTCTTTACTTTTATGTTGCAAGCAAAATAAACAGAAATAATGAAAAAGATCATATGCTAATCTTATGGTCAGTAATGACATCACATAGGGAAAAGTGTAAGTGGTAAAATTTACTAAAAGTTGACAAACATAGCATTGGTCAATGATGCAATTCATGAAAGAATTAAAAAGGGAAGACAAGATTCACATGCCAATACACTAGCTTGTACATCTTTTATGATTGTGAGCCGCATTAAATATCTTATGCCAAATTGTTGACGTTGGAAAGGAAGACAACATAATGATTTATGTTTGTTCATATTCACATAGAAGTTATTTTGTCATAGATACTTCAACATGTGGTGCTTGCTCAATATCTTTGCTAGCCAAAATTCTGCACTAAGTAGAGATACTACCTGTGCATCCAAAACCTTTAAACCCAATTTCATGTTTTGAGAGTCCACCATACCTACCTATGGATTGAGTAAGATCCTTCAAGTAAGTTGCCATCAGTTCAAAAAGGCAGTAAAAATTGCTCCTAAATGTGTTTGATCTTTTAGTGTAAGGGAAAATAAGTGTTTTTACGAACTTGTGATGGCAAAGTAATAAAAGCGACGGACTGCATAATAAAGGTTGCTATCATAAGGGGCAATATAATGTGACGTTCTTCTGCATTAAGAGATTTTGCATACAAACCCAAAAAGCGCATGACAACCTCTGCCTCCCTCTACGAAGGACCTATCTTTTAATTTTATGTATTTACTTTTTTATGTAAGAGTCAAAGTATTCTTCTCCATTCCTTTTTATTTTCTCTTTATGCAAGCACCAGGTGGTGGGGAAAGATCTAGGCACATATATCCAGCTGGATGTGAGTGATCATGAGTTATTATTGTTGACATCACTGATACATCTCCAACGTATCTATAATTTTTTCTTGGTCCATGCTGTTATATTATCAATCTTGGATGTTTTATAATCATTTTATAGTCATTTTATATCATTTTTTGGTACTAACCTATTGACATAGTGCCAAGTGCCAGTTGCTGCTTTCTGCGTGTTTTTAAAATCGCAGGAAATCAATATCAGACGGAGTCCAAACGCAATGAAACTTTACGGAGATTTTTATTGGACCAGAAGGAACATAATGGGCCCTGGCTGCACCTGGGGGTGCCTCGAGGAGGGCACAAACCACTAGGGCGCGCCCTGGTGGGTTGTGCCCACCTCGAGTGCCCCCAGACCGCCTCTTTGCTCTATAAATACCCCAATATTCCAGAAGCCCTAAAGGCATCGACGAAATATTCATCCAGCCGCCGCAGAGTCCAGAACCACCAGATTGAGTCTAGACACCATCTCGCAAGGGGTTCACCACCTCCATTGGTGCCTCTCCGATGATGCGTGAGTAGTTCTTTGTAGACCTTCGGGTGCGTAGTTAGTAGCTAGATGGCTTCATCTCTATCTCTCTCTCTAAATTCTCAATACAATGGTCTCCTGGAGATCCATAGGATGTAACTCTTTTGCGGTGTGTTGTTGGGATCAATGAACTTTGAGTTTATGATCAGATCTATCTTTTTATATCAATGAAAGTATTTGAGTTTCTTTGTTCTCTTTTATGCATGATCTCTTATAGCCTTGTAATTCTTGTCCGATATTTGGGTTTTGTTTGGCCAACTTGATCTATTTGTCTTGCAATGGGAAGAGGTGCTTTGTAGTGGGTTCGATCTTATGGTGCTTGATCCCAGTGACAGAAAGGGAACTGACACGTATGTATCGTTGCTACTAAGTATAAAACTATGGGGTCTATCCCTACATAGATAGATCTTGTCTACATCATTTCATCGTTCTTATTGCATTACTACGTTTTTCCATGAACTTAATACACTAGATGCATGCTGGATAGCGGTCGATGTGTGGAGTAATAGTAGTAGATGCAGGCAGGAGTTGGTCTACTAATCTTGGACTTGATGCCTATATAATGATCATTGCCTGGATATCGTCATGAGTATTTGAAGTTCTATCAATTTCCCAACAGTAATTTGTTCACCCACCGTTTGCTATTTTTCTCGAGAGAAGCCACTAGTGAAACCTATCGCCCCCGGGTCTCTTTCTCATATATTTTCTTTTGCAATCTAATTTTTCCTTGCATTTATTTTAAGATCTACTAAACCAAAAATACAAAAATACCTTGTTGTAATTTATTCTTATTTATTTTATTTGGCGTTCGATCTATCAATTTACTACAAATTTGTCTCACATCTGTTTGCCTACCTGAGACGCCGTACCCCAGAAGGGATTGACAACCCCTTTAACACGTCGGGTCGCAAGGATTTGTTATCTGTGTGCAGGGGTTGTTTATGTTGTGTTGCTTGGTTCTCCTACTGGTTCGATAACCTTGGTTTCATATCTGAGGGAAATACCTACCGCCGTTGTGTTGCATCATCCCTTCCTCTTTGGGTAAATACGGGCGTAGCTTCAAGAGACACCAAAAGGAATTTCTGGTGCCGTTGCCAGGGCGGATCTTCAACATATACCCGGTTCCTAATCACAAATCTCATCTCCTTGCAATTTACATTGTTTGCCATTTGCCTCTTGTTTTCCTCTCCCCCACTTCACAAAAATTTGCCGTTTTATTTGCCCCTCTTTTTCGTTCGCCGTTTCCTTGCTGGGTCTGTTTTTGTCTGTGTTCTTGTCCGTGTTGTCATGATGCCTCAAAGAAAATATTATGATGTTCCTTACCCAAATATTTTGCTTGAAATTGAGAAAAATACTAAGTAATATATGACTACACAATTTGACACAATAAGTATTTTAGTGAAGAACTTAAGGAGCACTCCGTTGTGCTGGATGCTATCACAAAACAACTTGATGGTATTAGTAGAGAAGTATGCAATCTCCAATCTAAGTATGATTTTGCTGAAAGTTTGCTAGAAAAAATATGCGATGCACAAGCTACTCTAGTAAATCAAATGGCCGCCAAACCAATCTCATTAGAGGATTAAAGGGATAAAGATCTTAAAATGATTGGTGTTTCTTCTATTGATCCCTTGTTTAGTAAAGTTAAGATTGATGAAAAAGGGACTGGCGAAGATTTAACTTTAGGTAGAAGGTGTCCCAATATTTCGGAGGGTGAAAATCTTGTTGAGAAAATTGATGAAAGTGGGTTTGAAGAGGTCAAAACTTTAACTAGTGATGTGCCCACTCTTTTGGATTACAAACACTTTAATTATGATAGTTTCTCTTTGATTGATTGTATTTCTTTGTTGAAAACCATGATAAAATTCACCCCATGGTTATGAACAAAATAATGCTTTTACTAAACATATTGTTGATGCTATGATGAAAGCTTTTGAAGAAAAAATGGAATTGGAAGTTTCAATTCCTAGATAATTGCATGATGAGTGAGAACCTACTACCAAAGTCAAGATAAAAAATTATGAATGTTTTGATTTGTGTGACTTGGGTGCTAGTGTTTGATACGTCTCCAACGTATCTATAATTTTTTATTGTTCCATGCTATTATATATTCTGTTTTGGACATTTAATGGGATTTATTATACACTTCTATATTATTATTGGGACTAACCTATTAACCGGAGGCCCATCCCAAATTGCTGCTTTTTTCGCCTATTTCAGTGTTTCATAGAAAAGGGATATCAAACGGAGTCCAAACGGAATGACACCTTTGGGAACATGATTTTCGCAACAAACGTGATCCAGAGGACTTGGAGTGGACGTCAAGCAACCGACGAGGAAGCCACGAGGTAGGGGGCGCGCCCACCCCCTAGGCGCGCCCTCCACCCTCCTGGGCCCCTCGTGGCTCCACCGACCTACTTATTCCTCCTATATATACCTACGTACCCCCAAACCATTTCACCAAAAACCTAATTCCACCATCGCAACCTTCTGTACCCGTGAGATCCCAACTTGGGGCCTTTTTCGACGCTCAGCCGGAGGGGGCATTGATCACGCAGGGCTTCTACATCCACACTATAGCCTCTCTGATGATGTGTGAGTAGTTTACCACAGCCCTTCGGGTCCATAGTTATTAGCTAGTTTGTTTCTTCTCTCTCTCTTTGGATCTCAATACAAAGTTCTCCTTGATTCTCTTGGAGATCTATTTGATGTAACTCTTCTTTTGCGGTGTGTTTGTCGGGACCGATGAATTGTGGGTTTATGATCAAGATTATCTATGAACAATATTTGAATCTCCTCTGAATTCTTTTATGGTCATCTTTGCAAGTCTCTTCGAATTATCAATTTGGTTTGGCCTACTAGGTTGATCTTTCTTGCAATGGGAGAAGTGCTTAGCTTTGGGTTCAATCTTGTAGTGCTCGATCCTAGTGATAGTAGGGGAAACGACACGTATTGTATTGTTGCCATCGAGGATATAAAGATGGGGTTTATATCAGATTGCATGAGTTTATCCCTCTACATCATGTCATCTTGCTTAAAGCGTTACTCTGTTCTTATGAACTTAATACTCTAGATGCATGCTGGATAGCGGTCGATGTGTGGAATAATAGTAGTAGATGCAGGCAGGTGTCGGTCTACTTGTCATGGACATGATGCCTATATACATGATCATACGTAGATATTCTCATAACTATGCTCAATTCTATCAATTGCCCGACAGTAACTTGTTCACCCACCGTAATACTTATGCTATCTTGAGAGAAGCCACTAGTGAAACCTATGGCCCCCGGGTCTATTTTCCATCATATTAATCTTCAGTCAACAAAAGTTATTTCTATCTTTATTTATTTGCTTTCTTTACTTTTAGTCTTTATCATAAAAATACCAAAAATATTATCTTATCATCTCTATCAGATCTCACTCTCAAGTGACCGAGAAGGGATTGACAACCCCTACATCGCGTTGGTTGCGAGGTTCTTATTTGTTTGTGTAGGTGTGTGGGACTCGAGCGTGGCCTCCTACTGGATTGATACCTTGGTTCTCAAAAACTGAGGGAAATACTTACGCTACTTTGTTGCATCACCCTTTCCTCTTCAAGGGAAAAACCAACGCATGCTCAAGAGGTAGCAAGAAGGATTTCTGGCGCCGTCGCCGGGGAGTCTACGCAAAAGTCAAGACATACCAAGTACCCATCACAAACCCTTATCCCTCGTATTACATTATTTGTCGTTTGCCTCTCATTTTCCTCTCCCCCACTTCACCCTTGCCGTTTTATTCGCCCTCTCCTTCCGTTCGCCTCTTTTTCGCTTGCCTCTTGTTTGCTTGTGTGTTGGATTGCTTGCTTGTCACGATGGCTCAAGACAATACTAAATTGTGTGACTTTACCAATACCAACAACAATGATTTTCTTCGCACTCCGATTGCTCCTCTTACCGATGTGGAATCTTGTGAAATTAATGCTGGTTTGCTAAATCTTGTCATGAAAGATCAATTTGTCGGCCTTCCTAGTGAAGATGCCGCTACCCATCTAAATAGTTTTGTTGATTTGTGTGATATGCAATAGAAGAAAGATGTGGATAATGATATTGTTAAATTGAATCTATTTCCCTTTTCGCTTAGAGATCGTGCTAAAACTTGGTTTTCGTCTTTGCCTAAAAATAGTATTGATTCTTGGAATAAGTGCAAAGATGCTTTTATCTCTAATTATTTTCCTCCCGCTAAAATCATCTCTCTTAGAAACGATATTACGACTTTTAAGCAACTTGATCATGAACATGTTGCACAAGCTTGGGAGAGAATGAAATTAATGATACATAATTGCCCTACTCATGGTTTGAATTTGTGGATGATTATACAAAAAAATTATGCCGGATTGAATTTTGCTTCTAGAAATCTTTTAGATTCGGCCGCGGGAGGCACTTTTATGGAAATCACTTTAGGAGAAGCTACCAAACTCCTAGATAATATTATGGATAATTATTCTCAATGGCACACTGAAAGATCTACTAGTAAAAAGATGCATGCAATTTAAGAAATTAATGTTCAGAGTGGAAAGATGGATGAACTTATGAAATTGTTTGCTAATAAGAGTGTTTCTTCGGATCCTAATGATATGCCTTTGTCTACCTTGATTGACAATAATAATGAATCTATGGATGTGAATTTTGTAGGTAGGAATAATTTTGGGAACAACTCTTATAGAGGAAACTTTAATCCTAGGTCGTATCCTAGTAATTCCTCTAAGAATTATGGTAATTCCTACAACAGTTCTTATGGAAATTTTAATAAGTTGCCCTCTGATTTTTTAGACTAGTGTTACAGAGTTTATGAATTCTCAAAAGAATTTCAATGCTTTGCTTGAAGAAAAATTGCCTAAGATTGATGAATTGGCTAGGAACATGGATGTAATTTCTCTTGATGTTGATTCTTTGAAATTTAGATCTATTCCACCTAAGCATGATATCAATGAATCTCTCAAAGCCATGATAATTTACATTGATGAGTGCAAAGAAAGAACCCGTAGGATGCGTGCTAAGAAAGATTGCATTGTAAAAGCATGCTCTTCTAGTTTTTATGAGAATAAATATGAAGATATAAAATTTATTGATGTGTCTCCTATTAAATCTTTGTTTTGCAATACGAATCTTGATAATGATGGGACTAGAAATGAGTCAACTTTAGTTAGAAGGCGTCCCAAAAATTTGGAGTTTTTAGATATTGATGCTAAAATTGGTAAAAGTGGGATTGAAATGGTCAAAACTTTAGATATCAATGAACCCACTATTTTGGATTTCAAGAAATTTAATTATGATAATTGCTCTTTGATATATTGTATTTGCTTGTTGCAATCCGTGCTAAAATGGCCTCATGCTTATAGTTAAAATAAAGCTTTTACCAAACATATCGTTGATACTTTAATGCAATCTTATGAAGAAAGACTTGAGTTGGAAGTTTCTATCCCTAGAAAACTTTATGATGAGTGGGAACCTAAAATTAAAATTAAAATTAAGGATCATGAATGATATGCTTTGTGTGATTTGGGTGCTAGTGTTTCCACGATTCCAAAAACCTTGTGTGATTTGTTAGGTTTCCGTGAAATTGATGATTGTTCCTTAAACTTACATCTTGCGGGATTCCACTATTAAGAAACCTATGGAAAGAATTAATGATGTTCTTATTGTTGCAAATAGGAACTATGTGCCCGTATATTTCATTGTTCTTGATATAAATTGCAATCCTTCATGTTCTATTATTCTTGGTAGACGTTTCCTTAGAACGATTGGTGCAATTATCGATATGAAGGAAGGAAATATTAGATTCCAATTTCCGTTAAGGAAAGGTATGAAACACTTTCCTAAAAATAAAATAAAATTACCTTATGAATCTATTATGAGAGCCACTTATGTATTGCCTTCCAAAGATGATAAGTAGATATATCCTTGTTTTTATGCCTAGTTAGGGGCGTTAAACGATTGCGCTTGTTGGGAGGCAACCCAGATTTATTTTAGTTTTTTTCTTTTTGCTTCTGTTTAGTAATAAATAATCCATATATATTATGTTTAGATGTGGTTTTGTGTTTTAATTAGTGTTTGTTCCAAGTAGAACCTTTGGGAAGACTTGGGGAAAGTCTTTGCGATCTTGCTGTAAAAAACAGAAACTATAGTGCTCACGAGATTAGCTTCAACCTTTTACTGGAGAGAGATATTTAGATTATTCTTTTTGCAGATGATTAATAGATAAATTCCTCACGTCCAGAAATTTATTTTAGAATTTTTTGAAGTTCCATAAGTTTGTGTTAGTTACAGATTACTACAGACTGTTCTGTTTTTGACAGATTCTGTTTTTCGTGTGTTGTTTGCTTATTTTGATGAATCTATCGCTAGTAAAATAGTTTATAAACCATAGAGAAGTTGGAATACAGTAGGTTTAACACCAATATAAATAAAGAATGAGTTCATTACATTACCTTGAAGTGGTGTTTTGTTTTCTTTTGCTAACGGAGCTCACGAGATTTTCTGTAAAGTTCTGTGTTGTGAAGTTTTCAAGTTTTGGGTGAAGATTTGATGGATTATGGAACAAAGGGTGGCAAGAGCCTAAGCTTGGGGATTCCCATGGCACCCAAAGGTAAATCCAAGGACACCAAAAAGCCAAATCTTGGGGATGCCCCGGAAGGCATCCCCTCTTTCGTCTTCGTCCATCGGTAACTTTACTTGGAGCTATATTTTTATTCACCACATGATATGTGTTTTTCTTGGAGCGTCTTGTATGATTTGAGTCTTTGCTTTTTAGTTTACCTCATTCATACTTGCTGTACACACCTTTCGAGAGAGACACATATGATTCAGAATTTATTAGAATAATCTATGTGCTTCACTTATATCTCTTGAGCTATATAGTTTTTGCTCTAGTGCTTCATTTATATCTTTTAGAGCACGGCGGTGGTTTGTTTTATAGAAATTATTGTTCTCTCATGCTTCACTTATATCATTTTGAGAGTCCTTCAAAATAGCATGGTAATTTTCTTAAATTGAGAAATTAGTCCTAATAAGATAGACATCCAAGATTAGTAAAAACTTTCTTATAAGAGCATTGAATACTAAGAAAAGTTTGATGCTTGATGATTGTTTTGAGATATGGAGGTAGTAATATTAAATTTGTGCTAGTTGAGTAGTTGTGAAATTGAGAAATGCTTGTGTTGAAGTTTGCGAGTCCCATAGCATGCACGTATGGTAAACATTGTGTAGCAAATTTGAAACATGAGGTGTTCTTTGATTGTCCTCCTTATGAGTGGCGGTCGGGGACGAGCGACGGTCTTGTCCTACCAATCTATCCCCATAGGAGCATGCGCGTAGTGCTTGGTTTTTGATGACTTGTAGATTTTTGCAATAAGTATGTGAGTTCTTTATGACTAATGTTGAGTCCATGGATTATACTCACTCTCAACCTTCCATCGTTGCTAGCCTCTTCGGTACCATCCATTGCCCTTTCTCGCTTTGAGAGTTGGTGCAAACTTTGCCGGTTCATCCAAACCCCGTGATACGATACGCTCTATCACACATAAACCTACTTATATATTCCTTAAAACAACCACCATACCTACATATTATGGCATTTCCATAGCCATTCCGAGATATATTGCCATGCAACTTTCCACCGTTTCCGTTTATCATGACACGTTTCATCATTGTCATGTTGCCTTGCATGATCATGTAGTTGACATCGTATTTGTGGCAAAGCCACCATGCATATTATTTCATACATGTCACTCTTGATTCATTGCCCATCCCGGTATACCGCCGGAGGCATTCATATAGAGTCATACTTTGTTGTAGTATCGAGTTGTAATCATTGAGTTGTAAATAAATAGAAGTGTGATGATCATCATTCATAGAGCATTGTCCCAAATAAAAAAAAGAGAAAGGTCAAATAAAAAAAGAGGCCCCCAAAAAAGTGGGACAATGCTACTATCCTTTTTCCACACTTGTGCTTCAAAGTAGCACCATGATCTTTATGATAGAGAGTCTCTTGTTTTGTCACTTTCATATACTAGTGGGAATTTTTCATTATAGAACTTGGCTTGTATATTCCAACAATGGGCTTCCTCAAATGCCCTAGGTCTTCATGAGCTAGCAAGTTGGATGCACACCCACTTAGTTTCTTTTGTTGAGCTTTCATACAATTATAGCTCTAAGTGCATCCGTTGCATGGCAATCCCTACTCCGTGCATTGACATCAATCGATGGGCATCTCCCTAGCTCGTTGATTAGCCACGTTAATGTGAGACTTTCTCCATTTTTGTCTTCTCCACATAACACCCATTATCATATTCTATTCCACCCATAGTGCTATATCCCTGGCTCACGCTCATATATTGTGTGAAAGTTGAAAATAGTTTGAGATTACTAAAGTATGAAACAATTGCTTGGCTTGTCATCAGGGTTGTGCATGATGAGAGCATTCTTGTGTGACGAAAAATGGAGCATGACCAAACTATATGATTTTGTAGGGATGAACTTTCTTTGGCCATGTTATTTCGATTAGACATAATTGCTTAATTAGTATGCTTGAAGTATTATTACTTTTATGTCAATATTAAACTTTTATCTTGAATCTTTCGGATCTGAATATTCATACCACAAATAAGAGAATTGCATTGAAAATTATGCCAAGTAGCATTCCACATCAAAAATTCTGTTTTTATCATTTACCTACTCGAGGACGAGCAGGAATTAAGCTTGGGGATGCTTGATACGTCTCCAACGTATCTATAATTTTTTATTGTTCCATGCTATTATATATTCTGTTTTGGACGTTTAATGGGCTTTATTATACACTTTTATATTGTTTTTGGGACTAACCTATGAACCAGAGGCCCAACCCAAATTGCTGCCTTTTTTGCCTATTTCAGTGTTTCGCAGAAAAGGGATATCAAACGGAGTCCAAATGGAATGAAACCTTCGGGAACATGATTTTCAGAACAAACGTGATCCAGAGGATTTGGAGTGCACGTCAAGAAACCGACGAGGAAGCCACGAGGCAGGGGGCGCGCCTACCCCCCTGGGAGCGCCCTCCACCCTCGTGGGCCCCTTGTGGCTCCACCAACCTACTTCTTCCTCCTATATATACCTGCGTACCCCCTAACAATCAGCAGAGGATCCAAAAACCTATTTCCCCTGCCGCAACCTTATGTACCCATGAGATCCCATCTTGGGGCCTTTTCTGGCACTCCGCCGGAGGGGGCATTGATCATGGAGGGCTTCTACATCAACACCATAGCCTCTCCGATGATGTGTGAGTAGTTTACCACAGACCTTCGGGTCCATAGTTATTAGCTAGATGGCTTCTTCTCTCTCTTTGGATCTCAATACAAAGTTCTCCTCGATTGTCTTGGAGATCTATTTGATGTAACTCTTCTTTTGCGGTGTGTTTGTCGGGACCGATGAATTGTGGGTTTATGATCAAGATTATCTATGAACAATATTTGAATCTCCTTTGAATTCTTTTATGTATGATTGGTTATCTTTAAAAGTATTTTCGAATTATCAGTTTGGTTTTCCCTACTAGGTTAATCTTTCTTGCAATGAGAGAAGTGCTTAGCTTTGGGTTCAATCTTGCGGTGCTCAATCCCAGTGATAGCAGGGGAAACGACACGTATTGTATTGTTGCCATCGAGGATAAAAAGATGGGGTTTATATCATATTGCATGAGTTTATCCATCTACATCATGTCATCTTGCTTAAAACGTTACTCTGTTCTTGTGAACTTAATACTCTAGATGCATGCTGGATAGCGGTCGATGTGTGCAGCAATAGTAGTAGATGCACGCAGGTGTCGGTCTACTTCTCACGGACGTGATTCCTATATACATGATCATACCTAGATATTCTCATAACTATGCTCAATTCTATCAATTGCTCGATAGTAATTTGTTCACCCACTGTAATACTTATGCTATCTTGAGAGAAGCCACTAGTGAAACCTATGGCCCCGTGGTCTATTTGCCATCATATTAATCTTCTGTCAACAAGCTATTTCTATCCTTATTTATTTACTTTATTTACTTTTAGTATTTATCATAAAAATACCAAAAATATTATCTTATCATCTCTATCATATCACACACTTTATCGCGTTGGTTGCCGCTACCTCTTGAGCACTGCGTTGGTTTTCCCTTGAAGAGGAAAGGGTGATGCAGTAAAGTAGCGTAAGTATTTCCCTCGTTTTTTTAGAACCAAGGTATTAATGCAGTAGGAGACCACGCACGAGTCCCTCGCACCTACACAAACAAATAAGAACCTCGCAACCAACGCGATAAAGGGGTTGTCAACCCCTCAACGGTCACTTACGAGAGTGAGATCTGATAGATATGATAAGATAATATTTTTGGTATTTTTATGATAAAGATGCAAAGTGAAATAAAAGGCAATAGAAATAGCTAAGTGTTGGAAGATTAATATGATGGAAAATAGACCTGGGGGGCATAGGTTTCACCAGTGGCTTCTCTCGAGAGCATAAGTATTATGGTGGGTAGATAAATTACTGTTGAGCATAGTTATGAGAATATCAAGGTATGATCATGTATATAGGCATCACGTCCATGACAAGTAAACTGACTCCTGCCTGCATCTACTACTATTGCTCCACACATCGACCTCTATCCAGCATGCATCTAGAGTATTAAGTTCAGATTAACAGAGTAATGCTTTAAGTAAGATGACATGATGTAGAGGGATAAACTCATTTAATATGATATAAAACCCATCTTGTTATCCTCGATGGCAACAATACAATACGTGCCTTGTTGCCCTGCTGTCACTAGGAAAGGACACCGCAAGATTGAACCCAAAGCTAAGCACTTCTCCCATTGCAAGAACGATCAATCTAGTAGGCCAAACCAAACTGATAATTTGAAGAGACTTGCAAAAATAACAAATCATACATAAAAGAATTCAGAGAAGCTTCTAATATTGTTCATAGATAAACTTGATCCTAAACCCACAATTCATCGGTCTCAACAAACACACCGCAAAAGAAGATTACATCGAATAGATCTCCACGAGAATCATGGTGAACTTTGTATTGAGATCCAAAGAGAGAGAAGAAGCCATCTAGCTAATAACTTTGGACCCGAAGGTCTGAGGTAAACTACTCACACATCATCGAAGAGGCTGTGGTGTTGATGTAGAAGCCCTCCGTGATCAATGCCCCGCTCCGAGCGCCGGAAAAGGCCTGAAGATGGGATCTCACGAGCACAGAAGGTTGCAGCGGTGGAATTAGGCTTTTGGCTCCGTATCTGGTAGTTTGGCGGTATGTAGGTATATATAGGAGGAAGAAGTACGTCGGTGGAGCAACGTGGGCCCCACGAGGGTGCAGGGCGCGCCCAGGGGGTAGGCGCGCCCCCTACCTCGTGCCCTCCTTGTTGCTTTCTTGATGTAGGGTCCAAGTCCTCTCGATCACATTCGTTCCGAAAATCACGTTCCTGAAGGTTTCATTCCGTTTGGACTCCGTTTGATATTCTTTTTATCTGAAACACTGAAATAGGCAAAAAAACATCAATTTTGGGCTGGGCCGCTGGCGGAGGCGAGGCCGGCGCCTCACCCCGTCCGCCTCATCCCTGAGCGCCTCGGCCTCGCCCACGACCTCGCCCACGACCCCTCGCCCCCTCCCCCTTCCCCTTACGGTTGGCTCTGCCACCGCGGGTGCAAGGGGAGGAGGGGCGCGTTGCCTAGCGGCGACCCTCGCCGCCACCGATGAAGGACCAGGATTTCCTTTCTCCATGGAGAATGGAGAGAGGGGATCAGAAGCTGAAGAGAAGCAAAGATGGAGGAGTGTGGGTTTCCGTCGCCTCCCCTCTTGCTCTTTATAAAGGAGCAGGGTGGGGGCTCGACCGCCCCGCTCGGCCAATCAAGACGCAGGAAGGGCAGGCGACTGGGACCGGCCTGCTGCCTCGGCCCAGTTTCCAGCCTCCACCGTCTGCGACCCCAGGTGCATGGGAGCCGCGTGGCTGGCGTGCAAGACCGAGGCGACGGCTGAGGCGGCCTCCCCTCGCCCCGTGATCGTGGGGAGCGGACGCCTCGGAAACCGTGCCTCGGCCCCGTCCAGCAAACGAGCAGCGCCCCCATGCCTCCCTCCACTTATGGAGATAGCGCGAACCGTCCCCCATTATTGCGACGTGACGCATGCCTGCGGGGCTCAGCCCCGCGCATGCCTCCCACGTCACGCACGCCTCTCCCCACGATGGCGCATTCGAAGCGTGCCGTTCGGGGAGGACGTGGTGGATGCAGAAGAAGATGCAGCGTGACCCAGGCCGCGCGTGCCCGTGCACTGTTTTGGGCCTGGCCCAACAGCGCACGGCACCGTGTATGGCCCAGGCCCGGGGGCTCCTGTCGGTGTACTAAAGTAGGGGTACCTTAGTACCCCGAACTTGTGCACGGGCAGTCGTACCACCCCGCGGCAAGGCTTGCCAGGCGATCGCCAAAACTCTCCGTGGTCCCTTTTTTGGGCCATCCAAGAACAAAGTATTTGAGCCAAGGCCCCAGCAGGAGGAGCTTGCCGGGAAGGCCACCCGAAGAGAGCAAGGCCCCGGCAACAGGAGCTTGCCGGGACGGCCGCTCGAAGCACAAGGCCCCGGCAAGAGGAGCTTGATGGGAAGGCCGACCAAGGCACGACAAGAGACCTGCTGCGACGCGCCACGCGTCCCGGCAAGGACCGGTGAGCGACAAGCTCCCGGGCGCGACAAGGCACCAACCGCGGCAAGGCGCTTGCCGCGGCAAGTCACCACCCCGCGCCTGCGCTCCAGCTCATCCACCCACGCGTCGCGCTGGGGCCATTCCAGGCGTACGTGGCGAGAGGCTGCGCAGCCAGGGGCATGCGGTGGCGAAGCAACGCTGACAGAGTAGCCATCGTGGCAAACGGTGGAGCTCCTGACGGTCCCTTTTCTGCACTGTTTGGGCGACCTAGACGGGCATTTAATGCCCTTGTCCCCTGCCGTCAGAGTTAGGTATGATAGCACTGTGCAAACAACTGTACCCAACACAGCATTTTCCAGTTTTACCCCCGCCTACGTTGCCACCTGTGGGTAACCCCTTGCACATATAAAAGGAGCCCCCATGCGCAACGTGAGGGGAGGAGGCCATTCACGCTCGGTCTCGCCAGCCGCTCGCGTGTACTGTAGCACCACAGCTCCCGAGCAAGAACACAATACAAAACCACAAAGCAGCAGTAGGGTTTTACGCATCCGTGCGGCCCGAAGCTGGGTAATCCCCTTGTGTGCATCGCCTCGATCCACTCTTCGCGCGACCTCCGCCCCAGCCGAACCAAGAAAGGGGCTCGGTCCCCATAGGTGTCTGTGGCGGCAGATTTCCCACCGACATCTTTGGCGCGCCAGGTAGGGGGCATCGAAGTTGTGTGAACCTAATCCGGCGTCTGCACAGGCTAGATCTCCATCATCTTCATCGACATGCCACCGAAGAAGAAAGCTCCGGAGGTGGCTGGTCCGTCCGCGTCGAACCCATCGCCCTTGGAGCAAACGGGTGGTGGGGAAGGCACCGGCGGCGAAACGGGCGTCGCCGAACCAAGAAAGGGGCTCGGTCCCCATAGGTGTCTGTGGAGGCAGATTTCCCACCGACATCTTTAGCCAGCTCATGGTGCCACGGCGTCCGAACATGCATCGCGCCCCTCTCAGGAGACACGGGACCAGCAGCGTCTTGGCACTCACGGTACCATACGTTCGCTGGACCCAGATCGAGTCGGCGGATCCCTGGGCGCTCAAGGCCAACACTCACACCAACGTGCTGGCGCGAGCGTGGCGCGACTGCCTGGTCCGGGTGTTGCTCCTTCTAACGTAGTTAGAAGTTCGAGCACATCCTGCTCCACGCGTCGTTCGCCACTGCTGCCCGCCACTCCAGCAGAAGCTCTGGCGCGAGCTCAACTGCTCCTAGACTACCCTCCAACGGCGGACAATCTCGACGACTGGAGGGCCACGATACAGAGCCTCATCGGTTTCGCTAACGGCGACACCCCGCGGCAGCACAGTGCGTCGCAGCCGCGGCAGGTCGGCCAAGCGAGAACCGATGGTGCCAAGACCGGTGGGGGCGCGACCACCGTGCACTCCCCGCCCCAAAGGCCAAGATCGCCGACTCGCCGGAACCATCACGACAACGACTCCACCGCGTCGTCGAATCCGCGAACTCGTCGCGATCAACGCCAAGTTCTTCACGAGCGAGAATAAGAGGACGCTCGTACTCGCATCGAGCGTCGGAGAGCAGCGCGGCGTCAATCAGACTAGCGCGCTGGCCCCTCTGTCGACATGCATGTACCGGGGGAACCAGGCGACCTGCCATACGCGGTGGGCTGCCCTGCGTTCACCCGTGAGCTACGGCAAGTCCAGTGGCCCAGCACCAAGAATTTCAAGCCAGATGTACCAGAGAAGTACGACGGCAAGTCGCATCCGTCGGAGTTCCTCAGCATCTACACCATTGCGGTGCAGGCTGCTGGAGGGCGAGACGATAAGATCCTTGCCAACTACTTCCCGCTGGTACTCAAGTCAAACGTCAGATCCTGGCTCATCCACTTGCCGGACAACTCCATAACCTCCTGGACAGACTTGTGCCATCAGTTTGTTGGCGCTTTTACGGGCGGCCACAAACCCCATGGACAAGCGAGCGACCTTCATCTGCTCGTCTAGAAGGAAGGGGAACCCTTGCGCAAGTTCATCCAGAGATTCAGCCGTGTACACTACAACATCCGAGACGTCCACCCCGCCGCGGTCATCAGCGCGTTCCATCAGAACGTGCGTAACCGCAGGATGCGGGAGGATATGGTGATGTGCAAGATCAAGGACGTCAGCGAGCTATATGCCCTGGCCGACAAGTGTGCCCGTGCTGAGGAAGGGAGGAAACTCCCCGGAGAGAACACTGGAGCAGGAGAATTTGACAGTGAGGATACCGCCCCGACAAGGAAGAACCGGCGGCGGAGCAACAGGAAGAAGAAGAGCCAAGAAGTACTGGTTGTTGAGCAGTCCGGCGATGAAGGCGCCGCCAAGAAGGCCCACGATGGTAGCTCCGGCAAGGAGGTTGCCGGATGCGCCAACTGCCAGGCTGTGGCGGTCGCCGACAAGCGGGACGGCACCAACAAACAGTACTGCAAGATCCACCGCACCAAGGTCCAACCTCCAGAGCTGCAAGCAGATCGAGCGGCTCATCGAGCTGCAAAAGGCCGAGGACGAGCGGCGCGACAAGGAGAGAGCCCGGGGAGGTGGCGGAGGATCAGGCACGAAGCGCCCCGGCCAGGGAGGACGCCGCGACAAGGACAAGCAGCGGCAAGCGGACAGACCTCCCCGCAGCTGCGACAAGAACGAAGACGACGACGAAGACGAAGACATGGATGACGTCGAGACCAGTGAGCAGGAGTTTCAGAAAGCCACAGAGGTCTTGTGCGTAGACGGCGGTGCTTCCCTGCATACTTCTCACCGCCAGCTCAAGCAGTGGGCGTGGGATGTCAATGCAGCGGAACCACCCGTCGAGTCGCGCAAGCCTCTGAAATGGTCCAGCACGCCTATCATCTTCGATATTGAGGACCACCCTGACCGCACAACTGCGATCGGGTGTTTGCCGATGTTGGTCTCACCAACAGTCCGCAACCTCAAGGTCACTAAGATGCTAGTCGACGGCGGGGCCGGCTTGAACCTGATCTCGTCCGCTGTGCTCCGGAAACTCCAAGTCCCCGACAGCGAGCTCGAAGAGACCGACACGTTCCAAGGGATCAACCCGGGAAGGAGCAAGCCGAAGTGGAAGATAACGTTGCCAGTGACATTTGGCAGCGAGCTGAACTTCAGGACAGAGAGGATCACTTTTGACGTTGCCGATTTTCCATTGCCCTGCAATGGAATTCTCGGCCGTCCAGCGCTCGCCAAGTTCATGGCGGCCTCTCACTACGCATACAACATGCTCAAGATGCCAGGCCCGATAAGCGTCATCTCTGTCCCCGGCGACAAGAAGGATGCCCTTATCTGTGCTGACAAGATCTACCAGGGAGCAGCAGCCGCAGCGGATCACAAGCCACTTGCCGCTGAAGCTCCCGGAGGAAGAAGAGGACCAAGCCCGGCAAGTGCTCTGGTGCCCACTCTGGCAAGCGCACCTCTTCGGAGTGCTGCGCTACCGTCGAGGACGCGCCATCGAGCTCCACCGGCAAGAGTAAGAAGACAATGGCAGCTCCACCAATGACCAAGAAGGTGTCCGCCAAGGAGGACGGCACTGGTGGTACCTTCACCATCAGTGCCACCCTCGACCCCAAATAGGAAAGCGCGCTCGTTGCTTTCCTGCGGGAGAATGTCGATGTGTTTTCCTGGCAACCATCTGACATCCCCGGCGTTCCCAGGAAAGTGATTGAGCACCACCTCGCCGTCTGTCCTCATGCGCGGCCCGTCAAGCAAAGAGTTAGGAAGCAAGCGGTGGAGCGCCAAGAGTTCATCGTAGAAGAAATCAAGAAGTTGGAAGCGGCGGGCCTCGTCAGAGGTGTGCTCCATCCGACGTGGTTGGCCAATCCTGTTGTCGTGCGCAAAGCAAATGGGAAATGGAGGCTTTGCATCGACTTTACTGATGTTAACAAAGCTTGTCCCAAAGATCCTTTTCCCTTGCCGCGCATTGACCAGATTGTTGACTCCACGGCCGGATGTGACCTGCTTTCATTTCTTGACGCATACTCAGGATACCATCAGATCTTCATGGCTGAAGAAGACGAGGAGAAGACCGCATTCATCACTCCATGTGGCATGTACTGTTGCGTACGGATGCCTTTCGGTTTGAAGAATGCTGGTTCGACGTTTGCGAGGGTTGTCCATACCGCTTTTGAGCCATAGATCCACAGAAATGTGGAAGCCTACATGGATGACATAGTGGTCAAAAGCAGGGACAGGGCCACCCTGATTCAAGATTTAGAAGAGACCTTCACGAACTTGCGCAGGATCAGCCTCAAGCTCAACCCCGAGAAGTGTGTGTTTGGAGTCCCTTCCGGCAAGCTTCTCGTGTTCTTCATGTCTCAGCGAGGAATCGAAGCCAACCCAGACAAGATCAAGGCCATCGAGCAGATTGAAGCACCAACACGCGTCAAGGATGTACGAAGGCTTGCCGGCTGCGTCGCGGCTCTCAGCGGGTTTATTTCCAAGTCTGCAGAACGCGCCCTGCCATTTTTCAAAGTTTTGAAAAAGGCGGGTCCAGTGAAATGGACTCCGGAAGCGGAGGCTGCGCTGCAAGACTTGAAGAAATACCTATCCTCCGCTCCAATACTTGTCGCGCCTAAACCACAAGAGAAGTTGCTGCTGTACCTGGCGGCAACCAATCAAGTGGTTAGTGCTGCGTTAGTAGCGGAGAGGGAGGCAGATGATGAGCCAGCAACCGCGGCAAGCACGTCCAGCGACAAGCAGGGGGCTTCCCCGACAGGCTCTGGCCCCGACAAGGATGAATCTGCGCAGGAGCAAGTGGAGGTGAAGAAGAAGAAAATGGTGCAGCGCCCAGTTTACTTTGTCAGCTCCCTTCTGCAGGGGGCTAGGTCAAGGTACTCTGGTGTGCAGAAATTGCTTTTTGTCCTTCTCATGGCCTCGAGAAAGTTGCGCCATTACTTCCAAGCACATGAGATTATAGTTGTCACCCGCTTTCCGCTGAAGAGGATACTGCAGAATCCAGAAGCAACAGGCAGGATTGTCGAGTGGGCGCTGGAACTGTCGAGCTTCGGTCTCAAGTTCGAGAGCACCTCGACTATCCAAAGAAGAGCCTTGGCGGAGTTCATAGCGGAGTTGACACCGATGCCAGACGAAGAAATCCCGGAGACGAGCATCCCCGCCAAAGAAGCAAGCAAAGAGTGGCTGATGTATTTTGATGGTGCCTTCTCGCTGCAAGGCGCCGGTGCTGGCGCGTTGCTTATCGCGCCCACCGGAGAGCACCTCAAGTACGTAGTCCAGATGCACTTCCCCAAGGAACAAGCAACCAACAATACTGCAGAGTATGAAGGTCTGCTCGCCGGTCTCAGGATCGTGGCAGAACTTGGGATCAAGAAGCTCATTGTCAGGGGTGACTCGCAGCTTGTCCTCCGCCAAGTGAACAAAGATTACCAGAGTCCGTTGATGGAAGCGTACGTTGATGAAGTGAGGAAGCTAGAAGAGCGCTTTGACGGCCTGCAAATGGAACACAGTCCAAGAACTGAGAACGACATTGCTGATGGCCTGTCAAAGTGCGCAGCACTTAGGTTACCTATGGAACCAGGAACCTTTGTGCTCAAGCTGACTCAGCCATCCGTGACACCATCAACCGGACAGAGCAAGAAGAGGAAGTTGGTCTCCGGAGACTATCTTCCGGCAGAGCTCCCCGGAGCAGCCGCCAAGAAGGTCCCCAAGATCGACGCCAAGAGCGCTGAGGAGCCGTCTGCTCCGGCAAAACCCAGGGTTTGTTCCGTAGAAGCAGGCGCTCCCGACAAGTTTTGCCCCGGCAAGCTTGCCGGGGAACGTCGAGCTCCGGCTGAGCCCCAGATCCTCGCCGTAGAAGCGGACGTTCCCGCGGCAGCAGATGTGCATTCAGTCCTTGTTGTCGAGCCACAGGCTCCAGCATGGGCGCAGCAGACTGTCCATTTCCTCCAGAACGGAGAACTTCCCGAAGAACAAGAAGAAGCGGAAAGAGTAGCCCGGCGCTCGAGTATGTACCAGTTCGTCGACAACACGTTGTACAGAAGAGGGCGCAATGGTGTGAAATTGAAGTGTATTTCCCGGGAAGACGGACAAAAGCTGTTGGCAGAGATACATGGAGGCATATGTGGTCACCACATTGGCGCCGGAGCACTTGCCGACAAAGCGTTCCGGCAAGGTTTCTTCTGGCCGACAGCCCTCCAGGATGCAACTGCACAAGTAACCAAGTGTGAAGCGTGCCAGTTCCATTCCAAGCAGATACACCAGCCAGCTCAAGCTCTCCAGACGATCCCTTTATCCTCCCCATTTTCGGTCTGGGGGCTCGACATCCTCGGCCCCTTCCCCCGAGCTGTCGGGGGCTTTGAGTACTTGTACGTCGCAATCGACAAGTTCACAAAGTGGCCGGAAGTGGAACCAGTGAGGAAGGTGACAGCACAGTCAGCAGTCAAGTTCTTCAGGTCGATTGTTTGCCGCTTCGGGATCCCCAACAGGATCATCACCGACAACGGTACACAATTCACGAGCCGCGCCTTCATGAAGTAAGTCCAAGATCTCGGCGCCAAGGTCTGCTTCGCTTCTGTTGCTCATCCCAGGAGCAACGGTCAAGCGGAGAGGGCCAATGCCGAAGTGCTGCGCGGGCTCAAGACCAGAACTTTCGACAGGCTGCACAAGTGCGGAAGAAGCTGGATCGAGGAGCTGCTAGTGGCTCTTTGGTCGATCAGAACGACGCCAAATCGAGCCACTGGCCAGACACCATTTGCTCTAGTCTAAGGAGCAGAAGCAGATACCCCCACGGAACTCGTATATGGGTCACCTCGAGTTCTCGTTTATGATGAGCTTGAGCAAGAGCGGCTGCGTGAAGATGACGCGCTGCTCCTTGAGGAAGATCGTCTTCAGGCTGCTGTGCGAGCCTCTCGCTACCAGCAAGCTTTGCGTCGCTACCATAGCCGCAAAGTTAAAGCCAGAAGCTTCGAGGAAGGCGACCTTGTTCTTTGGCGCGCTCCGTCCGCCAAGAATCATAACAAGTTGACGCCGAAGTGGGAAGGCCCTTACCGGGTGAGACGAGTCACGAGGCCCGGCGCTGTCCGCCTCGAGACCGAAGATGGCACTCCGGTGAGCAACTCCTGGAATATTGAGCATCTTCGTAAGTTTTACCCGTAAGGCGCGGTTGTCGGGCCCCGCCCGGCAACCAACCTTTTGTACAAGTCTTGCCGCTGTTGCATGTAATCCTTTGTACAAAGCCAGGCGCAGACCCTGAGCAGCAGTAAATGAAGCGCTGGCGCCCTAAGTTTTAGCATGCATGCTGAGTCGAGTCTCGTCCTTGGTTAGGGTTGATAGTGCCTAACAGCTGCTAACCCCTAGCTTAGAGGTCGAGTCTGCGTCCTTTTTCCCATTCTTTCGTTTCCTTTGGTTCGCAAGGTTTTTGCATATCCTGGCCAGACCGCTTAAGGACGAAGAAGAGAAGAAGGGCGGACCAGCATCTGGTCCCCGGCAAACCAGTGTTGCCGGGGGCTGCAAGTACAAAGATCCGCCCGCGGCAAGCCAAAGTTGCCGGGGGCTGCAATCCTAGATAAGTTTTTCATCCCTTGTCATGCATTCTCTTATGGACTGAGGAATGCGAAAACCTTGTTTCTTCCTAAAAAGCTACCGTGCTCCCTTAACTCTGAGCCCCGGAGTGCGTTCCTGGGGCCAGTTTTGGTAGCAGCCGCGGCCGCAAAGGAACGGAATGAGGAGCCCGAACCCGCCTCATCCCTACCTCCGCCAAAGGCATGAGGAAGGTCGAGTGGCGCGGGAAGACGACAGGGCGTGTTGCCGGGCAAAGAAGTGTCTATCTTAACGACATAAAGGATTCGCTCCTTGGCGTGGGTTTTACCCACGGGACAAATGGCCCGGCAAACATCCCCTTTTCATTAAAAACATTCCGCTCAGGTACAGTTCAGAGAGAATGAAAAGCATGAAAGATGGGATTACAAGTTTTAAACACAGCTAAGGCCCGAGGGCTTACAGATTGAAAAAAGATAAGATGCCCGTAATACCTTTCTTGTCTCTCTCCTCAGGAGGTAGGACAAGGAGGCGAAAAGGGCAAAAGGGGTGCCTAGGCGAGCTACGGGTGGCAGAAGACACCAACAGAACGCCCGGAGGGCCGTCCGGGGGCTCCGGAGGCTGGATGGTGACGGCGGCGCCGGAAGTGGAGCTCGAAGATGAGGCAGCGGGACGTCAACACGCTGTCGAGGGCATCTGGCCCTCGTACTCCGAGTTGACGGCCTTGCCGCGAGCCCTCTTCCTCTTCCGCAGCCTCGCCACTCCAGCCGCCCAAGAAGACGACCCCGGGAAGCTCAAGGAGCCGGCGACACGGATGATGGGGTCGCCGGTGCCACGCAGAGCCGCGGCCGACGCCTAGTCGGACCCGTCATCCCGACAACCGCTGCCCTCGTCGTTGCTGTTGCTCCCCTCCTCGTCACTCTCGCTCGAGGAAGAGCTTTCGCTGTCGGAGGAGCTATCCACGCAGCACCGGGCCCGGGTCCCGAGGTCCCCGAAGACCTTGACAGAGAGGAGGTCGCCCTCCATCAACTTAAAATGGAGGGTGAACCCCTCCATCAAGCTGTGGATACGGGTGAACGTCTTCCACCTCGACCAAGATACATCACGCCGGGGGCTGGGGACTCAATGTGGACCCGCGTGCCGCTGATCCCGCAGCGCCTCATGCACAGTCTTAGCGTCTCGGGTTGTTCCATCTCCATCACGCTCGTGAAGGGAGCCGGGAGACGGAGGCGACGAAGAGGCGCCCGGCGCAGCCTGACGAAGAACTCGCAAGGGTCGTCCCCGATGTGGACTGCCGTGAGAAGAGGGGCCGCTTGCGGAGGCGAGGCCGACGCGTCACCCCGTCCGCCTCGTCCCTGAGCGCCTTGGCCTCGCCCACGACCTCGCCCATGACCTCGTCCACGACCTCGCCCCCTCCCCCTTCCCCTTACGGTTGGCTCTGCCACCGCGGGTGCAAGGGGAGGAGGGGCACGTTGCCTAGCGGCGACCCTCGCCGCCACCGATGAAGGACCAGGATTCCCTTTCTCCATGGCGAATGGAGAGAGGGGATCAGAAGCTGAAGAGAAGCAAAGATGAAGGAGTGTGGGTTTCCGTCGCCCCCCCCCCCTCTTGCTCTTTATAAAGGAGCAGGGTGGGGGCTCGACCGCCCCGCTCGGCCAATCAAGACGCAGGAAGGGCAGGCGACTCGGACCGGCCTGCTGCCTCGGCCCGGTTTCCAGCCTCCACCGTCCGCGACCCCAGGTGCATGGGAGCCGCGTGGCTGGCGTGCAAGACCGAGGCGACGGCTGAGGCGACCTCCCCTCGCCCCGTGATCGTGGGGAGCGGACGCCTCGGAAACCGTGCCTCGGCCCCGTCCAGCAAACGAGACGCGCCTCCACGCCTCCCTCCACTTATGGAGATAGCACGAACCGTCCCCCTTTATTGCGACGTGACGCATGCCTGCGGGGCTCAGCCCCGCGCACGCCGCCCACGTCACGCACGCCTCTCCCCACGATGCCGCATTCGACGCGTGCCGTTCGGGGAGGACGTGGTGGATGCAGAAGAAGATGCAGCATGACCCAGGCCGCGCGTGCCCGTGCAATGTTTTGGGCCTGGCCCAACAGCGCTCGGCACCGTGTATGTCCCAGGCCCGGGGGCTCCTGTCGGTGTACTAAAGTAGGGATACCTTAGTACCCCGAACTTGTGCACGGGCAGTCGTAGCACCCCGCGGCAAGGCTTGCCAGGCGATCGCCAAAACTCTCCGTGGTCCCTTTTTTGGGCCATCCAAGAACAAAGTATTTGAGCCAAGGCCCCGACAGGAGGAGCTTGCCGGGAAGGCCACCGGAAGAGAGCAAGGCCCCGGCAATTGGAGCTTGCCGGGACAGCCGCTCGAAGCACAAGGCCCCGGCAAGAGGAGCTTGCTGGGAAGGCCGACCAAGGCATGACAAGAGACCTGCTGCGACGCGCCACGCGTCCCGGCAAGGACCGATGAGCGACAAGCTCCCGGGCGCGACAAGGAACCAACCGTGGCAAGGCGCTTGCCGCGGAAAGTCACCACCCCGCGCCTGCGCTCCAGCTCATCCACCCACGCGTCGCTCTGGGGCCATTCCAGGCGTACGTGGCGAGAGGCTGCGCAGCCAGGGGCATGCGGTGGCGAAGCAACGTTGACAGAATAGCCATCGTGGCAAACGGTGGCGCTCCTAACGGTCCCTTTTCTACACTTTTTGGGCGACCCAGACGGGCATTTAATGCCCTTGTCCCCTGCCGTCAGAGTTAGGTATGATAGCACTGTGCAAACAGCTGTACCCAACACAGCGTTTTCCAGTTTTACCCCCGCCTACGTTGCCACCTGTGGGTAACCCCTTGCACATATAAAAGGAGGCCCCATGCGCAACGTGAGGGGAGGAGGCCATTCACGCCCGGTCCCGCCAGCGGCTCGCGTGTACTATAGCACCACACGCTCCCGAGCAAGAACACAATACAAAACCACAAAGCAGCAGTAGGGTTTTACGCGTCCGTGCGGCCCGAAGCTGGGTAAACCCCTTGTGTGCATCGCCTCGATCCGCTCTTCGCGCGACCTCCGCCCCCCCCCCCCCCCCCCCCGCCGAACCAAGAAAGGGGCTCGGTCCCCATAGGTGTCTGTGGAGGCAGATTTCCCACCGACAGAAAGTTATCCCTACAAAATCATATAGTGTGGTTATGCTCTATCTTCACCACACAAAATATTTAAATCATGCACAATCCCGATGACAAGCCAAGCAATTGTTTCATACTTTTGGTGTTCTCAAACTTTTTCAATCTTCACGCAATACATGAGCGTGAGCCATGGATATAGCACTATATGTGGAATAGAATGGTGGTTGTGGAGAAGACAAAAAGGGAGAAGATAGTCTCACATCAACTAGGCGTATCAACGGGCTATGGAGATGCCCATTAGTAGATATCAATGTGAGTGAGTAGGGATTGTCGTGCAACGAATGCACTAGAGCTATATGTATTTGAAAGCTCAACAAAAGAAACTAAGTGGGTGTGCATCCAACTCGCTTGCTCACGAAGACCTAGGGCATTTTGAGGAAGCCCATCATTGGAATATACAAGCCAAGTTCTATAATGAAAAATTCCCACTAGTATATGAAAGTGACAACATAAGAGACTCTCTATCATGAAGATCATGGTGCTACTTTGAAGCACAAGTGTGGTAAAAAGGATAGTAGCATTGTCCCTTCTCTCTTTTTCTCTCGTTTTTTATTTGGGCCTTTCTCTTTTTTTTTTACGGCCTCTTTTTTATTTTTCGTTCGGAGTCTCATCCCGACTTGTGGGGGAATCATAGTCTCCATCATCCTTTCCTCACTTGGGACAATGCTCTAATAAGGATGATCATCACACTTTTATTTACTTACAACTCAACAATTACAACTCAATACTTAGAACAATATATGACTCTATGTGAATGCCTCCGGCGAAGTACCGGGATATGCAATGAATCAAGAGTGACATGTATGAAAGAATTATGAACGATGGCTTTGCCACAAATACGATGTCAACTACATGATCATGCGAAGCAATATGACAATGATGGAGCGTGTCATAGTAAACTGAATGGTGGTAAGTTGCATGTCAATATATCTCAGAATGTCTATGGAAATGCCATAATAGGTAGGTGAGGTGGCGGTTTTGAGGAAGGTATATGGTGGGTGTATGATACCGGCGAAAAGTGTGTGGTATTAGAGAGGCTAGCAATGGTGGAAGGATGAGAGTGTGTATAATCCATGGACTCAACATTAGTCATAAAGAACTCATATATTTATTGTAAAAATTTACAAGTTATCAAAGCAAAGTATAACGCGAATGCTCCTAGGGGGATATATTGGTAGGAAAAGATCATCGCTCGTCCCCGACCGCAACTCATAAGGAAGACAATCAATAAATAAATCATGCTCCGACTTCATCACATAACGGTTCACCATACATGCATGCTACGGGAATCACAAACTTTAACACAAGTATCTCTCAAATTCAAAACTACTCAACTAGCATGGCTCTAATATCACCATCTTCATATCTCAAAACAATTATCAAGCATCAAACCTCTCATAGTATTCAACACACTCATAAGAAAATTTATATTTTTTCATTACTAATCTTGGATGCCTTCCATAATTAAAGCAAGTTACCATGCTGTTTTTTAGGACTCTCAAAATGATATAAGTGAAGCATGAGATAACAATAGTTTCTATAAAACAAATCCACCACCGTGCTCTAAAAGATATAAGTGAAGCACTAGAGCAAAAACTATATAGCTCAAAAGATATAAGTGAAGCACATAGAGGATTCTAACAAATTCCGAATCATGTGTGTCACTCTAAAAAGGTGTGTACAACAAGGATGATTGTGGTAAACTAAAAAGCAAAAACTCAAATAATACAAGGCGCTCCAAACAAAACACATATCATGTGGTGAATAAAAATATAGCTCCAAGTAAATTTACCGATGGAAGTAGACGAAAGAGGGGATGCCTTACGGGGCATCCCCAAGCTTTGGCGTTTTGGTGTCCTTAGATTATCTTGGAGTGCCATGGGCATCCACAAGCTTAGGCTCTTGCCACTCCTCGTTCCATAATCCATCAAATCTTTACCCAAAAATTGAAAACTTCACAACACAAAACTTAACAGAAAATCTCGTGAGCTCCGTTAGCGAAAGAAAACAAAAACCTACTTCAAGGTAGTGTAATGAACTCATTATTTATTTATATGTATGTTAAACCTACTGTATTCCAACTTCTCTATGGTTTATAAACTATTTGATTAGCCATAGATTCATCAAAATTATCAAACAACACACGAAAAACAGAATCGGTCAAAAACAGAACAATCTGTAGTAATCCATAACTAACGCAAACTTCTGGAACTCCAAAAAATCTACCAAAATAGGAAGACCTAGACAATTTGTTTATTGATCTGCTTCAATTGGAATCAATATTTTATCACGTTCTGGTGATTTTTAATAATTGTTTTTGTGAACAGAAAGTTTCTGGAATTTTCAGCAAGGTCAAATAACTATCATCCAAGAAGATCCTATAGGTTTAACTTGGCACAAACACTAATTAAAACACAAAACCACATCTAAACAGAAGCTATATGGATTATTTATTACTAAACAGAAGCAAGAAGTAAAAAACTAAAAATAAAATTGGGTTGCCTCCCAACAAGCGCTATCCCCCTAGCTAGGCATAAAAGCAAGGATAGATCTAGGTATTGCCATATTTGGTAGGCAATTCTTCAATAATACACCTATCACCCTTAGGAGTTTCTTTTTTTTTATTAATTACCAAACTTCTAGGAACAAACTCGAAAAAATAATTTGCAGCAAATGGTTCCTTAATGATAGCAAAGAGATTGGGGTGAACACTTATTGATTTAAGATCCGCAGTTTTTTTATTAGAGGAATCACCCTTATTTTTAGGAACATATATAAGCGTGGCAATTTTAGTAGGAGGACTTGGAGTATTCTTTACGGAAGAAAAGGTGGTCCCCAAGTTGGTGATGATACCCTCAAGTTTATCGATTCTAGTGGGATAATGATTCATTCTTTCATTAACTATAGGTTCCTTTTCCTTAATATTTTTCAAAGTGACTCCCACCTTTGATCCATATTGGGAAATTTGGTTGTGGATCTTTTTATCCAAATTTTCAATTAACTCTATGGTAGCAATTTTATTTTCAATAATTTCAAGTCTTCGCATTACATGCTCCAAAGTTAACATTGTTACATTAACCAAAAGAGGTGGTGAGCCAAACAAATCTATCATAGCATTATAAGAATCAAAAGTATGGCTACCCAATAAATTCCCTCCGGTAATTGTATCAAGAATATATCTATACCAAGGAGCAACACCTATGTAAAAACTGCAAAGAAGAATGGTAGTAGATTGCTTTCGGGTAGATCTATTTTGAGCATTGCAGATTCTATACCAAGCATCTTTTAGATTTTCTCCCTCCCTTTTTTTAAAATTAAGAACCTCATTCTCGGGAGATAAAGGAGTAGATAAGGGACTAGCCATGACGACAAAGCGAGCGGCAAAGAGGCGAATGGAAAGAGAGGGCGAATAAAATGGCAAGGGTGAAGTGGGGGAGAGGAAAACGAGAGGCAAATGGCAAATAATGTAATGCGAGGGATAAGGGTTTGTGATGGGTACTTGGTATGTCTTGACTTGACTTGGCGTAGATCTACCCGGCAACGGCGCCAGAAATACTTCTTGCTACCTCTTGAGCACTGCATTGGTTTTCCCTTGAAGAGGAAAGGGTGATGCAGTAAAGTAGCGTAAGTATTTCCCTCAGTTTTTGAGAACCAAGGTATCAATCCAGTAGGAGACCACGCATGAGTCCCTCGCACCTACACAAACAAATAAGAACCTCGCAACCAACGCGATAAAGGGGTTGTCAATCCCTCAACGGTCACTTACGAGAGTGAGATCTGATAGATATGATAAGATAATATTTTTGGTATTTTTATGATAAAGATGCAAAGTGAAATACTCCCTCCGTCCGGAAATACTTGTCGGAGAAATGGATGTATCTAGATGTATTTTAGTTCTAGATAAATCTATTTTTATCCATTTCTCCGACAAGTATTTTCGGAGTAAAAGGCAATAGAAATAGCTAAGTGTTGGAAGCTTAATATGGTGGAAAATAGACCCGGGGCCCATAGGTTTCACTAGTGGCTTCTCTCGAGAGCATAAGTATTACGGTGGATAGACAAATTACTGTTGAGCAATTGATAGAATGGAGCATAGTTATGAGAATATCTAGGTATGATCATGTATATAGGCATCACGTCCGTGACAAGTAGACCGACTCCTGCCTGCATCTACTACTATTACTCCACACATCGACCGCTATCCAGCATGCATCTAGAGTATTAAGTTCATAAGAACAGAGTAATGCTTTAAGTAAGATGACATGATGTAGAGGGATAATATCATGCAATATGATATAAATCCCATCTTGTTATCCTCGATGACAACAATACAATACGTGCCTTGCTGCTCCTGCTGTCACTGGAAAAGGACACCGCAAGATTGA